>CM037851.1:201492734-202092734 GCA_021234595.1 Delia radicum
CGCGATTCTCGTGTCATATAATTAAATTTGAAAAATATCCCATTACAATAAATTAATCTCATTTTGAAACAATTTTTTTGACCACTAGCAAATAACGCCATTCTATTTAAAAATATTGAACTGGTACATAAATGGATACGTGTTTTCATCACTTTAAATGCATTTTTTGACAGTTATATGAGAACAATTGGTTTGGTTTTTTTAACAACAAATAATGATAATAAAGTTTCCGACACCACCGTTATGTTTCTGGTCAGTTTCAACGGGTCAGGACATTTTTTTTTAACCAAATTTTTTCAAACATGTATCCATTAAAGATGGCCACTGTACATAATATAAAAATCTTTAATAATATTTATCAATTTTATATGTTGTAAAAAAAGAGACCAGCTATAATTTTTACGCTAACAATGGAATTATGGAAAGGCTACAAGCCGATTGGATAAATCTTATATACATAGCAAAAATTTTAATACTGTTGTTAGGAATTCAAAGTCGCTAAAAGGATTGGCAACCCTTTTTGTTACATCCCTGTGCAAATGAAGTTTACATATTTTCTTTTCTTTTGCTTCTTTACATACTATAATGGTCTGATAGTACCGTTAGAAATATACCAACCAATAGCTAAGCAACGCGTGACACAAAAAAAAAAGAAAAAAAAAAATGCAGGTTGCTAAGTCAAACGGACATATTTTTTGGTTGGCATAAGTCAGTCGTTGTCATACATTGATCAAAAAGACACGCGTTTTTAAATGAAAATAAATAGGCGCATGTTTTCCAATAAAATTATAAAAACTTTTTTTTAAACAAAACCGAACAAAAAAATTAAAAATGTGTAAAATATTATATTATAGTGCGGTATTGGTACATGTTGTACAATTTGTACATGAATTTAAAAAAATAAAAAACTAATTTTAATAAAAATTAAATAATATATTAAAAACCGAACCTTTAAAAAAAAAAAGAAAAAACTACATGTTTGTACAATTTGTATATGAATTTAAAAAAAAAATTAAAAAAACTAATTTTAATAAAAAATTAAATAATATATTGAAAACCGAAAAAAAAGCTAAACGTATTATTAAAAGTAAAAATTTAATTTAAAAATTTAAATAAAATCTAAAACTTTTAAATGACAATTAAAACGGTTTTTGCTTAAAAACGGAGTGACGCAATACATGAACGCAATACTTTTATAAAGAAATTTAAAAAGGAAGAATCTTGTGTGAATTTATGGAAAAAAAAAACAGTAAATTATATTAAAGAATTGAAAGAAAAAAAAAAATAAGACCAAAAAATGATTAAATTTATAGTTAATAGAAATTAACACAAAATATAAAAAAAAAAAACATTATAAAAAAAAAACGTCATAAGCCAGCATACCAGATCATCACATCAATTTATGCATCATCCACAGCCGCAGCAACAACAACAATTGTTCTACAACCATGAGGATAAAATCAACTTAAAGAGGAAAATTTTTTTTACTACAACTACAACAACAGATAAGATTTATATATAGAGAAAACATTTTTTTTATTAGTATGATCATTTTTTTTTTATTAATGAATATCAGTTTATTGATTAATGCCAATTATACTTATTTATATACATACATATAAACTTACATACTTACCTTATAAATATTCTTACACCTCACCCTATACTTACCCTACTAATTATATTAACCATAAACTTTTCAACTTACCTTTATGCTTCTAACTACTATACTTATAACTATTGCAAAAAAATCATTATTTTTACTACAGTAGTTTTTGACTTAGCTGCACAACCAACTTCTGCACGAATTTTTGTGCAGGTAAGCCAAAAGCGCTGCTAACTCAAATTGGTTACCTGCCTTAAAGTGCAGGTAAACTAAATTGTTGAAAACTGCAAAGACCAGATATGATTTAATTTACTTTTATTAATTGTTTATTTTCATACAATAGAATTTATATAAAAAACAACAAAACGAAAAAAAAAACATTCATAAAAATTTTATAAGGTTTTTACATACAAATTTATGTAGGTACAAGCGTTAACTAACCAAACTAACTAAGTAAGCAAAAACATAAGAGGCAGCTAACGGCGATCTTTTGTATGAAAATAATGTACAACTGCCAAAAACATGAGGCACTTATTTTAAATGCGCAGGTATACACAGTGCACTTAATGAAGGCAATTGTATACGTAATTTTGTAAAATAACAACGAAACCAAAATTTTGTGCAGTTATGTGAAAAGTGCACGTAAGTAAAAGGCAGTTAAATCAAAACTACTGTATTATTATTAATAATGTTTATTGCAAAGTTTTGTCAAATAAAGCCATTTAATGAATTTAAAATGATTTGCTAAAAGTTTTCTGTCTTGAGGAATGAAGGTTAACGTAACGGTATGTATTTAAACAAACGGTGATAGAATTTTGTTTTGGGGTAATCGTGTAAACTTTAAGAGCGTTAACGATTACCATTGGCGTAGCTAATTTTGGCTATGGGTGGGAGAATTGCGCTCTCAATGACAAAAACAGCATGTCACCCTTCTATTGGTAAATTTTACATTTGATTTTTTTTATTGTTTCCGACTCTCACTAAGTGGCTTTTATGTATATGGCAATATTTATTTTCTATGCTTACGAGGCGATGAAACAGGGGTCAAGAACCACGCCACGATTGGCCAAGCTAGCCGAATTTTATCTTTTAATGCCATTGACTCTACACTCATAATAATCTATAGGTAAAATACACGAAAACCGTTGTTCATTTTACGAAAGTTTTGGTTATTTTGACATTACGAAAAAATTTGTAGAATATACAAATCACATTTCGTAAAGTTTTGTAAAAACTTTTTTTAAATAAAAATGTGGTGCATACCTTACGGGTTTATTTTAAAATAAAAAAAAAAAAAAATGTAATGGTGCCACACCAGAATCGAACTCACGATTTCAGTGACGTCCTGCTGTGTTGAAGTAGACCCCTCTACCATTTGCACCAAAGTAGCTGATGCAATACAACAAACTAAAAGGAACTTAAGTCGAAAATATTATGAAATTTTTATGAAAACTAGAAAAACATGCCACACATATTTAATAAAAAAGGTAAAATGGCAATTAAATATTTTTATTATGTTTATTGAACTAAATAAAATAATATAATTTTTTTATAAATATATCAAATAATATATTAAAAAACAAAATAAAAAAATAATAAAATAATAATAATAAAAAACTTAAATAACAATTTCAAACTAATTGCATTTTATTATTAAATATTTGTCTTTTTAAATATTTGTTTTATTGAAATTCATACTAAACCCGGCAAATAAAGTGTAAGTAGTGTTTTCGGGTCCTCTTTAACTTGTTTTAGGATCCTCTTTATTAAACAAAATACAAAATATCCATTTATATCAAAACACAAAAATAGTAATAATGAAATAAAAAATAAAACATAGAAATTTAAAAAACATTAATAAACAAAAAAAATATAAAAACTAAAAAAAAAAAAAAACAAAAAAAATTTGTCCTGGCCAGGAGTTGAACTCGCAACCTTCTGATTGCAAATCCGACCTCTAACCACATCAACATCCATATGTAATATTAGTAACATTACAAATTTTTGTACAATGTACTAAAAAATATTACGAAATCATGTTTGTATTTTTTACGAAATTTTGTAAATTTATATAATTTGTTTTATACAAAAGTTTTGTAATATAAACAAAATGTTTGTACATTCTACGAAAAAAAATTTACGAAAAATATATTTGTATTTTAAGCATGGATTATTATGAGTGTAGATTTTCTCGAAAATATAAAAATATAAAAAAAAAAAAAATTTTTTTTACAAAAAATTTTTCTTTTTTTGTTGAATTATTTTTTTCCTTTTGTTGTGTAATAACCCCGCTCGTAACACTGTATACATCTGAATCTATTTCAGAACAGCTTCTTGTTCTGGAATATATTCACTGTTCCAGAACCAGTACTATAACTGGTTCGAGCACCGGTTCTAAAACAACATGTTTTGTTTGGAGGTAAAGAACCTATTGCAAATAGAACAAACTCCATACATAAAGAATCGGTTGTAGAACATAAATTTGAACCTCCGAGTCAGGAACATTAATGATTAGGGCAAGGAATTTCGTGCAACTAAATGTTTTTAGTCAGTAGCCCTTTTATTCTATACACCGCATATTTCAGCGACAATTTTGGGCGTGTCCCTAAAGTATATATATATATGTATGCACAGCGCATAGTTTAGGGACACGCCCAAAATTGTCGCCGGAATATGCGGTGTATAGAAAAAATTGTCCTCATCTTAAACGCTAGATGTGTGAAAAGGCGCGAAAACTTTGGGGACAGTCCCCAAAGTAAGCAAATGTCCCTAAACTATGCGGGGGAACGAATAAATGTCTCTAGACTATGCGCTGTGCATACATATATATATATATATATATATATATATATGTATGCACAGCGCATAGTTTAGGGACACGCCCAAAATTGTCGCCGGAATATGCGGTGTATGGAAAAAATTGTCCTCATCTAATACGCTAGATGTATGAAAAGGCGCGAAAACTTTGGGGACAGTCCCCAAAGTAAGCAAATGTCTCTAAATTATGCGGGGGAACGAATAAATGTCGCTAGACTATGCGCTGTGCATGCACAGCGCATGGTTTAGGGACACGCCCAAAATTGTCGCCGGAATATGCGGTGTATGGAAAAAAATTGTCCTCATCTAATACGCTAGATGTATGAAAAGGCGCGAAAACTTTGGGGACAGTCCCCAAAGTAAGCAAATGTCCCTAAACTATGCGGGGGAACGAATAAATGTCTCTAGACTATGCGCTGTGCATACATATATATATATATATATATATATATATATCTTCTTGCTTAAACATTTTTATTTAAAGGCGTAATGAACTCTTTCACTCGATTTTAAAAGAATTTAGTGATATTTTAGATAGTGTTCCTCTTTTTCTTGCCATAGTAAGAAAACTATGAAGTTTTGGAAATAAATATAGGAAAAATATATGTAAAAATGTAACCGGTTAATCGGCCTGTTTTAACCGAATATTCGAGTCGAATAATTATTTGAGTTTTAAATTATTTGTTTCGACATTAACCGAAAGAGAGGATATTAATCGAGGACTTGGTTAATCGATTACCCGAATTTGAAACACTAGTACACCCAGAAAAAAATTAAGCCATTTGCCAACTGTTATTCTGTTACTACGACTCAAATACGGTTACTGCGACTGTAATCGGTTGGAATTCACAACACACTTCGGTTAAGTCGACTGAATTTTAGTTGCAACACCCAAAATATTCAGAAATCTTATTTAAATATGGTTGTACAAACTGAGTTTATTAGCTGTTACCTCCTAAATACACTTTTCAATTTCGTTGGCATTTTGTTTCTACATATGTGTGTATATGCATGCCGTCAGTGGGGATACTTTTTACACCTCCTGGCAGGAACTTCCAAAAAATCCTGTCTAAGTGGATGGAAGAACAAACTTATCAAACTTAATTTTTTTCGCCTTTGTAATACAATTTTTATTACGTCTCTCGTGAAAATTCCAAAAGAACCTTAAAAGCAATTTAGGACATATTCTAAGGAACATATAATTTAAATTAAAAAAAAAAAAAACAAAACAAAACAAAAAAATAAAAAAAAAAAAATAATAATAAAAAAAAAACTTTTAGCCATTAAAGACCCATACGCCAAATTTTGAAGTACGTCGCTAAAGCGGCTTTTGCCAGGCAAACTATACCCGTTTTTGGCTTTCTACACAGGAATTTTCAAAAATCTATTGTAAGGAGATGTCTACGCGGGATCAGGAACCCACATACCAAATTTCAAATTGTTGTTTAGTGTTTGCCAAATAATTTGAAAAATTCTATTTTGTACATTTTTTATGGGATCGGTTAATTTACAAATATAAAATTTCATATAGATTTGAATAAAGATTTGTTACCAAATTTATACAAAACTAATTTTATTTAAATGTCTTCAACCGTCTATATTCTGTAAAAGTTTCAACTTTGTTTGCAAATATTTCCAATAGTGAGCAAACAAAAATACAAAAATTATTTAAAGAAGCCTTTTTCTATATATCTGCTAAGTTTAGTTGAAAAATGTTCAGCGGATCTATCACATATCGTTAATAAATTTACGATGTAAAAACTTAAATTAAATTTACACATAGAGCTACTAATGCCCAGTTTTTAACTTCGTATTTAAATATGCAATTAGTTAATTGCCATTTAAATTTAAGTTGTATTTAAATACAGTTTCAGTTTTTCAGTCTTAAATGACAATTGTTATTTATTTGCGACAAAAGTATGGTAGCATCATGAAATGTCAAAAAATTAATGCTCATTATTCATAAAACAGCTGTTTAAAGAATAGAAAAAAGCAGAAAATATAAAATATAGAAATAAAAAAAGAAATATATATATACATATATATAAATATATATATATAAATAGAAATAAAATATAAATTATAATTAAATTAATAAAATAAAAATGAAGAAAAGTGAAAATTTCATCCGAAGTTGAATTTTTATTGGCTGCTGTAATTGAATTTATTTTTTATTGTTTGTTTTACCACGCGGAAAAAAACAAACTGTCAAAATCATATGTTATATTTGTATAATTTAAATAGACTTTAAATGCCCAAGATTGGTCACTTAAATGTGATTTAAATTTTAAGTTAAAAACTGACATTTGTATTTAAATAGAACTTAAAGTCCAAATGGCATTTAAATACGAAGTGAAAAACTGGGCATAAGACTCATATTCTGTGTGTATTAATTATCTCAAAAATAAAATAATATTCATATCAGTATATTAGTTCAAAAGTATTTTAATTAAGTTATATCGGAAGGTTGAAAAGTGATTCTATTTTTTCTTTCAAAGTGAATTCATTGCATATTAAATATTTATTTATTAAATTTTATTTCAACCAATTTTATGAAATATTAAAAGCTGAATTATGATTTTCAAAATTTAGAAAGGTTAATAAACATTTTATGTTGTATTATCCTTTATTATATTTATTTTTTTTTTTCGTTGTTTAATAGGGTGTCTTATGTAATCCCGGGATTTCCTGGGAAAAATTCCGGGATTCCATGATTTATAAATCCCGTGATTTCGGGATCGGTTCACCTATTACAGATGTTGTAGAACTTAAAGAAAAACACTCGGTTTGTTTTTTCTGATGTTAGCTGTTTTAATGTTCTTAAAGCAATGATATTTACAAAGGTTTTGCAAAAGTCCAGACTATACTTAAAATGTTGAATACAAAATAAATAGAAATTTACTGTTATGAATTCAGCAAGAACAAGTATTAAAAATTAAGTCAGATATACAAAGGAATTAAATCATTAATGAAATGATGGAAATTTAAATGAAAAAGAGTTAACATATTAATTATAAAAGTTTAAATTGTAATTGTGGCCAAACATACTGCCCCCATTGAAAGGGCACTTTCAATCAGCTTCGTCAACTGGAAGGGGTGCTATTTTATGAACTGACCTTCGATAAATGCCTTTAGAAGTTTTGACATCGACAACTCTGATTTTACCATCACGTCCAGGGATAGTTTTAACCACACGAGCAAGGAGCCACTGCTGTGGAGGTTGATTATCTTCGTGAACAATTACCAATTGTCCTTCTTTGATATTAGTGCAAGGCTTAAACCACTTCGATTTTTGTTGAAGACTTAAGACATAATCACGCACCCATTGTACCCAGAATTGTTGTTTTAAATAGGTAACCAGTTGCCAACGTTTTAAATAATTTAGGTTTTTACAATGGATTAAGTTTTCGTCTGGTAAAGCCAATAAAGATGTACCAATGAGCATGTGAGATGGGGTTAAAGCTTCACCATCGTTAGGATCATCAGATCTAGGTGCTAAAGGCCTTGAATTTAAGATGGCTTCTACTTCGACAAGAATTGTTTGAAGTTCTTCATAAGTAACACCAACTTGCGACATGTTTTTGACTAAAATTGTTTTTGCAGACTTAACAGCCGATTCCCACAGGCCACCAAAGTGGGGAGATCGAGGAGGGATAAACGAAAACTTAAATCCTGTTAATTCACTGTACTGCATAAGTGTTTTAACATTATTTTCATCAAAGAAACGTTGTTTGAATTCAATGAGTTTTGAACTGGCACCGACAAAGTTCGTTGCGTTGTCACAGTAGAGACACTGAGGGATACCACGTCTACCTATAAATCTTTTAAGACATAAAAGAAACGTATTAGTTGACAAATCTGAGACTACTTCAATATGAATAGCCTTAGAGGCGAAACAGACAAAAATTGCTACATATGTTTTGTATGGTGGTTTTCCTCTTATTCTATACGAAGTGTAGAAAGGACCACAGAAGTCTACACCACAGATGAGGAAAGGACGTTGAGCCTTTAAGCGGTCTGCTGGGAGATTACCCATGACTTGTTGCATGAGCCGAGGTTTATATTTGAAACAATGTACGCAATTGCGCACAACTTTCCGAACGATTTCTCTAGCATTGATGACCCATATGTTTTGACGAAGAACTCCGAGAAGTGCTTTTGGACCCACATGCAAATGTTTGAGGTGCAGATACTTTATATAGAGATGAGTAAAACGATGATCTTTTGGAAGCAGTGCAGGAAACTTGGTGTCGTACGATAAAGGAGCGTTTGCTAGTCTGCCACCAACTCTGAGAATAGATAATGTTGTTTTGTAACTACGAATTTCATGTAAAAAGGGCGACAACTTTTGAAAACTTGGTTTTAAAGTTTGTTCATTACGAAGGAGATCGATTTCAACCTTAAATGCTGTTGATTGAATGTCGTGTACGACTTTCCAAAACGCTAATTTCAACTCTTCTGAAGATATAAAGGAATTCCGTTTGGATTTATGAAATAGCCGATGAATGTAAACGATAATATGTAAAATACGAAGATACGAAGATTGTTTTGCGATGATGTGGCAAATTATGGATTTTACAACGAGAGTAGTATTAAAGAAGACTTTCTCATCTCTTCTGGCGGAAGCACGGTGTCAATATTGTTGTTTTGTGGCCAATTTTCTTCCGTTTTCTTCAAAAAATCTGGACCACTGAACCACATGGTAGACATTATTTCATTAGCAAGACACCCGCGGGATACCACATCTGCTGGATTTTGTTTCGATGGCACATGTCTCCAAGGAATATTATGAGTACCATTTTGAATCTCTGAGACTCGATTGGCGACGAAGCATACAAGTGACGATGAATGATTGGTAAGCCAATTTAACACAATTTTAGAGTCAGACCAAAAGAAGATACGGTAATTGTAGGATTCAAATTTATGTTTGATTTATTCCACGTTCGACACAACAAAAGAGCAGCGCACAATTCTAACCTGGGTAACGATTGTTGAACTACAGGAGCAACCTTAGACTTAGCGATGAGTAAGTTAGAATGAAAACAATCCTGCCCAGCTACTCGAATATAAATACAACATCCGTATGCTAATTGAGAGGAGTCCGCGAAACCCTGTATCTCGAACTTAACTTCAGGATTTGTTTGTACAAATCTAGGCAATTCAATTTGATTTATGTAAGGTAAACTTTTTTCAATTTGAACCCAACGATTTTTCAATCGTTCATTTAGCGGTGAATCCCAATCTATTTGTTGCTTCCACACTTCTTGGATTAAGATTTTGCACGAAATCACAATGGGACTTAGTAATCCAAGAACGTCAAATATTCTGGCCACAACAGATAGAACTGTTCGTTTCGTGGGAATTTCAATAATTGGTAGATTAAATCGAAAACAAAATACATCATCATTCGGTTTCCAAAACATTCCAAGAGCCTTTGTAATGTTTTCATTGTTGGTTTTTAACTCCATTTCTGCAGTTGAATGAACCAATTGTGGACAATTAGAACTCCACTTCGTTAGTTGAAGACCAGCCTTTTCTAAAATTTTAACAATTTCAGCTTTTTTAGCTGAAAGCTCGAAAATGTCTGCAGCTCCCGTAAGGAGATCGTCTACGTACAGATCTTTTTTTAAAACTTCTGAACCGATAGGAAATGTGTGTTTATATGCGTCAGCTATGAAGAACAAACTTCTTATTGCGAGAAATGGTGCTGCAGATGTGCCGTAAGTCACTGTATTGAGTCGATAAATATTAATTGGCTGCTTTGTATTTTCTCTCCACAAAATAAGTTGAAAGTTACGATATCGTTCATCAACGAGAAACTGACGGTACATTTTGCAAACATCTGCGGACAATGCAAATTTATGGAGACGAAAACCAAGAATAGTTATTATTAGGTCTTCTTGTATAGTAGGGCCAACCATTAAGATTTCGTTTAATGAAACATTTGTTGATGTAGGTGAGGACGCATCGAAAACCACTCTAAGTTTTGTTGTTGAACTTTGTGGGCGTAAAACACAATGGTGTGGTATTACATAATGAGGCTGATTTAGAATATCATAACTCACCAGTGACATGTGTCCGAGATTAATATATTCATTAATAAAGTCGATGTACATTTTTCTTAATGTGTCATCTTTCAAAAGGCGTTTTTCCAAATACATAAACCGACGATGGGCTGTTTTAAATGAATTTCCAAGTTTATTGGCAGAAAATTTAAATGGTAAACGCACTTTGACTCTTCCACTTTCGTCAAAAACAGTATTTTCAACAAAATGATTTTCACACTGACTCTCTTCATCAGTAATATGATAATTTCGCTGAGGAAACTCTTCAATTTCCCAAAAGGCTTTAAGCATTGAATCTAACTCATCATAATTTGTAATGACATTGCACGACAAGACCCGATTAGGTTGATGAGATTCAATTTTGCCACCAACTATCCAACCAAATTGCGTATTTATTAACGATGGAAGACCAACACCAAGTGAAATTTTGCCATCTTTTAGAAGATCGAAGAATATTTCGGCGCTTAATAACAAATCAAACTTTTGTGGTTTATAAAACTTTGGATCTGCAAGCTGAAGATCATCCGGAATATTCCAATTACTTGATTCTATGCGTTGCGATGGCTGAAGCGATGAAATGGATTTTGTAATGGAATATGTTAATGTGCATTCGAAATCTGAAAAGCGTGACTTGATTGTAGCGTTGATTTTATATTTACATTCAGTTCGAATATTCTGAACGGCCGATAATTCTTGCGTTGATCTGAATTGTTGAAGACGAAGACGACTTACGGTCTCTTGAGTAATTAAGTTTACCTCAGAGCATGAATCTAAAAGGGCACGTATTGGTTGCAGGGTGCCGAAACTGTCCTTAATGAATACAATGGCTGTAGGAAGCAAAGTCCGACGATGGGTTTGAGCAATAAACGATGAATGAGTTGTCAAATGAATAGCGGCTGCGTTATTTGCAGAATTTAACGATGAATTTTCATTCGGTTTGCCTTGAGGCGAATACAACGACGAATGCTGTTGGTTAGATGAGTGCGAAGAATTTTGTTGGCCATTTGATGAATGATAGTTTGGGTTGTGCAATGATGTATGGTGCGAAACACGACAAATACGACAGCGGGATTTTTGATGGGCATTTTGCAACAATGTGTCCTTTTTTAAGGCAGTTGATACAGATTTTGGCCGATTTTACATAATCAAAACGACGAGGAATAGGTAATGCTAAGTACGAAGAACAGCTACTGATGGAATGATCTTTGCTTTCACAATATTGACATGAAATACTTGATGTAACGAAGGAAGAAGCTGAACGTCTAGGTTTAGGTATCAATTTTTGATCATGCTTATGAAATGATTCGGCTTCAGCTGTGCGACTCTCAAGATACTGACATCTACGGCTCACAATAGAATAAAATTCGTCCCATGATGGCAATTTATCTAAATTTTGTTTTTCATCATAGACTGCCTTTGAAGCTGAGTCCACTTTTGACAACGCAATATGTATAATCATGGCGTTCATGACGTCCAATTCTGAGCCTAGCGATAACAAGGAGCTTCGTAGAGCAGCGACATTATCGATAATCGAACGCAAAGCTGGGGCACTGGGTTTGCTGATTTGTGAGAGCGAAAATAACGAGTTTATATTGTCGATGAAAATCAATGTTTTGTTGTCATACCGTTCCTTTAATCTATCAAGGGCCTTTTGATAATTTTCGTCTATAATTTGAAAGGCTTCTACTACAGCAAGAGCTGGACCACTGAGACAATTCAAAAGATAATTAAATTTATCAATTGTTGGTATGCACGGCTCTTCATGAACCAAAGTATTAAATGTGCTTATAAAACGGGAATACTCCGCATATTTACCGTCAAATTTCGGTAGTTTCAATTGTGGCAAGCGGTTTTGATGTGAAAACGAAGAACTTGTTGTATTTAATAAGCTTAAATCCACATCACTAGATCGACGTTTTTTGGATAACAAATCGACCATATAAGCTTTAGCTTGTACGAACAGCTCTTCCAAGTCAGAGCGCGATTCATCTGCTACATCAAGCCGTTCAATTTGCGTCTGAATATGGCTGATTTGGGTAAAATATGACTCAAGCATTTGTAGTCGACATTTAATAATAGTATAATCGGAGGATGTACCCTCTTTTTCTACCTTGGTCTTCAATTTGGTAATTGTCCGCTTCATGGTACTTCTTTGTGCCTTTAAAGACGATAACTCCATATTTGCTGACTTTGTTGCGCTATTTTGTGTTTCTGGAGGGTCCATTTATCAAATGAATCAACAAAATGTTTAATTTGTATCTAAGATGAAAAGTACCGGATTTAACAAAAAGGTACCGCACACTACAAAAAAAGTCCAACACTGGTTTGTTAGGTTTTACCAATTAACAAAATGCACTAAGTGTGTATGTGTATGTCGTTTGGTGGTGTCTTGCTAATGGAGAGAAAACTTAAACAAATCGATGAGCGCAGAAAAAAAAAACAAATACTTCTCCTACTAACATGAGTTGCTGAATAAGTAGATGCTAATGACTAGCGGGGAAGACGATGAAGATGAAATGCAATGATCTTTTGTTGAGAGTAGATGTTGACGTAGTTACCGCAGCAGAGTTTGGTGACTAGCAAGCAGAGACTTGATAATTAGAAGACTGCAATGATGACGATGATTATGTTGGTTTTGATGAAGTCTGAAGATGTTAACGATGATGATGTTGTTGATGCCGCTATCTTAACCTTGAATTTAACAACGGTGCCTCGGTGATATGATGTATTATGATTTTATTTATATTAATTTTTTTGTAATGCTGATGACGATGAAATAAATGTTTTTTTTTTAAATTTAATATCGAAAATGTTTTAACTAAATTTTTAGTGTTTAAATAGCAACGCACTTAATTAAAGTTTTTTGTTTTTGTTGCAAAATTGTTTGATGAACTTTATTATTCCACAGGGACTTGTTTCACAGATAACTTCACTTCACTTTAATTTCTTTTTTTGATTTTTAACCGAAGACTCGATAAACGAAAACTACAAGGCTTTTGCTAATAATTATTATTTATTGCAAAGTCCTGTCACGGTCGCCAAATTTATGTAGAACTTAAAGAAAAACACTCGGTTTGTTTTTTCTGATGTTAGCTGTTTTAATGTTCTTAAAGCAATGATATTTACAAAGGTTTTGCAAAAGTCCAGACTATACTTAAAATGTTGAATACAAAATAAATAGAAATTTACTGTTATGAATTCAGCAAGAACAAGTATTAAAAATTAAGTCAGATATACAAAGGAATTAAATCATTAATGAAATGATGGAAATTTAAATGAAAAAGAGTTAACATATTAATTATAAAAGTTTAAATTGTAATTGTGGCCAAACAGATGTCTTCTCCTGATAATGAACCCACATATCAAATTTTAATTTCCTAGCTTTTCAACCTTTTAGCGCTACTTTTCGTGATAAAAAAACCCACTTGCCAAATTCTAAGTTAATCTCTTTAGGGGAATTGCCTGGCTGCCAAGGGGAGAGTTTCACCTATTTTAACGCATATTTTTAAAACATTCATGGCCAGGAATCCAAAATTCATAGTATAAGTGAACTTGTTTATATTCGAAGAAACATATACTTCAATTTTCAAATTTTTTACCAAAGCGATATGACCAGGCCGCACTGTGGTCAATATTTTGAGATAGCGGCCAAAACTACTTTTGGTTTTTGTTCTCCGATTTTAAAGTTATTAGACTCATATGAAAGTAGACAGTAGTAAACCTCGGGAGCCAGAAATTAGAACTCTATTTCAACTATTTCACTGAGAACAGGGTGGTCCAAAATGGGCTTTTTCAGAATTTAGTAAATTTATGATATTTTTAGTTAATTTTTAAAGTTTAAATGATCATAACTGTTGTGTTTTTCCAGATTTTTGGACGAAATAAATTTTGTGTTGTAACTTAACTTATTTCCTATTACTGGTAAAAAAATTGAAGCTCTACTGTTTTCAGAACAATTTAAATATTTTTTATAAAAAAGGTCAAATTTCTCGGAAATTTCCTACTTCATAGAGCACAACTCCTGTGAGTCAAGCTGAGTCAAAACACAAATTTATTATTTTGTAGTCCTAACTCTCCCCTACATTCCTATATATACATGTCCATGCATCGGGACTGCACTTTTTGAGCTACAGCAATTTTTCTGACCCAAGGTAAGATATTCGGTACAAATGACGTCATATTTTTTGAGAAGTTATTTGTGTGTGAAAGTGGCTATTATGCATATATTTTGATGAAATTTTGTACAAGAGTTCTTATTGACCCAAAAAATAATTCTGTTGAAATTAGGAGAAGTTGGCCCATATTTGGACCTAGTCCACATAGAAGGGTGTATCAAAATTTTGACAAAAATGACAATAGAACTCTCAAATTATGTGGTATCTGGCAATTCATTTGGAAAAGGTAAAAAATGATTTTATTGCCATCTAATATTACATAACTTAAATACCTGAAAATTGCAAATAAATTTAAAACCAATGGAAATAACTGGTAAAACCAAGTACCTGTTATATTATTACCAGTACCTGTTAACTCTCAAATTATGTGGTATCTAGCAATTCATTTGGAAAAGGTAAAAAAGATTTTATTACCATCTAATATTACACAACTTAAATACCTGAAAATTGCAAATAAATTTAAAACCAATGGAAATAACTGGTAAAACCAAGTACCTGTTATATTATTGCCAGTACCTGTTAACTCTCAAATTATGTGGTATCTAGCAATTCATTTGGAAAAGGTAAAAAAGATTTTATTGCCATCTAATATTACACAACTTAAATAGCTGAAAATTGCAAATAAATTTAAAACCAATGTAAATAACTGGTAAAACCAAGTACCTGTTATATTATGTTTCAAAGAGGTAAAAAAGATCATGTTGAAACTTCGAGCAATAGTATATTAATCCATGCTTCCATTTTTTTTTTCTTCATTATTGTTTAAGCAATGGCTAAATTCAGTTATAGTGTTCTATCTGATATATATTTTGAACGGAAAGATGAAAACGACATTATTTTACATATAATGAATAATCCATTCTTCAAAATATGCGACAAACAAGAAATTAAAATTCATAACTTAAAAATAAAAAACTTTTTAAATACTTTAAGAAAAAACATCAAGTCAATTGAGCCAACCACCAACACAAGACGATAGTTTTAATGAAGCATAAGAATTTGGAATGTCACCTCTTCATGCTAGAATTCGTTTTATGGAGCATATTCTTAAATTGGGATACGATTTGGAATTTGGCCCGTTAGGCGAAACAGTGAGAAACAACAAAGAAAATTTGGAAAAAGAAAGCAAAAAAAAAAGATATTCAAGAAAAATACCGTGAGATAGGCCTTATAATTGACCAGCCAAAGCAAGGAGAAGGAAATTCTAATGATGGAAACACAGCAAGGAGATTTTTTTCCGATCCAGAAACTGCAGCTTTTATAACTGGAGTAGATTATGATTTAATACGACGATTCCAAATCATATTAGAAGTTATAGCATGTAGCAAAAAGATAGATGCAAAAAAATTTGGTCAGTATGCTAATGAGACAGCAACCCTTTATAACCAAAAATATTCTTGGAGACATATGCCAACCACAGTTCACAAAATTTTGTTCCATGGGGAACAAATAATTCAGCACAATATGCTTCCAATTTTAGATCTCTCAGAAGAAGCGCAAGAAAAAAGGAACAAAGACTACAGATTCTTTCGCGAGCACAATACAAGAAAAATTTCCAGATATTGTACTAATGAAGATCTTATTAATATTTTGTTGTGCACATCAGACCCATATATGTCCAGTATTCGACAAAAATGGAAATCAACCTCATTAGAGTTAGAGATTAGATTAGATCAGAAGGCACTATGCACCGCGACCAATGTAGGTCTTTTGTGCTGCCTAAGGTTACCTACAGATTCAAGCTACCTATAAAGCCAATTATCCTATTAGGCAAAATCTTCGCGATGTCGGAAGGCGAAATGAAGCGATCACCTAGAAACCTAAGTCTCCTATCACAAAGCCTGGGACATTCGCAGAGAACATGCTCCGAGGTCTCAGACACCATCTCGCAAAACCTACACAAATCCGTGTCCGATTGACCCTTCTTGTGCAGATGGTATCTGAGATTACAGTGTCCAGTTAAGTACGACACCAGGGTCCTCAAACCCCCCCTTTCAAGCGACAAGAGTCGCCTCGACCCCCTACTGGAAAAAGAGATCAATCTTTTAGCCTGGCGCTGACCAGGAGAGTTTTCCCAGTAACCAGAGAATTCAGACTCTCTCCATGCCCTGAGCCTTTCCCTAACATACCCCGCAGGTATTCCACAGAATGGTTCAGGACCAATAAAGGGCTTTCGGGCCCCGTGGTTGGCAAGACAATCTGCCCTCTCGTTGCCCTCATGCCCCTCATGACCAGGAATCCACCCCAAGGTTAGAGAGTTGCCTCTACCGAGCCTATTGAGAGTCTGAATGCATTCCATGACCAACCCGGACGACACCTTATAGGCCATTAAGGCCCTCAGTGCAGCCTGACTGTCAGAAAGAATGTATATGCGAGATCTGCGAGTTCCCCTTCGCAGGCATTCCAATGCACAGACACAAATGGCCCAAATCTCCGCCTGAAAAATGGATGGATATTCACCCATAGGTAAGGCACGCTGGAAGCCTGGTCCGAAGACGCCCGCACCCATTAGAGTTAGATGAAGAAGCTAAACAACTACTGCAAAATGAAAATCAAAGCTATTTGGAAGAAATTTTTACTAATATTGTTTAATTAATACTAGTTTAAAGATTATAATTTGTTTCTAATTTTAGTATAAATTTTTATTAATACATTTAAATAAAATATATGTCCACTTTAAATCAATAGTAAAAGTTTACTTAAAATTTTATCGATGTTGTGTTCTGTATATAATATATCCAAATGGTATTGATATTGTTGGGAATTTCGGTGTTATTTTTCAGTTTAATCCTCACAAGAATTAGCTTTCTTCCAAAAAAACCAACCTTTGGCCCCTGTGAATATTGAGACTAAATAAATGTCAGGGGCCAAATGTTGGCATTTTCTGACCAAAATTAAGTTTAGGAATAATAAATAAGTATTGGTTGTAAAATACGATTGAAGAAAATAAGAAATTATAAAAAAAATACCTATTTAAAATGTCAAAATATTCAACTTTTACATGGAAACTCAACAAAAAATTAAAATGCATTTTTAACTCCACATTACTTACGTTCCTATCAGTCGATTTTTACGTTTGAACACGCAAATTGAAGCTTAAAGTCCCTCCTATTGAACAAAACAAATTGCGTAAAAAAATACCAATCCGGTCAAAAGTTATAGAGTTTTGACCGCTATCTCGCGAAATTGGGCCGCCAAGGGAGAGATTTCCCCTTTTTTCCCCCTCCCCGTGGGAGTTTCTAAAAATCCCTTCAATACGGATATCTACTCGTAATAAGGTGGCACTTACCAAATTTGGCCAGGCCAGGCCGCGAAGGGGGAGACTTTATCCCTACTGTCCCTCCCAGTAGGAATTTAAAAAAATCCGCTCTATTCTGAAACCTACACCCGATTAGAAACCCACATACCAAATTTCAATATCCTAAATTAGGTGATTCGGCCAGGCCACCAAGGGGAAAATTTTTCCTTTTTTTCCATCCCAGTGGGAATTTTCTAAAATCTCGTCAATATAGAAATCTACTCCTGATTAGGAATCCACATACCAAATTTCAACTTCCTCACTTTAGTTTAGTTTAGCCAGGCCGCCAAGAGGGATACGTTTACCCTTACTGCCTTTCCTAGAAGGAAGTTCTACACAAATATATAATTCTGATTAGGAACCCACAAACCAAATTTCAAGTTTCTAGGGTCATATCATAAAGACCACATATTGAAAATTTTCCTAGTTGTTTGGTCAGGCCGCCAAGGGGGAGACTTTTTCCCCTATTGCACCTCCCTTAGGAATTTCCAAAAATCCCGTTTAGCGGACGTGTACGCTGAAGGATGAACCACCATGAAAAATTTCTAGTTCCTAGCTCTAGCGGTATAAGCTGGGCGCTGTTGAGTCAGTCAGTGAGTGATTGAGTACATAATATACATAGATAAGAAGACTTCAGTACTAGTTACAATTTGTATAATTTGTAAGGAATAAGCAGAGGTTAAGGTTTATTTTAAGACTTTGTTTTATAAGTTACCAGTCCTAAATAGGAAAAAAAAAATTCAAATCTAGTAACAATTTTGCTTAATATGTTTTTAAATCTATCCACTCTATTCATGTTATATTAATAATACAGACTGTCTATATTTAGCATAATGACGCGTCATGCTTTTAAAAATTAAAAATTTTTTAACGCTGCATTAGCATATTCTATCTACCAAATGAATTAATGCCATATAATGATGACGCTTTGCAATGCATTTGTATATGATTTTTTTATGATTAAATGTTCATATATTCATGAAATATGTTAAATGAAACAAAGAAACATACTGTATAAATAAAAAAAAAAAAAATTATAAATTAATGAATCAATGAATTGCATGTAAATATCTGTATATATTAGGGTCACTCTCAAAAATGTCGAATTTTTGACGGTACAATCCTGGGTTTGATTAAGATTCATGAAACATTTTTCTTTTTTTTTAATTTTCGAAAAATATTTAGATATCTCGCACAGACTTATAAAAATTTTTAAATTAAATAATTTCATAAAAATGATTTATTTATAAACTTAAAAAAAAACAAAATGTTTGTTCGTCATTTAACCCCGACTACTTAGCAAAAATTATTTATGGATTATAAGATTGTTAACGCTTAACCACAATAGGCCAACAAAATGTCCAAAATTTTGCATTATTTTAAAAGCTCAACGGTAGAATACAAATTTTCAAATATTATAATAATTTTGGGAGCTTTTTTAACATAATATGAAATAAAATAAAAACAATACTTAATTCAGTTGGCGTGTGAACAGAACTAATTTTGGCGGACTTTTTGGAAAGCGTTGATAAAAACAATATATTTTAGATATGTTAACCAATCCTGTATTGTAAACTGTTTGGTCAAATTTGCAAAATTTTAGCACGTGATGTTAGTTTATATTCCACTAAGTTTGTTTCTGCAAAAGAATCGTCGCTTTTAAAGCAATTTATTCCGAAAATTAAATCTGAAATACATACAAACTTATTGACTTTTTTTATTTTATATTACTTTTATATGAATTTACAATGAAGAACATTAACTCACAAATGGCACGACATAGATCCGCTGAAAATTTTTCAACCAAACTTAGAAGATTTATATAACCATTCTGCATTAAGAAATTTGTGTAACTTTGTTTTTGCCTCTAGTGAAAATATAAGCAACTAAAGTTGAAACTTTGACAGGCGTTGAAAGCTAGATGGTGGAAGATATTTTAAAAATTTTAATTTTATATAATTCTGTTATTATTTTTTTCAGTTTAACCAATTTTTAAACTTTTTTTTTGGAAAAATATAGTGGTTTTTGAACAATTATTATGGCAACACTGACGTTATAATTTTTGTAAGTGTGGTAATATTTAAATAAAAACCCGGCATTATTTATGTTTTGGGTGAAAGCGGCATAAATTTTTGAATATTTTAGACCTTGTGTATTTGAAAATTTCAGGGTCCGATCGATCAGATTTTCAAAAATTATTTTGCAATCGATGAACTTATTTTTTACCAAAGAAATACATTTCCATATTTTCTCATCAATATAGCAATAAAAAAATATAAAAGATAAGGCTTTTGTATATTTTTAAATAACAGGCATGACTTTCGTTTTTATGCAAAATTAATAAGATTCTGACCATCAATTCTATATATTTCGAGCATGCTGATATCAATGGTTTACTTAATTTTTTTATATATTACAAAGTTTCTCCACAAAATTATACAAAAACTTTGCAAATACAATAAATCTGATTTATTTCTGTTGATAGCTAAGGACAAGATGGGTATGAATATTAAGTGCACATATTTAATTCCCAAAGCTTAAAATTAAACTCGCTGTTAAGAGTTTTTTTTTAATTTTTTCGGTTTTCGCGAATTCTATTGCTAAATGACTAATCGAGCTAATCAAATGTTCACGCAGTGGAAGGAGTCATTTAAATGCAGTTAAATTCGAAAAATATTTATTTTTATCAAAGTGTTTTTTATGCAAAATTCTCGATTTGAGTAAAAAATCATTTCAAAAGTATGTTCTCAAATTTTAAGCTAAAAATATTTTTTCAATTTATAACTAGCTTTCAACCTCCGTATATTTACAAAAATAAAGCAAAGCAAATCAAACATATTAGCTAGGTTGATACTAGTATTTCGATCTGGCTAAAGATCTCATCAGAACCCGAAGTTTTAGAAAAGCTAGAGCCTCCATAATAGGCAGAACTTTAACAAAAAACTTATTAATCATCAATTTTGCTCCATTCTTGTTAAACCATTCCACGTGCTTGATTACTAAGAAGACAAAAATGGAGCAAAATTGATCATTAATAGGTTTTTTTTAAAAGTTCTGTCTATTATGGTGGTCTAGCTTTTCTAAAACTTCGGGTTCTGATGAGATCTTTAGCCAGATGGAAATACTAGTATCAACCTAGCTAATATGTTTGATTTGCTTTGCTTTATTTTTGTAAATATACAGAGGTTGAAAGCTCGTTATAAATTCAAAATAATATAAAATTAGTCTCGATGTATATAAAAATAAAAAAACTAATATAACTGTAAAAATATTTTTATTTGCAAAAGCTTTCGTAACGAAAACATCCGATTTGGTACATATTTATCACAAAATATGGTATTTGTTAAAAAAAAAAAAAACTTTTTCAATTATAAACTTTATTTTGCTGATTTTTTGCACATATACTTTTCAAAGTATATGTGCAAAAATCGTCAAAAATCTATCATACTAAAAGTTTGGCTGTGGGTTCATGTCGGAAATGTTCCCATACAAAATTTCATACAAATCGCGCTTCTTGCATATGTAGAACCATATTAAAATTATAGTTTTCTTTTTGAAAAACCTTTTCCTAACAGGATCTTTCTACTGAATGGCCATTTGTTAAGGTCAATTGCTAGTTTAGTGATAAAATTCGCTTAAACCTTAAAAATTTGGAATAATTACAAAAGTCACTAAATAACGGGTTTAATCTATAGTTTTGTGAATCAAATATGTACATCAAATGAGAATACAGGGGTGTTATTTAAACCGAAACTAGTCAGATTTATTGAATTTTAGAAGCTTTATATGTAAAAACTGCATTTAAAACTGTACCATACATCAAAATATACAGTACACCATTGAAATCAGCGTGCCTGCAAATTATTTAATTGGTGAGCAATCCTTGTTAGTTTTTAAAAGGTACTATTTTGTTCTACTGTGTAATTTTTAAAAAAATGCCATCAAAAAAGGTCAAATATTAGTTTTTTTCAAAGAATTATTTGACAACTTTGAATAACAATTTTCCATAATTTTTAATTCATTTTAAAGTTTTTAAATCGCTTAATTATCTTTATCCATTAAAAAAATATATTCTTTTAAAAGTATTGGGGTCGAAAAGGAGCACTGTGTCAATAATGAGTTAAATACATGCAACTTTCGAAATTTGTTATGCATTAAATAAGCTATTTGAATGTTATTAAAATGTAGTCATTATTTTAAATTTTGTATATTTTTGCAAAAAGTTTATCAAACAAGTTACATATGCAACAAAAAGGTTTTTGAAAATATTTTTTTACCTATACACAGAGAGAATTGTTTGGACGAGTTTTAATGAAATTTTTTCACTAAACTAATAAAGAAACTTTTTCGTTAGTCGTATGAAATTTTTAATTAATAATATGATACTTTTCATAACATTTTATGACAAACTGCATTCACTTAATGCAAAGTTTCAATGGACGAATTCCAATGACAATTCATATATTTAATTCAAAAATTCATTGTTATCATGCATACACTCTAAAAAATTATTGTAAATTTACTACTATAAAACGAGTAAAGTTGCATGTATTATTACGCAAATTCGGTAAATTTATACATAAAAATGCGTAAAACTATTTTGCTCACACTTTTATATACAATAATACACACTTACAGTATTTTTACCAATTATTTATTTACAATTAAACACGTTATGCCTAAAAGTAGAATTATTTTGTTAAATAAAATTTTTACGCACAAAGTTTGTAAATATACTAAGTTATAATAGTGATAAATATTTTGACATTTTTAAATTGAGAAAAAAAAAATCTGAAAACTTGAATTTATTGAGAATTTTTGTTAATTAATAATCAAAATTTGTGATAGTGAATTAAAAAACTTCCCAATGTGTCAGAAAAAATTTATACATATATAATTAGAAACGGAATTTCCAAGCGTTTGCAGCCTAATTGTGGAAAAATATTTTCAAAATATAATATATGTACAGAGCTTAAATAATAAAATTCTTCATTCGATTTATTCAGGCGGTTTTTACTCAATCGATTTAAAAATATCGACTAAAAACTGCCAAAATTTAAAAAATCGCTTAAATTAAAAAAAAAAATCTTTCAAATCACCAACGTTAAAATTAATAAATAAAAATCGCTAAAATTACACAAAATCTAAAAATTTGAAAAAAACGCTAAAATTTAAAGAAAATCGCCAACAATTAAAAAAATCATCAAGAATAAGAACAATTCCTAAAATTAAAAAAAATCGCCAAAAATTAAAAAAAATCGTTAAAATAAAAAAAATCGCCAAAAATTAGAAAAAATAGAAAAAACTAATAATATTGATGAGAAATTTAAAATAGTTGTAAATGTACATTTATCTTTATTAGTTTTCGAAACACAGGCGATGTTCCAAATAAATTCTCTTTTTGCGTTGCAATGCTATGTTTTCGAGAAAAACGCGATCTGAGAACCAGTTCGCAATTTTTCTCATTTTTAGGGATTTTTAAATTTTGGCAAATTTTAGTGATTTTTTTTAATTTTGGAGATTTTTTTAAATTTTGTAGATTTTTTTCAATTTAAGTGATTTTTTGATTTTTGGTTAAATTGATTGAATTTCCCACTAGAATGCATTCTCTGCGATTGATTAAGAAAATAATCATTCGATTTAAAAAAACCCGTTTTGATTTTTTCAAAACAGAATTCAATCTTTGAAGCTCTGTATATGTACAACCACTTATATACAAATATTTGCTATTAAATTATTTTGCTATTATTATACAACACATTAACAAAACTCTTTCTAAAAATTAATTTGTTGATTTATTTGAAACAGTTTTTGGGCTGATTTTCTTTCTTACCGCAAGGTAAATATACGCATTTTAGGGGGTTTTTACGCATATAAAAATGTATTTTTACGCATTTTATCCGTATATTTAAAAGTAAAGCATGTTTTTTTACTCAAAAATTCAGTAAAATTATTCTTTTATTTCTAAATTTAATTACATTTTTACGCACTTGCATAGTACATTTACACACTTTTTGTGACTAACTTACACGTAATGTGTGTATTGTTTTTCATTTACACACATAGAGTAAATTTACCCAACTTATAGTATAAGTACAGTTTCCTACTATAAGTTGGGTAAATTTCAACAGAAATTAATTAGAGTGTACAATTCTCTCAGTGTAGCTAACTTTGAAATTTTAAGAACATATATGTGATCTGCTTTTTGGGTAAGCAATCTTAAGAAAGCTAAATATGTTTTCCAGATCACTTGATGTTAAAAGTGATACAATAAAATTTAATATTCCCAGGTGAAAATGATAATATAAGGCATGGTTTCATGTATGAGCATATATTGTTTCATATATCAGCAAGTATGTGGAAGTGTGCCACGTATGGAAACATATACGGGTTCATACAATTACACAAAAAGTTCATATATGGAAATGTATGATATCACAGCCTGATTATTTAAGGCGTAAACGTTTTTAAGGCATTTCACAGACAAGTCGTAATAACGACAATTATTTGAATATATAACAGTTTAAGACTTATATTTCATCAAAATTGCAAGAGATTTTCCAAGAAAAATTTAGGTTTTGTAAATTTTGAAAAATTTTCTGTGAATGGAGACGTTTTTACTAAAGATCCCAACGCCTTACGTAATCAGGGGGACTAATATTATTACGTGAATATGATAATATATTAAGTCATATATGTTCATATAGCATTGACTTAGAAAAAAACAATTATTGTTTTAAAAAGGTATTGAAAGTCAGATTTTTCAGCCGCAGAATTTAATACAGATATTGAAAAAGTCTTTCGATCGTTATATTTCAAAATAGACGCGCTGCGCTGACAAAAACATTTCAAAAGCTCTTAAAGTCATATCTAAGATTATCCATGATTATACCTGATATCTTACACACATAATTTTACCTATTTTTTTAATACCGAATATTATTGTTTGTTTTTGTAAATTTATTGAAAATTAAATTGAGACAATAATTTTCAGAATGTTAAAACCTAAAGAATCCTATAAGGTGATGTGTAAGTTACTGCAAGTGGCTATCAAACATATACCTCTGAAAAAATGTTAGGATTTCCGGGAGTATGAAAATTTTGTAAATATCAAGATATGAGTATATATGACCTAAAAACGGTCATTCATGAGCCATATACGGCCATATACCCTCAATTGTTGGGACCGAACATATGTGAACCTACACACATGATAATATATGATCATTTGCACCTATACGTTTTTTTAAATTAACTATTTTTATGAAAATATATACTTTTTGAAAATGGGTAACTTTAAAAATCTACAGATTTTTTTCCCCCATTTTGGGCGGTTTTAAGTTTAAGACTTAATCTTAAAACCGCCCAAAATTCGATTTTATTTTTTAAGAGGCACCCTAACACATATGCATATTCCTTTAAAAGCTTCATGCAAATAAATGTTAACAATAAAAAAAAATACTTTTAAAAATAAGGGGTATGTAAGTAAAAACACTCAAATAAAAATGGTCTGAAAAAGTTACACACAAATCTGTAAATTTACAGAAAAACCAACTAGGCCAGAAGTCAGTTTCTGTAATTATTAGTAAAGTACAGGAATCAAAACTAAGTAGGGAAATATTTGCTATATTTTGTTTTTCCGTATATATAAAAAACTAAAAAGAGGAGACCAAATATGTACTTATAATGCTTTTCTACACTGGGACACTAAGCTGCAAATAGTAGCACTAAGTGCTCCGAAAAATTTTATTATTTTGTGTGAAAAAAATGGAAATCCGATTTTATCAGGATGATTTTTATGATAATCCTAACTGATAATCCGAACTGATATTACACACTAAATATGCAACAGTAGTTTTCATACATGAACTAATTAATATATATGCGAAACTAGAGACCATATTATAGGTGAACTACGGTTCCAGTTTTTAAGCCATCACGTCACACAGTGGGGTATTTAAGAAAAATAATGATAATCAATATAGAACTTTTAAACTGCTGATCCGATCGGTACGAATCATATTGTAAGAGAGGTGTTAATCTTTTATAATAGTGTGATTGCGTCAACCTGCCTTAGAACAGGGTGAACTTACAGGTTATCAAAGTTGACTACCTCGTATATAAAAAATATTTTGGAAGGTGTAACTTTTGTAAATGTGGACCAATTTCTAGAGTTTTTGGCCTGCAGTAATGAACGTTGTAAGGTAAAGAAAAATCATGCTTATAGTTATAACTTATCTCCTCCAGTTTAAAAGTTATTTAAACTGAAAAATAAAAATTTGTTTTTTTGCCATGAGCTTTTTTGGTTTATCTACCAAAAAAAACTTTATTATTTAATTGATTTTAAAACAAAAAATTCTCCCTGTTAATAATATTTTGAGGTAAAAGAAATAACAAACAAATACCGGGTAAAAAAAATTAACGTAAAACTTACACCTCGGACTAAAATTTTTGTATTTTTCTACTTTCTTATGGAAATTTTATTTAAAATTATGACATTAATTTAATATTGTGCGGGTTATTGTACCACTAGGTAAAACAATTATGTGGTACGAATTTGAGAAATATCTTAAGGCTAAACCCTTGGTGAATTGCGGCCAAATTTTCCGAATTTTTAAAAGTCTGTTAACAAAAAAATGTTTAAAATGCAATACATATCTGGAAAACCATTAGTGATATTTAAAAAATTAAAAAAAAAAATCGAGATCAACATGCCAAAGTTTATGTGCCACACAACATATTTTTGTTAAGAGAAAAAAAAATTTTAGTCCGAGGTGTAATTTCTACTATTTTGGAAAACCAAAAAAAAAAGGGCAATGTCCACCTTAATAAATATATAAAAGCATATATGATGCAATATACAGTAATTAATATAAAAATTAAATACGATTGTCATTATCTGACGGTTGCAAAACACTTTCTAACATGAAATTTGAAGAAACTTGCTTAACGGCGACTAAATCTCTAACCTACACTTGGTATCCAACTATTGTATGTGAATAAAGCGCATCATAAAACGTGATAATTACTTGTGAAAAAGAGATAGGATTAAGAAGAAAAAGCATTCTAGTTGAGAAATGAATTGTGCATTGGTATTAGTTAATTCTGTCTCTTCTGATCGAAACAATACTTGGGTGTACGTAGTGTAACCAAACTCCACTTTAGCCACAGTCATCGCTGTGTCGACCGTGGCTCAACTCGTTAAGAGGTGAGATTACGATGCATAGCTTGATGCTAAGGCAGTGAGTTCAAATCACAGTACGACACCAAAAAATAAAAAGTTTTTCATATAGAGCAAAATTAACAATATAAAATACTTTGTTCAATTGACACATAAATTAACCACTGACGAGTCCCAGGACTCTTCTTCTTCCTGTAAAGAGACTAACTAAAGTAATAATCTACAGTAATTAATATAAAAATTAATTACGATTGTCATTATCTGACGGTTGCAAAACACTTTCTAACATAAAACCAAACAAATTCCATCACTTTTAAATATAATTGTATATGTTTTAAAATTAAGAAGTAAAATTATATCACTTAAATATATAATTATATATAAACATATAAAGTAGAAATTAACAACAACAAAAATCTATAATTTGTATACATAATTATCAGAAAAGACAAAATACAAGCAAAATCCAACATATTTAAAGCAAAAAAAAAATAATTTTAAAAAAAGTTCAAAAGAATTAATAATATTTCGTAAGTAAAAAAGAAAATTAAATCAGACAATCTTAAACAAAGCAATGAAAAGCCTAAAATCTTAAGGAAACACCATTTTAATGCAAAAACTCGGAAAATCCAAATTAAGCAAAATAACATAATAAAGTTAATTTGCTTTCCTTGATAATTATATTAAACCATATATGGTAGAAACAATCATCTTATATATAACTGTATGCTGCATCACATCCCTGGAAAAAAATACACATTACACGCTTACCTATCTACTCGCCAATTTTCAATACTCTATTACCAAACACATTCCTAGCAGACAGTAAAAAAAAGCAAGCAGTATTGTAATCAATTCTAAAAATTAAAAAAACAATGCATGAAAGTCTTTAAAATATAAGTATATTCTTAAAACAGATATTACACGATACTAACTTCTTTATTTAATTATTTTAAATGATAATGTAACCGTTTACATTTTGGTAGAAAAACAACGTTATAAGAACTAGTTCTATATTTGTAAAAAAGAAGTTAATGGTTTTTTTTTAAATTGTAGTTAAACAATGTAAACGGAAAATATCTTTTACTAAAAAGAAGTAGTTATTCAAAAAAAAAAGTTACTGGTTACCATTGCCACTCCAAGGAATCGACTGTTGTTAGTCTCGCGAATTGTTAAAAGAATAGAGTTGGTAATCCATTCTACCAAAACTTCCTGAATCCCAACACGATTCTATATTTTGAAAATTTTTTGCTGGGATATTATTCAAATTGAAATCACGTGCAATTTGCCAATCCTTTGATTTATATTTATATTTTCATTATTATTTGGCATGCGAAACTAAATAGTAGTGCGGATTACCAAAGAATTTTATGAAATTCGATACAACTTGATCAAATTAGATAAACATATCCGTTTTTCGAATAAAATTATATCAGATGAGATCTAATGATTTAAAGTTATGTATGCCATTTTTCGGATCTGCTATGATATGATAATGAATTGTATATATGACTATATATGATTGTATATACCTATATCGGAACTTTTTTCATCGGGAGAGTATTTTAGAGCTGAAAAACACAACTTGCTGCTTTATTCAAAAAAATTTGTATATAAACACTCTTGTTAAGTTTTACATGTTTAACATCATGGTATAATTAACATTAACGTTCGTTCAATCTTTGTATTTTAAGAAAAAAAAAAATATTGGAAAACTTTTTAATTGTATGTTAAAAACTTTGAATGCATTATTCTGCAAGCTATTAACAAGTTTGATTACCAAACAACAATATGACAACAACAAAAGACTTGACGATGTACACATTACGATGATCGATTATTTAACATTTTTCAAAACCCGGTTTTCGGTTTTTTGGAATAGTTAAATTTTAAGAAACCGGTTTAAGTTTCTGCATCCAAAACAATCCTTAGCTGGATTTAAAATTTCGCTCAATTATACTCAGAAATTTAATTTTTCTCATAAATTTTAATAATTTAAAGTTTTATATTAAAAATAATGCAAAAATTTGTGCAAATTTTTTACATGATTACATCTAATATAAAAGGTTACGCGGTTTTCTTCAGCACTAAGTTTTTATGTATTTAAAATATCAATTAAAAAACTTAACATTTTAAAAATTTTAATAAAAAAAAATTATCATTTTGAGTTTATAAATGTTCTGTTCAAAAACAAAAAACTAACAACACCGTAAAAAATAATACTTGAACCAGAGCACAAACTTTAATTTTTTTTTATATAAATAGAACATTTTTGGTCTTCAAACGTGTTTGGTTACTAAGAAGACAAAAATGGAGCAAAATTGATCATAAACAGGTTTTTTGATAAAGCTCTGCCTATTCTGGAGGCTCTAGAACTCTAAAACTTCGGGTTCTGATGAGATATTTAGCCAGATGGAAATACTAGTATCAACCTAGCTAATATGTTTGGTTTGCTTTGCTTTATTTTTGTAAATATACGGAGGTTGAAAGCTCGTTATAAATTAACAACAAAATAAAAATGTTTGAAATTTCTGTCAAACATAAAAAAAATAAAAGAAATTATTTTCCTATTTTAACACGAATTTAATTGGATTTTTTTATTTGTTAAAAATTTAGGTAAAACACCATCGGTTTTTATACGTTTTTGATTTTTGTTGATTATCTGTAAGGTCCGATTAAATAACAATTTTTTTTTGGTTTTCATAAAGCAATAAAAAAATAAAAATCGTTTTTAATTTAATCGGACTTCAAAGACAAACAACAAAAACAAAAAAATAAAAAAAAAATATATGAGCCATATATACCCTCTATTTTCTCAAGTTTGTTTGAAGGTACGGAAACCATTGCACACTGGTCGATCCCATTGGTCAAAAAAAAAAAAATCAAAGTCAAAAGTTTGTCACCAAATGTGGCATCACTATTTCTTATAAAAACAAGGTTTTAAAATGTATAGTTGTTTTTGTTTTATTCCAACTGTACTCTTTAAGAACAGCTTCAAAAGAGAGAGCGAGTTAACCGTTGGTTTTTGCAGTGTGAAAAAGTGAAAAATTAAGTGCAACTTTAAATTAATTAAAACAATAATAAAAAAATTTATGTTGAAAGTAATCAAAATTAATATTGAATTAAAGGTATTAACTAAATTTTAAAGTCAATAAAATGTGTTTAGCTTGTTATGGATTTCTTAAAAAATTAATACTTTTCCAGTGTCATTAGGTCCATTCGTTTACTTTACCAGTAATATCCAGTAGATGAGTAAATTTTGGGCAAAATGAAAATTTTACTCTCAAAACTGGCTCTTGCACAAAAAAATTGCAAAAACTTGCAGGTTAATTCAAACATATGAGCGCTAAAAAGCTTAGTGTTGTAAAATATGTGTTATTTAGACTACCCAGTATATATTGTTTTTGGTACTTGATGCATTGCATTTTAATAATTATAAATTCGTAGCAATTGTATTTATTAAATAAACTTTTGTGGAAGCTTTTAGACTTGTTTAGTTTGTACATGACTTTAAATTTTGTTTCTAGTTAAATAACATACGAAAATACATGAATACTTGATTTTTGATATTCGGTACCCTGAATAATATGCAGTAAGAAGTATTCATATATTCATTAGCTTTACATCTCTAATATATTAATGTAAATAAAAACAATTAACACAGATATTAGAAAACTGATAAATTGTTACTATAATAATTGTAACTGACTACTTAAATTTGTTCCAGGTTGAAAATAATTATTTTTAGTTTTTGCCGCACTTTCAATGCAGTTTTTAATCTTTTAAATGTTCTTCTTACTAAATGTATGCTTATTTTTGTTTGTTTACTTAATTTAATCATATGTTTTTGTTTTCTACTGGATTTTACTGGCAAAAATTTGCAGGTTTTTTGCTGACAACTGTCACTTTACTCTCTTTGTAGATGCTCTCTTTTGCAAATTTATGTATTTCAGTAAAATCCAGTACAAATTTGTGCAAATTTTGGTGTAAACGAATGGACCTATTGTTAGTGTTCTTTTGTTTATATATATTTAAATTTGAAGTAGAGTTTTAGTTGTGTTCCTCCCTGAAATCTCCAATGGGATTTTTTTTGGTTTATAACTTAATATTCCAAGATTCTAAAATCGTTAATATCAGCTGCCCATTTTTGCACGTCTTTGAGTTATCACCCACAGATCAAAGCAGCCTCGTTGTGTTTGATGTTCAACTTTGAATTTGTATGTGGTGTTTGTTAATTTATGTTCGCGGTGCTGTGTTAAAGTTATGCATGTAAAGAAATGTATTTGTCTTTTTTTCTTTTCTACGGACTTTTAATTTTATTTTTTCTTAATTTAATCCTTATTATTAATTGTTTTTGCAATAGGCACATGTTATAATTGCAAACTTTCGCGTTCACATATTTTTTATATTTAGTGCTCAGAAAGAGGTGCAAATGGTAAAAAAAGCTAGAAAAGTGAAGGATATCCTGAAAAGCTATATAAAAAATGAGGGCTACACATTTGAATAGTCATTTAAAAGTCGTTCAAAAACAAGATTTCAAAATACATTTTCCGATTGACTTGCCCAAAAGGAGTCGATTTTATTAAACTCAGAAACATCTGACTTGAATCAAGATCGGGGACGTCCTAGATTTTTTTTGATTTGTAGATTATTAAATTTAAATTTTCTAGTACCATTTTTGAAAAATATAGATTTTTGTTGAATTTATGCTTAATCCATTAAAAAAAACTTTTCTTTTCTTAATCCAATAAAAAAAACATCAGATCAACATTTCAAAATATGGCCACAATAAGTACTAGAGAATTTAATAATCTGCAATTCAAAAAAAAAATTCATCGACATCGGTTCAGTAGTTTTTGCTGTACAACTGCAGCCGATTTTGTTCTTTAAAATAAGCATCACACAATTGGGTGGCAACCCTGGCGATTCTAGTTGACTAAAATTTGAGTTATAAAATTTTAAAAATAAATACATCGATATTTTATTTTTTCAATAAAAAAAAAACAGAATTAAAAAATATTGGGTATTTATTTTTTATAGCAGTTTAAAAATTGTTAATATAATTCTGTTTTTTAGTAACAACTTTTTTATAATTTTCTATTACATATAATTTCATATTTAATTAGTCAATATTTTTCTTTTTTAAAACTAATCTTGTAAAAAAGTTGTTAACAAATGAATTAAAAACAAGTTTCGTACATTTTTTCTCAATTTTTTGCTTACGTGGGTTGAAAGTGGTTGCTATGGTACGGTAGGGGGTGGGTATGAGTCATAAACCACTCCCATTTTGTCATTAAATAGTTCTGGCATATTATTAAGCCGTGACCGAAGTTTCACGATTATACCTATACTGGAAGTTATTTTTGGCCGCCGACTCCATACAGCACCGACCACTGTGGCATTGATCGCTTGTTTCTTCTCAAAAAATATTCTTATATTTATAAAATAGAATATTTCATTATAAACAGTCAAAACTATTTTTTTTTAATTGGCTTAATGTTTAAAACGTTCACATAAAAAACATATTGTATAATAAACTTTTGAGTGTTGGCAAACATTTATGACATTAATGTTATAAAAATACGATGTCTACTCTTTATTCGAAATTACAGAAGCATCTAATATAATTATAAATTCATAATTTTTACAATTTATACTAGGTGTTGTATATGTTGTATCGTCCTAATTAAAAACAGAGACGTTCAAAATTTAGTTTTACTTCGACAATGATTTTCTGTTACACGTGTTACACGTTGTATGACAAAATGTACAGTTTTTGTACTAATTTTTAAAACGTAAAATATTATTTTTTTTTTTGTAAAAATGCTTGTTATTAAAGTTTTATAAATTCTAATTTTCTTTACTCTATAAAGAATAAAAGCTAAAGCGTATTGAAAATAAATTTTAGTTTGAAAAAAGAATTTACTAACACAGACAAAAATATTTTCTAACTTTTTTAAATTAAATTGATTAGTTGACAATTTTAAAGCTGTCAATTAAAAATTAATTGAATCAATTAAATAATTGCTCAAATTTGAACCATGCTTGATATTTTTTTGTGCTATCACTTAAAAGCATTTTATAAAAAAAAAACAAGATGACATCAATATATTGTTGTTTTTTTTTATATTTATTTATAGTTGCTTTTTATAAATGTTTATGTATTAGTAAGAAATATTTTGAGTTAATTTCAATAAGATTTTTAAAAATCCTTATTTGGTTTATTACATTTTCAATTGGGACAGCAAAAATATTCACCCTGAATTTTCGCTAAACACTTAAAGTTTATCAGTACACTCAGGGAACTCGTGTTGTAAATATTTGTAATTGTTGAGTTGTAATACATTATATTTATTTTTAAGTGAAAAAACAGTCATTTGTAGAAGAAATTTCAGTTTTGACTACAATTGTAGTTCATTTAGAAATGCAAACCACATCAATTTACTCTACCCGGCTGAAAATGATCATACATATATGTCCATATGTTGACATATATGGCTATTGACATATATGAGCATATATGAACATATCTGATATATATAGAATCATATATGGGCTAATACATACTTCTTCCGGAGAAGAAGTAGCTCCCATAATCTTGGAGAGATTCCTCCTACTTTTTGAAATATCAAAGTGGGCTTTTTCAAAATTTGATCCTACGGGTCAAAAGCCGGGACATCAGAATTCGTTTTAGAGGTATGGTTCCTTCGGCAAAGTTTCTTATTTTGATCCCTAGAATACGATTTTCCTTGAACGTTGAGCGATTTTTTTGCCTCCATACAAATCGACCCGGCCTATTGTACATATTATATTTTTTTGAAATGCTTGTAAATTGTAGTTTTCCATATAAAAATTCTTTAAAAACATAAATTCAAACTTACAAAAAAATCAACAAACATAATTTTGTAATTTATTTTTGTGCGTTGTTTGTTGTGACCGAATTAAAATTGTTTTTAAAAAAGCGCGTGGTGTAATTTTTTTCTTTTATGCCGAGCTTTCATCTTTACATCAACAAAATTTCAACCGCATGCACTTTACAAAAATTTCAGTTATTTTCACACATCAATGATGATCTTGACTAAAGATTTTGTACTGACTATCATTGTTTTTACACCCCATTGAATTTTTGTTAAAACACGCTTTTACTAAAATCGACTTAAATTGACATTTAAATTACAAAAATATTAAAAATCCTTCACTTACAATATTATGCAGGTAAAGACCACTGCAATTGTAGTTAAAAACAAAAGAAAAAGAAAAACGGGCGATATATAGTTCATTAAATTTAACTAACATTGTCATTTGTTTTTCCTTGTGATAAAACTAACCACAAAAGAAGTAAAAATTATTAACAGATGTATTAATAAGTTCACAATCGTTTATTTGTTTTATTTTTTTGCAGAAAAAAACTGATAAATTAATATAACTTCATAGTATAGTAATCTGATGTGCTTTTTTAAATAAACTACAAATGTAGTCAAAACTTAAATTTCTCTACAAATGATTAATTTTTCCAGAGACCGAAAATAACAGTTATCCCGAAAACTTTAACTCAAAAACTCTCTATGTTAGAGTCAACGGAGACGTATACTATTATATACCAAACGATTCGTATTGAAGTGCTCTTTCAGAATCTATTGTGATCTTAGGAAAACGATCTCAACTCCACACTTAAGAGTTATTTTTCAACGAAAAAATAAAAGATCGGATGAAACTCTTAAGAAGAGAGTTTTATTTCGCCTTCATTAAATAAAACTCTTTTGAGGAGTTTTATTTTTTCCGTCTGAAATAAAACCCTTTTGAGGAGTTTTATATTTCCCGTCAGAAAATAAAGCTCATTTGAGGAGTTTTATTTTGAAACTCATTTAAGGAGTTTTATTTTTCCGTCTGAAATAAAACTCATGTTGTTTATTTTCTTCTTTTTTTATTGACTTTATTTGCTATAATGTGTGTAGTAATTTTTTTATTTTATTTAAGGAACATAACTTTTTCCAAATTTTCTGCCGAAAGATTTGAACGCAGGTCGCTCAATACCAATTTAAGAGCAGAGAATGCTCTTTCAACGCTTACCTGGGTTGCAGGTACACACTGTATAGTTTTTGCCAATGTATACAAGTACGGATAGTGTATTCTTTTAGCCTCCCAGAACTCAAAAAGAGGTTTGTCAATCAATAAGGGCCTTGGAGAAAAATTGTCGATTTCATAGAAAGCTTTTTTTCATCCTCATTATCACTTCTTTCGCTTTCTTGTTACATATCTACATATATAAGAAATAAAACAACAACCATTTAATAATAGAAATCAAACAATAACAAATTAAAAACCCACATGTTTTCATATTAATGACGATTTTTTCAATTGCAATGCAAGTGATTAGAATACACTGCCTTACAAATTGTAGTGATCTGGCAAACGGTAAGCTTTGAGTGTCAATTTACATAAAATGAGTTTTATTCTCTGACGGAAAAAATAAAACTCCTCAAATGAGTTTTAAAATAAAACTCCTCAAATGAGTTTTAAAATAAAACTCCTCAAATGAGTTTTATTTTAGACGGAAAAAATAAAACTCATCAAAAGAGTTTTATTTAATGAAGGCGAAATAAAACTCTCTTCTTAAGAGTTTCATCCGATCTTTTATTTTTACGTTGAAAAATAACTGTTTTGGATGTTTTTTTTTTCTTTTAAAGACACAAAATAACTGTTATAAAGGAACTTTTTTGATATCACTTATAACCGATACGGTCCCTGAATTTTTTCCCTTAAAAATAATGATACTTTATTACTACTCAAACAACTACAACTACAAATATCAAAAGTAAGTTTTTTTGATATTATTTTTTGCTTACACTTAATCTTATATTAACATTGCTTCTTGTATTTCTGGATTCTGTTAGGTAATATAAAAATAACTTTAATATTAAATAAATACTATACTTGAGAGCTCGTTAAAATGGGACTTTGTATATAAAATATGCTATCTTTATACTTTTTGTTTATTTAAAGTTTGTAATTATATAATTTATATTAAATAAATAAACAATTCAAAAAAAAAAAAAAAAAAAAAAAAAAAAAACTACAAATATTTACAACAGAAGTTCTCTGAGTGCTCTTTTTAACAGAATATTCCCGAAAAAGGGAAAAGTTATGTTTCTTCGCGAATATTTCAAAAACTACTTTTTAGATTATTCTTAAACCATTTGTGGTGCTAAATAATATTGTCTTGTATAACATATCCACAGTTTAGAGAGGTTTCTTCATTGGGTGAAAAATATTTTTTGTTTGTTTGGCGGAAATTCGTGTGCATTGAACAAAGTTGAAAAATTCACCTTTCAACAAAATAATGTGAGAATATATATTTTCTAATAAATATCTAAAAGTGCAGGATGCAATCTTTCATATGAGCTAAGATTTGTAAAAATCGAATAAAAACATAAAAAGTAAGAGCAATTTCAACAAGAGTTATCTCTTTCAGTTTTGATAAAAAAAATATCGAACTTTAAGGTATATTTAATATCGATATGTTTAATTTCAACGACATATATAGTCACATATCCGAAAACCAATATCGAAATATTTTGGAATGACCCAAAACCAATTCAAATAAAACATATTTTCGAGAAAAAATATTTAATAAACTAAAATGATGTGAAAATGTCAACAAACAGCAACAATTTAAAACTGATACAGAAAAAGAATAATCTTTAAGGCTATGGAAAATTTTACATGGGTCATTGTTAAGCTAATGCATGAACCACTTTTATAAAAAATAAAAAAAAAAATTTCTCAAAAAATTTCAGTACATTAAATTTTTACTAATTTTGTAAATCTACAGTTTTAAAAACATTGAAGCTAAAAAAATTATTATTAAGAGAAAACCGGTTAATCGACAACAAAAACCCGGGTTATTCGATATCCAAAAATTTAACTTTTTTGCAAAGCCGAAAACGACAACGAACAAAAAACTGATTTCAATCGGTTAAAAAACCGGCTCGATCACCCTAGCACACATACATATGAACGTATGAGTATGTTTTAACCCTTAATATCCTACTGGTACCGCTAGGAACCAACAAAAAAAAAATAAAACTTTGTTTAAGAAATTTGTTGTAAACTTGACGCTGCGACTTTAAAAATGTTTATTGATCCAAACACCACCGATTATGCTGGTCGCCGCTTGAAATCAACTGCATTTGTGACCTGTGTGTTCAGTAGAGTGACTCAACCTCGAGAAATAACACTTTTGTGAAATCGCGTACTTTCAAAAAAATATTTTTGTGGTAAATACGTCGAAATCGAGTCTGAAAAAAATATTTCCGTGATCTTTGTAGTATATAGAAGCTATTGTGAGTGTTTAAAGTAATTTAATTTTTATAGTTTTGTATATTATTTCTAATTTTTGGTTAGTCCTTTGCGGAACCGTCAGGCATCGGAAGTTCTAAATTAAGAAAATATGAAATTATATAGCCACGCTTTTGTTATGGTATTTTTTAGTTTGTTGTTTATAAATGGCGCGTAGAATTCGTGATTTTCGAACAGAAGAAGAGCTTTAGAAGTATGTCAATTCGATTGTGTGGTCGGAAAGCGAAGATGATGGTGATTTTCTGCTGACGACATTGATTATGACCCAGACTTCGACTTTGCTTTCCGCAATGAAAATTTAGAAGATGAGGAGCAAATAAGCGATTTTCATGGTGAAAACGAAGGAATTGAAGTATCAGATGTTCAGAACATTGTAGCAGATGTTCAAAACAATACAGCAGTCGATGTGAGTGATGTCGAAATGAGTAATTCCGATTTGAGCAATCCAAATATTGAAGCAATCATTGAATCAAATCAAGGTAATGAAAGAGAACAATATTGTTATCATTTATTCTAAAGCTTTTATTTATCTCTAAACGCAAACGTATAGGTGTTGCAGAAGACCCTGTTATTGTTGGTGATCGTTCCCGATGGCGAGAATATGCGACAATGTTTGAAGGAATGATAAAGAGTCGGATGTTTAAAAAAAAACCATTGTGGCGAAAAAGAAATCTTCAAATGTATTCGAATTGTGTTAAATTTCAAAGCGACGACGCTTTGACACCGGAAATATTGGCATTGAACTCACCGCTTCAGTTTTTTTCGTTTTTCATGTCTGACGATATTATATCGAATATCGCCTTCAACGTCTTCAAGAGCGCGTACGAAGGTTCAATGCCAAAAATGTGGGATACATTTGTGTTTTTCGCCTAAAAAAAAAACTGTTTCGCTGAGTTTTCACCACTAAATGCCATTGTTTACACTTTTATACTAATAGTTTTTAACTTTTCTGGATTTTTTTTTTTAATTTTCTTGAATAGAATTGATTGTTTTTTGCAAAGAAAAAATCTGTGGTACAAAATATATTTTTTTAGATTTTGATGTCCGGGAGCCTAGTGGTTCCGCCAAGAACCAACCAGGTATTCTCTACCTAGGTCAGGTAAATGTCATTTATTGACAAAGTCATAGAACACAAATTGTTCAGAATTGCGAGTTTTATAACATTAATAATAAAGATGGAAAATGTACACTCGTAGAAATAATATATGTGCATTAGGGTCGCTTATTTTTTATATTTTTTTTAGTATCAAAATGGTACATGACTCAAAAGTTTTCATACTATTAAAGTTTTCAACATTTTCGAGCTTAAATTTAGCTTTATGTATCATTGATTAAAAAAAGTTTATGCCCGTTATCAACTGAAATTTGCAAAATATGTTATTAGCATTATATAAAAAATGCGAATCATGGAAGCTTAATTCAAAATGTTTCGCAATTCAACTAAAAATGCAACAAAATAAGAACAAATTAACGATTTTCGTTTCGAACAGCCTCAAAAAAAAAAAAAAATCTGAAAAAATCATATGTGTTTGTCATGGCAAAAACCTTTTCAAATAAGACACAAAACGATTAATTTAATTTTATGTTTCATTGAGTTGTTTTAAAAAACATAAGAAAAATGAACCAATAAGAGTATTTTTTGGTATTTTTAAACATGGGCATACTTTTTTCATCATAAATAACTGAAAAATTAAGAGTTTTAATCATTTTTTATCTCATTATAAAGGGCATACCTTGACAAATAACATGAGTTTTTTTCAGATTTTTCTATGTTTTAGGATTTTAAAGCTGTTTGAAATAATAAATCGTTAATTTATTCTAATTTTGTTGCATTTTTAGTTGAATTGCGAAGTTTTTTGAATTATGCTTCCATGATTTTCATTTTTTATTTAATGCTAATAACAAAGTCTGAAAATTTCAGCTGGGAACTGTCGTACACATTTATTAATAAATGAGACATGAAGCAAAATGTACACTCGAAAATGTTTAAAATTTCAATTCGCTTGTGCTAGCTGCGTAATTTTTTATATCAGGCTCAAATTTTAAACATATAGTTTTCGAAAAATATGTAAACTTTTGGGCCTGGTACAATTATGATATAAAAAAAAATTAAACACTTTAATGTGCATGAATATTTAACAACGTATTAGTATTATTATTTATATCTTCTTAAAATCCCAAAGTAAATTTTTAGTCAGATTCCTGAAGTCATTATATGCCTAAAATTCGTTGTTTTAAAACAAATTTTTTCGTTCAAACTTCTTTTATGATACTTAAATATAAAGAAAATTTTTCTGTACTTTTTATAGAAAATTTAGTGCTCTTCAAAGAATTTTGTTGCTTGTATACAAATTTACTTATACACACATTCGCAAATAAGGATATGTATAAGTGAATATTTAGGTACGTAGCAAATACGGTAACAAAAATAATGGTGCAGACAAAGATTCATATAAAATTTATAGACATAAAAAAACAAGATAAAAGACACTTTTTTAACACAGCTACACTCAAAAAAAAAAAAAATCAATGAAGTCAGAAAGACTTTTGCTGATATGATCCTTTTGATACCAGCAAAAAAAATAGTAAACTCAGCAAAAATTTTGCTAAATTTAACAAAGTTTTTGATGATATTAGCAATTTTTCTGCAAGGAATCTCCCAGCAAAAGTGTTGCTGACTTTACTGCCTTTTTTTTAGTGTATGTAGACTGGCAGTTAAGTTTACTTTAACGGCTGCTGCTGCTTGTACAGATGCTCGTAAACATATTTTGCACATTTATAAATAAAGATTTACAGCCACTTGAATGCACAAATATTCTCCACACTTGAGTATATTTAAGATTTATTTACTGCAAAATTAAATGTTAAACTTATTTAGAGATAGAATAAAATTTCAGTCTTTCAATTAAATTTAAATGAACAATTACATTAGATACTAGAAAGTATAAAGGAATTGAAAAGAAAAGAAAACAATAAAGACTCAAATTGAAAGTTCTGTAGGAAAATTGTAAATATCGACACAATTAGGATTTATATTAATGCAGTACAAAACTATGCACAGTAGGGTAGTTATATAAAAAAAAACCCCCAATAAACAAGATAACAGATTCAGATTAACAGATTCAGTAGATTTTATGCTGCAGACTTTATGCCATAAAATCTGACAGTCCACTAATAATGTTGCGCTTATATCAAACAATATTTTTAATTTAACCCACCGAGGAATTTACGATTTTAAAACATAAGATAATAACAAAATTCCAAATAAAGTACACTTTGAAAAAGTCTCTATTGTTAATGAAAATTTTGCTGTCATTACTGGATATTTAATGCACTTTTTAGGGCTGAAGCTGATGCCGCACATCTGACGAATTCCCAATAATCGGCCTAAGCCATAATGAAGCCGATTATTTTCTAAAGAGTAGCATGGATCGTTTTGCAAAAAGTTTTTCTTATTGAATACCCCGAAAAAGTTTCTCTGATCGAGTACCCGCAGAGTTGAGTACCCGCATAAGTTGAGTACTCATAACACCGATCGGGACGATCGAACAACATCTCTTGCCTCCACTTTTAGCCTAAAAATTGAGTACTTTAAAAAAAGTTACTTATTTAAAAAAAAAAAATTATAAAATATGAAGTTAAATTAATAATTAAAAAAAAATGGATATATTATTTTTGATCCAAAATGTTTAAATAAAATACATAAACTGCCTAGGATAGCATAAACGTGTTTTCACTTGACCTCAACTAAACACCATCAGATTAGCATCATTCAAGAGCTCTTTTAGATTTTTAAATATTTCAATTTTATTTAAAAAATTATATTCAATTATATTTAAAAATTATTTTTAAATCGAAATTTCTTAACTTGACTGTTTAAATACATCTTAGAGAAACCACGTGAAAAAAATTACAGAAATCTGTTCACCTGATTAGAGTGGGCAGTGATTTGATTTTAACGTTTTTCAAAGAAAAATTTTTTTTTAACTTTGTTTGCCCTTATTTAATTAATTAAAAATACATTTAAATACATCTTTTTTTAAATTGCTTTATTTAGTTATTACTTTTTATATACAAAATATTTAAAACTTTTATCATCTCTAACAATTTATAAAATATTAATTTTAGATTTCTCGAGGAAGAATTTTTAAAAAGCGATTGGAATGTTTTTTATTCTTTGTATTCCGTAGATGACCAACTCTCTTTTCTTGAGCAAAACCTAAATTATCTGTTTGATCTAACTGTACCAATAAGTATAAAAACTATTAGTAATAAACAGAAACCATGGTTTTCATCTGAAATTAAAGATTATCAGCCCAATTATAAATATTCCCTCGGATTTTTTATTCTGCAGATTTTATTTTCTCGAGAAAAAATCCTCATATTCTAAACAGGCGGGGAAAAGAATAATAAGGGAGAGAGAATTGAATTTTCGAAATCAGCTGTTTTGCTTTTTGACGTTTGGCTTTGGTTATTAGACAAACAAACAAAACTTAAATTCAAATTCAAAACTTAAAAGCAAAACAGAACTTAAATTCTAAAACTTCAAAAGCAAACTTAAATACTAAAACTTAAATAAAATAAATTCAGGTCACTTACTTACATTTTTGCACAGAGCTGCCTTTAATTTTTTGGCGGAATAATACATACAAATGCTATCACAATTCTCCCTATTATTGACATTCATAATACCTCCTTTTTTCGGGGGGAAATGGGAAACTCCATTTTCGAAATTCGTTTAGAATAAGGGAAAAGGGAAAAAATTCTCACAGAACTGTTATTGAGAATTGGGCTGTATATTAATCAAAGAGAATTTGCGTATGCACGTTGGAAAAGATTTAAAACTACAACATTACATGAGGATTATCTGACTGCTAAAAGTAAAGCAAATAAAATGATTAAAAAGGCCAAATCCGTTTTTTTTATAAACTTCTAATCACGCACACTTACTCACTCTATAATTAGACTCACACTTACTCACGATCACGAGAGAAAAGTTTCAGTCACACACAATCACCACCTCACACTCACTCAAGCGCACGTGAGTAAATTCAGTTTTTTTTTTTTTTGTTAAATTTCTATTCATGCACACTCACTATAAAATTTGACTCATGCACTCTCACTCACGAAGAATGTTTTCTTACTGACATTCATTCACGCTGACGTGACTAAAATTTGATTTCGTTTACACTCACGCGTGAATTACGTGATTCACGCAAAATTTTGCTCACTATTCCATCTCTAATTCAAAGTTTAAAGCAAATCCGATTGCATTGTATGCATTTTCTTATTGATTCATTGCATGCATTATTCACTGCTTCAAAGAATTCATTTTGGGAAGCACTACAGAATGCCTTTCGTAATTGCTTTATATTATGCAAGGCGGTGAAGCGCTATTTTTGGAAGCATAAAATATAGTTACTGCTTACCAAATCCAGGCTTTTTTCGCTGTGTAATCATTCAAATTTAGCTTCAGCACCCATGAAAATCTAAAAATAAAAAATTATTGGGACACACTAATTACATACCTACATTATCAATAAATTTAACATGCATGTTATGTTCGGGTATGTTTAAAATTTGATAACACATTGTTTTTAACATTTTTGACAATATAATGTATCGATTATAGGAATGACTTGTTACATTTAGTTGAATGCTTCGTTAGGCTGCGAAATATATTATTATTTAAATACATTGCACGGTGGGCCAAAAGCCTGTTTTAGCTGGCATAAATAAAATCGATGAGCTTTGATACAAGATATTGGAATTGTTGAAAAGAGGAAACCCTTCTGATTATACTTGCGTAAAAAATATTAAAGAAACTGAAATTCAAGCTTTCTTTTGGCCATTTATAATAGTACCTTTATTATATTTTAATTATTAGAAGTAAAACGATATCTAAAAAAATTAAATAATAAATGTACACTAGGGTGTCCCATTCAAAAAAAAATTTTGGGGATCATTCTTAATTTGAATACTCATAAGGCTAAGAATTTTTGAGATTTTTTTCAGATTTTTCGGAGGTGGTTTAGAGGTCGCGCAAATCGATTTTTTACCAAAAATCGAGCTTTTTGGGCTTTTTTTGAATTTTGCTTGAAAATTGGTAAAAAATCGATATTTCTTCAGCTTCTGAGTCAATATTCTTAAAGAAAATTTTCCGATCTTTAATTTTATGTGCATAAATAATAAGTTTCGGCAATGATTTTGCACATTTTGATAATTTAATAACGGTTTTTTCGTAAATTTTCAACAAATATGGAAAAGAATGCTTTATAACTTTTAAAATTTGTATAAAGACTAAAAAAACTAATGATGCAGTTTAATAGATTATTAAGTTTTAAATTAATTAGCAGAAAAAAAATGAATTTCTCTCACCGTTCTCGAGTTATACCCTTTTAAAGCTTTGTACACGTTGTATGAAATGTATAATACTATAAGGTGTGAACTAGGTTTGCATTGGTTTAAACTTTAAATAATTGGATTTAGAAAATGTTTTTACAAATAAAATAATAGTTACCACTCATACATAACAATTATATTAAAAACAAAGAAAAATAGATTTGTTATAAATCATTTATTAGAGTTCTTGCGATGCTGCTCTACCCCCTGCAGTAAACTCTGAATGTCTGTTTCAGAAGTTGTGATATTGATATAACTATTAGCCAAGGCCACACCACGTTCTGCGACAATCATTTACAAATTGCAATTGTTGAACTTTTTGTTTTGCTTCCTGAAATGATTTGTTGTTTTCCCATTTTTCTGGATCCGTTTGTAAAAAAATCAGTAGAAATGTTGCAGGCTTCAAAAAAAGTTAGGCTGGCTTTTGTAAAAAAACACTGAATTTGTTTATTTTCAATCATGTCTTCTGTTAAATTTCCTTTCACTAATTCGTTGTTATTACTTGGTTCATGTAGGTTTCTAAGCATTAAACGCAAAGTTTTGGTATCTATATGTTCATCAAAAAACGATAAGGCAGCGAACTTCTCGGAAAGGTACCACTGATGACCCAGAAAGGTTTAAAGAGTCTCGCGTGTAACTTTTTCATTAAAGCGTTTGTAATCATACAATTGCTTCAAAAGTCTAAGGTCATTGAGTGGAGCGTATCGGGGACACTGCCATAAAATTTATCTCAATCTCAAGCAAGCGTCTTCCACTTATCAGTTTACAAAAATTTTAATTGTATTTTGACTTGTTATCTCTAAACCTATAGACTATCTGCCAAAAATTAGGGTTGTAGTTGCCTTAAATCCAATAAATCATGAATTTTAGTTCGAGCCATATCAGTGCCACCTAGTGATAACGGCTTTTTGGCTACTTTTTTTGCTGTCCACAACTTGACAACACTTAAAACTAAGCTTTGACATACAATAAATAAATTTTCAAATCTCATAATCTGAAATTTACAACAAATCGGATGCCCAAATCTTATAGTACTAAAAATTTCATACAATGGGTGCAAAGCGTTGAAAGGGTATAACTCGAGAACGGTAAGAGAAAATTATAATGTTTTTTCTGCTAATTTATTTAAAACTTCATAATCTTTTAAACTGCATCATTAGTTTTTTAGTCTTCATACAAATTTTAAAAGTTATAAAGCATTCTTTTTCATATTTGTTGAAAATTTACAAAAACTGTTTTATAATGTATCAAAATGTGCAAAATCCCTGACGAAACTTATTACTTATGCACATAAAATTAAAGATCGGAAAATTTTCTTTAAGAATATTTACTCAGAAGCCGAAAAATTACCGATTTTTTAGCAATTTTCAACAATTATTCAATAAAAGCCCAAAAAGCTCGATTTTTGGTACAAAATCGGTTTGCGCGACCTCTAAAACCACTTCCGAAAAATCTGATAAAATTCTCAAAATACTTTACATTATGAGTATCCAAATTAGGAGAGATCTTCCGAGAAAATCCAAATTTTTATTTTTTTTGGGACAACCTAATGTACACGGTGCTTTTCATAAAATAACAATTTAAAATTTTCTTGTTTATTTAAGTATTTTTCTTTCTATTATTTTATTATCAAAAAAGGACCCAGCAAAACTTTGGTAATGGGTAGGACTTATTCAGACCTTCCAAAGTAATGACTATTCATTCCAGTTTTTGTTATTTTGAAGGTCCGAAATAATACCTTACTAATAAAAAACAACGCCTTACTAATATTGTGTTAAATATCTGCTTATTTGGAATAGCAAAAATAATAAGTTACTTATTATCACTTATTTCAGACCTTTCGTAGTAATGACTATCCATTACATTTGTTGTTATTTTGAAGGTCTGAAATAATACCTTACAGATATGAACATACATCACTACTTATTTGGAAGCTAAACAATTATGTCTTACTAATATTGTGTTATATACATGCTTATTAGGAAGGGCCAAAGAAATAAGGTACTTGTAAGGTAATAAGTAACTACTTTTTTGTAAGGTATATTTATAAAGATTCATAATATATCATAATTAATAATTTAAATGCAATTTATTTAAGCAAACAAATATATAGTTATACATAAACGACTCTCACAAAACAAAAGCTTATTTAGTAAATAACAAAATTAAGATAATTGATACTATGTAGAAATTATTACATTTTATTTATTAATACATTAATAGTTTTTGGTAATAATTTTCTTATTTTCGAAGAATAACCGAGTATTTTCCTTTGTTGTCTAAAATATGAAAAAAAACTTTTATTAAAAAAGAAATTGGCTTTTGAAAATATGTATTATATATTACGTACGTTTAATTTTTCATGAATGGAATGAATTTCCGGAATCAATATATATTCATTATTGTACGACATTTTAAGCACTTTAGCCAGAATGTTTTCTATTTTAAATAATTGTTCTTCTGATCCATCATGTTCGTCAACCAAAGCAATATTTAAATCCAATGAATCCATGGGATCGTTGAAAAAACTTCGTAAGTTTGAAAATCTTTTTGCTAGAAATTCTTCCTCACTTAGGATTTTAGTGATTTGTAAAAAAGTTTTATCCTTCATAAGACAAATGTTGTCTGGAATATTTGTACTAAAATAGCCTTTTGGTAACAAAATTGACTTTGGAACTCCTTTTCTATACCGCAGTCCGTAAACTGGATTTTTAAGTAAAACTTTATCATTTGAAAATTAGCAACTTTGTCTGCTAGGATCCTCCCAGCAAACGAGTTGCTAATATTACAAACTTTTTTTTTGGGTGTACTAGTATATAAGATTTTTAGTTTTTTATAGTGAATTTTTTTTGTTCTTTTTATGTTTAATAAATGTTATTAGAAAATAATAAACAAAGTCTTTTAATTTTTTCTTGAGAAAATATTAATCGCTGCTCACAACTTATTACACTTCTTCCTGGTAAGCAGTTATTATAGTCCTTCCTTGTAATGACTAAAATCAGTAGTTATTTTAGGACCTATTAATAACTAGTTATAATTGTCCTTATTAATAACTAGTTATTTTATTGCCTATTAATACCTTCTTATTTAGGTACATGTTAATACGTTCTTATTTTTGCACCTATAAATAACTACTTATTAACATCCTTACAAGTAATACGTCATATAATGGCTTTAAGCATTACTTTTGATGCCACAAATAAGAAATGAAATAAGTACTTATGTGTAACTGGTGATTTCACTACATATTTTGTAACGTCTTATTTTTGTCCCTATATGTAAGCACAAGGCAAGGCCTTGCCTCCTATGACACCCCCATGTTAAAATCAGGTGTTCTTGGCCTCAACTATAAGTACTTCTGATTCTTGTTTTCTTCTTCCATTTCCCATTCTATGGTAATAGCAAGTTTTCCTGGGGAGGACTTATACCACTTTCAAAATAAGAATTTTCGTGAAATCGTTAACTTTTAAAAGATCTCTCTCCTTAAATTTCTATGGTTTTGAAGTTATGTTTTATATAATAAGATCGTGTTGTGTTATACCCAATTCCATCCTTAACTCGTTTTTAAAATAGGCTTATACCGATTTGAAAATATTTACCATTGTTAACCAAATATTTACCATTAAAAATTACTCCATAAAAATACTTCATAAAATATTTAAAAATTAGTCGTTTCGCAAGGATTTCGACATTGCATAATCGTTAATAAAATTTGCCATACAAAAACTTAAGATCTGTGTTTTCAAAATTTTCCCGAATAGATAGGGAAATTCTAAGCCAAACTAAACATAAATCACTTGACAGCTGACAAAATGGCTGAAAGTTAAAAAAGTGTTGCCAACTTAAAGTTCTATACCTGTATAAAAAACATCCTTTACATATTATTCTATATGTTTTTATATAATATAATATTGTTATAAGTTTTTATATAATATAATATTAAATAAGGTATTATTGTATATGAACGTTTTTCTTCCGGTATATTTTTTTTTTTTTGTTAAATCCTTAGATTTATATTTAAAATGCCTTTAATGTGATACCCATTTTTGTATAGTTTCATTGGAATAAATAAACAGACTTATTTCTTAGATGTACGCTGATCCCAAACTCGGCAACACTGATGACACCTGTCCATAAAAATGCAGAAACTGGTCTAGTCTGATTTAAAAATTAAGAGTGTTTATATTTTTTAGAGAAAACTTTTATTCTTCTTCTTAACCTCAACATTTCTAAATTTTGTTTGTCATTTGCCGTTTTTGAGATATCGCGGTTTTTATATTTCTATCTTGCGCTCCAATTTTTTTTTTTAATTTTTAGACAAAATCATGACATTTTTTATGAATTTTATTCTACACAAAAATATCTTAAATTCGAGTTTAATCCCCAGTAAAAAATGTTCGTGCTTTTACAAGCAGTATAAGACAAATGCGCTGACGTAAATGCTTACTAGGCTGCTTCTTATTTAAACAAAACGTCGAGTTTAATATGGGACAAAACTGGGTTAAATTAAGATTCATGAAAAATAATTTTCAAAAGTCGACAAAAATTTAGTGGTTGCTACTAGATTTAAAAATTTTTTCCAATTTGCAACAAGGACATATTTTCTAAAAAATAAATTATTTTGAAAACCCCCTAAAAATAATATTACATTTTTTTTCTAATATCTCAGGAAAAAAACATTTAGTTTTATAAGATAGTTAACCCTTAACCACACTAGGCAAAACAAAAACTTCTAAAATTTCGTATTATTTTCAAAGCTCCAATAAAGAATAACAAATTAAAAAAAAATTTAAATTTTGCACACATTAAAATAAAATTTTGGGCGTTTAGTAAAACATTTGTAAAATATTAGTGGAACTCATAAAAATAAAATGTTTGAGCTCAAGGCCTCGAGCTCAAACATTTTCCTTTTATAATTAAATTGGAAAGGTCGAATAAAAAACAACTACAATATATTAGTAGAACGTTAGTTTAATATCGTTAATTGCTGAATAAGTATAACTAAAATTTTAGATAAAAACACAATTTCAGCAAAAAATTTGCTTAGGAATAGTGTACTTGATTTACAAGACGTTTTACTAATTTTTTTGCTAACTTATTTTTTGAGTGTACTATTCATTTGTTTTTATGGATTTGTTAATTAGTTAAAACACATTTAAAAATAAATAACAACAAAAATTTGCTTTAAATGAAAGGTAAATATACAGAGTTTTAAGTGATTTATAATTTATGTTAAATTACATTTTCATTTAATTCAAAACTTCAAACTATTTTGAGTGTTGCATTCCGAAAAGTAATGATATGTCATTTACGTTCTACACGTCATGTAACATGACAACTATTGTCTCATAGATTTGTACCCAATAATTCTAATTATGTTTATCGAGGTATAGCTGTATTTCTCTTAAAAATAGTCGGTTAAGAAGAAAAAAAAAAACGAATAAATAGGATTTCGATGTTGCATAATCGTTAATAAAATTTGCCATAAAAAAACTTAAGATCTGTGTTTTCAAAATTTTCCCGAATTTCAGCATTCAAAACAAATATTGGTAATAACATTTTTTAAAAATTGTTTTATTACTTTCCCATGCAAATATAATTTCAATCTTTTTGTTTATTTAAGTATTTTTCTTTCTATTAGCATAAAAGTTTGGACTCGTACCACTTTCAAAATAAACATTTTTGTCAAATCGGTAACTATCCAAAATTCAATTATCAATATCTCAGTTGTTTTTTAAATTTTGTATTTACATATAAAAAAAAATCCACTTGTATTGTTCCTAATTCCACTCTTAACTAATGTTTTTAACAATAGTGAACTCATACCACTTTCAAACTAAATCGTTCATATATACTGGGTGGGCCAACTTCGACTGACTGATTTGAAATGCTTATATTTTGTTTTTTTTTTTTACAGTTTTCAATAATTTTTTTTTTTGCAAGTAATAAACAAATTAATAAATTTGTATAATGTCATGTTTCCGGATGACCAAGTATTACAACACACAAAGCGAGCTGCCGAATTTGGGTTATTCAAAATCTTAGGGAAGTGCATCAACGACAATTTCAACCTCTTAAATGGACGGTTTAGTGTGGAATTATGGGTGATAGAGCTATCGGTCCATATATTTTCGAAAATGAAGCTGGGGAACCAGAAACCTTCTCCGGGCGGTATATCGGAACATGTTGGACATTTTTTTACGTCCAGTAGTTCTCCATAATCCTGACATTTGGTTCCAACAATATGGAGACCAGCTCATTGCAAGAGATTTCAAAAAATGCTGATTTTGCGTGGCCACTTCGTTCCCCAGATGTGTCGGCTCCTGATTTTTTTAGTGGGTTTTCTTGAACGAACAGTTTTACGTCAACAAACCACAAAACCATCAGCAACTTAAGCAGAATATTCTCACAGCAATTGCAAACCTGGAGCCAAAAATGCCAAACGAAAATAGACGCCATTTAATGGATGTCACTTTTCACACTTAGCTACCAAAATAAGTTATTAATTCATTAAAAAAAATATAAATAAAATAGAAAACTGAAAAACTGTAAAAATAAAAAAGTTATAAGCTGTCAGTCGAAGTTGGCCCACCCTGTAAACTTAGTGCTCATAAACCCAATTAAGTTTTAAAAGTTACGATTTTGTCCCCCTGTTTAATTTACATCAGCACTTTGTATTAAATTTTTTTGTTATTTCTGGAATACAGTATCTAAAAAATGTTTACTAAACAATTGTATTAGTGGGTTCACAAAAGTAAATATGCTCGCAATACAACACATTATTTTAAATATTTTTATGAATTTTTCTCAAATTCTTCCTTAAACTCAATACAAATTTAAGGTGCAAAAACGAGATTCCACCTTATCAAATTTACAAAAAAAATATTACAGATTTGGAAATACATTCAATAAATGGGAAAATAATGCAAATTGGAATAAGCACATGATTTCTAAAAACAGAACAGTGTTATGTTTTTTGTGTTGTACTTCTGCAATCAAATATGCAAGAAAAAAAGAAGAAAAACAAACAAAAATTCCGTGTACTGAAACTAGTTTTAAGTCACGGCTAAAATCGACCTGGCTTTAGGTCAGGGCACTAAATGCTCCGCCTGAAGTGTAGTACGATGTGTATGCAGTGTTGCCAGGTTTAACGATTTATCGTCATTTTGGCGAGTTTTAGTACCCAAAATAAATAAATGACGATTGAACGATTTTGTTTTCACAATGACGCTTTTTGGGCAATAGTTTTATACAGTAGTAGCCAAAACATTTGCAACTGAGATCGCATTTGTTGTTTTCATTGATTTATTTTTTTCAAATCACACTTAGTTACTAAAATTTATTTTTTACATTTTCTTCATACATTGTTTTATGTTAAACAAATAAAAAAATTAATTCCGTTAAACTAAAACAACATAAAAATTAATAATAATAGATGTATTCAAAATGCAGGTGTTCAAAACATTGGCAACTCTCATTTTTCTTATTCTTAACGAAGCAATTTATACTAAAAAATGCTAGCATATAACAGTAATCGCATTCCTTTTTGATATGAGACTCAGGCCGTTACATTTTTTAAACAAATTTATTATAATTATTGTTCTTCAAAAGTTGTAATAAGATGTTGGAAGCATAAACATCGAAAGAATAATTTTCGTTAAAAATGGCAGGAAATAAATACAATTCTGATTTTACATCAAAAGTTGTAAATGATTTTCAATATGGACCTTTCCAAAAAGAAATTTCTATAAAGTACTCCGTTCCAAAATCAACGATTTGCCGCATTGTTAATAGTGGGAACATCCACACAACTCATAAAGGTGGAAGACCCGGTATTACAACTATAAGAGAAGATCGGAAAATCAAGAAGTTTTTTACGAAATATCCCAAAGCAGTTCCCAGAGAAGCTATAACTAAACTTTTAATAGATGCCAGTCTTCCCACCATCCAAAGAAGAGCCCGAGAATATGGTCTTAGAAGTTATAGATGTACAAAAAACACCGTTTGTGTCGGAAAAAAACCGAAAAGCTCGGCTTGACTTTGCACGCACCCATTTGAACTTGAGTCCAGTTCAAATGGGTGAGTCCAGTTCAATGGAAAAATGTATTGTGGTCAGATGAGTCTAAATTCAACCTCCGGGGATCAGATGGAAGAGCCAATGTTCGAAGACCACGAGGCGAAAAGTTTAATCCTAGATACACAACCTCCACGGTGAAGCACGGAGGTGGAAACATTATGGTGTGGGGGTGTTTTTCAGGAAATGGGATTGGCCCAATTTGCCGCATTACTAGCACAATGACGGCCACAATCTATGGAGATCTTTTGAGTTCAGTTATGCTTCCGTATGCTGAATGGGAAATGCCATTCCCATGGACCTTCCAGCACGACAACGACCCAAAACACACTGCGGGGGTTGTAAAAGTTTGGCTGTAGGAAAATGAAATTAATATCATGTCGTGGCCGGCTCAATCTCGCGATCTCAACTTGATTGAGAACATGTGGATGATTGTAAAACGGAATATCGGCAATAAAGTATTCCGAAATGGTGATGAACTATTCGTCGAGTTGGAGAAGCAGTGGAATGAAATTTCTGACGATTATATTAAAAAGCTCATTGCCTCAATGCCTAAGAGGTGTGCAGAAGTTATAAAAAATAATGGCTACGCTACAAAATACTGAGCGTTAAAACTATTGTTTGTATTTCCTGTTAATTACTTTAAGAGTTGCAAATGTATGAATAATTTTTTTGTATTTGTAAAATAATATGCTATAACTGAATTTAATAAAAAAAAACAAACACTTGTAAAACAAATCTTTTTGATCAAAAAAATTATAATTACCTAAACCATGATTTCAGTTGCAAATGTTTTGAACACCGCTGTATGTCAGCAAAACATATATATTTGTCATCAATTTTTGGATATATATTATTTTGTTAAACATTAAAAAAAATGTTGTTGAATAAAATTATTGGTAGATTCTCAAAGAATTGTTAATTAATGGAATTTTAAAGGAAAAAGCTTTTATAAAGAATTACCCTTTATGTAGTTTCATGATAACGAACACGAGACGACTCAGCTGGTTCAACCCTCTCACCGGGGAGCATGCACATAAAGAAACTACACCTAAAAAAAAATCCCAAAAGAAACTACAAATCATCACAAAACAAACCACATGAAAATTCGGAGATTCGGTCATATGATGCACCACTCTAAATTTTCAAATATTCTCTACTGAATGTCATATAATGGCAAGGTATAGAATTTCAAAATTTTGTAGAAGAATTTAAGATTTAAAAAATTATGCTACTAAAATGTTGTCCACAGTACTTAACAATTTAAGGCCTGCTAACTTATTTCAACATAACCAAAGTTTAAGGCTCAACCATAATTATGAATGTTAAATTCATATGAAAATATCTGTAGTTAAGGTTAAACTCTGGTTATTTATAGAAAATTTACTCGCCCTAGGTGGTAAAGTTGTAAAATATCATGATTTTCGGCGTTTAAACCATAAAAAAAAATTTAAAAATCGTATTATATTTTAGAGAGAGCTCGTTGGCACTTGAAATGTGAATTACATTATTGGCTTTTATTTTTTTGATAAAACTTTAACGCACTTATAACAAATATTTTTAATTTTGACGATTTTTTTGACGGTTTTTTAAAATAGATGACGATTTTGATGATGTTTTCAGGAAAATTTGCCGATTTTTTGCTCAACAAACCTAGCAACACTGTGTGTTTGAGGTATTAGAAAGCAGTTTATCTATAATGCATATATGAACATATTGCACAAAACTGTCATGTAGACGCAATCAATAAAAAAAAAAATAAATAAATTTAATAAATATTGTCAGAATCACTGATGAATGTTAAATACCAGAAACTGCAGCCTGATTCAATTGTAAATTTTAAAATTATGATTATTAGAAATATGTTTATTCTTCTCTACCGCGCCTCTTACAGAAATCGTTTAACGATTTAAAATTATTTGTTTACAGTTAACAAACTGAGAATTTAATCTGTATTCTATGTATGACATTAAGACCTATTAAGTATTTATTTGGTTGCTAACCAACTCTATCCATTTGAATGTCATTAATATTCATATTGATTGAGTACTTACATCAACATCATTTCGAAAATTTTTTCCTATAATGCCCTCTGAACTTTCAAAATATTTCTTATCTGCCTAAAAACATTTGCACTCTCAACACTCAACTAAACCTAATATCCACCACAATTTTCACCAGTAAAAATAGAAAAAAACGAAAAATCAACTACCGCCAGGAAAGAAAACAAACTAAGCCTAACTAATTTATCACTTCCGCCGAAAAAAAATATAATAATATGAAAACAGGAAACAGATGAGGCAAATAAGATAACGATTTGTTCGAGTATGTATAAATAGATTGAATATACACGTAGTTAGTCGAACTAAAACTCGTTCATACCTTCAAATTTACTTACAGAAATGTAGACAAAATGCAGACTGATTTTTATAAAATATTGATGAACGTAACATTGGCAAAACATATCACTACTACTTACTTTTTAGTGGATTTATTTTTTCATCTAAGAATAGCAGGCCTTTTAACAAAGTAACAAAACGATTCAATAAATTGACAGAAAAGCTGGCAGTTAGGTATTTACTCGTTTTTTTTTTTTCTTCTTAACCGACTATTTTTAAAAGAAAATACAGCTATACCTCGATAAACATAAATAGTAACGTCATGATGCTTGTTAGGAAAAGACCTAACCACGTGCTGGATTACTAAGAAGACAAGAATGGAGCAAAATTGATTATTAAAATTTTTTTTGTTAAAGTTCTGCCTATTATGGAGGCTCTAACTTTTCTAAAACTTCGGGTTCTGATGAGATCTTTAGCCAGATCGAAATACTATTATCAACCTAGCTAATATGTTTGATTTGCTTTATTTTTGTAAATATACGGAGGTTAAAAGCTCGTTATAAATTGAAAATAACATAAAAATAATCTCGATGTATATAAAAACAAAAAACTAATATAACTGTAATAAATAGAATTATTGGGTACAAATCTGTGAGACAATAGTTGTCATGTTACATGCCGTTCCAGTGTGGAAACATAAATGACGTAAATTACTACTTTTTCGGACTGCAACACTCAAAATAGTTTGTAGTTTTGAATTAAATGAAAATGTAATTTAACATAAAATATAAATCACTTAAAACTCTGTATAATTACCTTTCATTTATATCAATTTTTTCTTGTTATTTATTTTTAAATGTTTTTTAACTAACTAACAAATCCATAAAAACAAATGAATAGTACACTCAAAAAATAAGTTAGTAGAAAAATTAGTGAAACGTATTTTAATCAAGCAGGTTTTTTTGCTGAAATTGTGTTTTCATCTAAAATTTTAGTTATACTTATTCAGCAATTAACGGTTTTGAACGTTTTACTAATATTTTACAAATGTTTCACTAAACGCCCAAAATTATTTTAATGTCTGCAACATTTAAATTTTTTTTTTTAATTTGTTATTCATTATTGTAGCTTTAAAAATAATACCAAATTTTCGAATTTTTTTGGCCTAGTGTGGTTAAGGGTTAACAATCTTATAAAAATTAAATGTTTTTTCTTGAGTATTTGGGGTTATAGATAGTAGAAAAAAAAAATTTAATATTATTTTTTCTGGGTTTTTTAAAATAATTTATTTTTTTTAGAAAATATGTCCTTGTTGCAAATTCGAAAAAATTTTAAAATCTAGTAGCGACCACTAAATTTTTGTCGACTTTTGAAAAAAATTTTTTCATGAATCTTAATTTAACCCAGTTTTGTCCCGTAAAAATTCGACGTTTTTTTTAAATAAGAAGCAGCCTAGTAAGCATTTACGTCAGCGCATTTGTCTTATACTGCTTGTAAAAGCACGAATATTTTTTACTGCGGACTATACTCGAATTGAAGATATTTTTGTGTAGAAAATATGGAGTGAAACAACGATAAAAGCAACGATAACTCAAAAATTGCAAATGATAAACGAAATTTAGAAATGTTGAGATTAAGAAGAAAAATAAAAGTTTTTCTCTAAAAATTATAAACAGTCTTAATTTTTAAATCAGACTAGACTAGTTTCTGCCTTTTTATGGACAGGCGTTATCAGTGTTGCCAAGTTTGGAATCAGCGTACATCATATAAATAAGTCTGTATATTTATTCCAATGAAACTATACAAAAATGGGTGTAAAATTAAAGGCAAGGATTTACCAAAAAAAAAAAAAAAAAAATAAAGACCGGAAGAAAAGCGTTCATATACAATAATACCTTATTTGATATTATATAAAAACTTATAACAATATTATATTATATAAAAACATATAGAATAATATGTAAAGGGTGTTTTTTATACAGGTATAGAACTTTAAGTTGGCAACACTTTTTTAACTGAAGCCCATTTTGTTAGCTGTCAAGTGATTTATGTTTAGTTTGGCTTAGCATTTCAACATGAATAGACCGACGCCTGAACAATGCTTCCAAATTGTGCAAATTTATTTTGAAAATCATGGTTCTGTTCGAAATACGTATAGCGCACTACGTCCATTTTACGGTCAACATAATCGTCCATCACAGAGCATTGGATTAATTAATGACTACTGACTTTTTCGTTCATCAATTGAAAAACCATGATGTACAGGAGCTGTGGTTTCAACAAGACGGCGCAACATGTCACACAGCTCGTGCCACAATTGATTTATTGATGGAAACGTTTGGTAACCGCATAGTTTCAAGTTTCGGACTAGTGAATTGGCCTCCAAGATCGTGGGATTTAACGCCGCTGGACTATTTTCTGTGGGGATATGTGAAGCAGCTAGTCTACACCGATAAGCCTTAAACGATTGACCACTTAGAGGACCACATTCACCGCATTATTGCCAATATACGTCCACAAATGTTGGAAAAAGTCATCAAAAATTGGACCTCCAGATTAGACTACGTCCGAGTCAGCCGTGGCGGTCATATTCCAGAAGTCATATTTAAATTATAATGCCAGAAGATTATCTTTCGAATAAAGTAAATTTTATGTCAATTTAAAAAATTCATCTTTGTTTTATTTCACTTCAAAGTTATATACCTCTAAAAAAACACCCTTTATGAATACAATGTTGTGCAAGACTGATAAGATATAATTTGAAACTAAAACGTATAGTTATATAAGTTATATATATTTATATATAATATTTACATATATATAATTAACAGACATATATAAACACGTATGTACAATAACAGATGGACCATTATATTATATTATATAGCCTTAGATATATTCGTATAGCATAACGTTTAATTTTATAAAATAGGACGAGGACAAAATTCGCACAAAACTGTATCAAATCACTTCTAATTCCATCTAAATTAACCTAACATGGTACAATTATGTAGGTGTGATTTGATAAAATTTAATCGGTCCACTTTCGGACGAGATTTTATATAATTGTTATAGTTGAATATGACCACATATCATATTAAATTAGATAAAACTATATAAACCATCATATCAGTTTTTGTTTAATCGGGAAGGCATATAGTTAGTTGATTTTCATGTGTCGTTTTAGATGCCACCATTTAAACCCACACACAGAAAACAGTTTTGTAGTTGCAATCGAATTTTTGCCAACCGAATTTTTGTGGTTCCGCGTACTATCACTATTATTAAATTTTAATACTATTGCAACAACCGACATTTATTTACAAATTTCGAATTTTTATTGTAACAATTGCATATTTTATGTTTATGGACTATAATATTCTATAAATAGATTCACATGCGTTCAACAAAATTTATTTTATTAAAAAAAAATTATATGCCTTGAACAGGCGATCTTCCGTTCGTCAGGCAAGTACTTTACCTCTAGGCTAAACCCAATTTAAATATGTTTTTTTTAAATTTCAACCTTAAATATTATCTAGTTTCAAATTTAAATACTTGCCTAAAAATAGATTTGTATGTTCAATAGAAATTCTATTGCTAACCTCAATATTTTATTAGAGTTACCAGAGCTATAACAAAATTTATATTATTTTAAAATTAAAAAATTCTTCTCCGCGAATTGGGCTTGAACCGGCGACCTACTGCTTGTCAGGCAATTACTTTACCTCTAGCCTAAACTAAATTTCAATTTTTATTTTCAAATTTCTACCTTGAATATTTTTCTCTTTCAAGTTTATTAATGTCTAAAAATAGATTTGTATTTACAACAGAAATTGGGTTGCTAATCTTAATATTTTACTAGAGTTACCAAAACTATTAAATAAAAAACTTTATATTATTTTGAACTTGGTAACGAAAACTTATAATTTAGATATAGTGATTGTTTTTTTGCAGGCGAAACTAATGGCGTTTTTATTTCTGACAAAAATGTCACATTTTTTTGTGCTTTGCCCTCAAAATTTCCTTTTTTGTGGTCTTTTCTAAAATAAGGTGAACACCCTGAGAGGGTGCCGTGTTTCTTTCTAAAAACGCAAAAAGTGCAATACAGGGTTGTTTTTGCCCTGTTTTTTTTCGATTTATCAATCTCATGTTTATATATTATAAAGCTGTTTGCGAGAAAACTCTCACCTTGGTAGCCGAAGGGTAATATGCTGGCTTCTGATGCACAAGGTCCTAGGTTCAAACCGTCATTGGATCACTATTTTTTTTTTTTTTTTGTTTATTATAATTTAGGAGTTTTATTCATTTTGTTTAATGTTATAATATTTTATTTTTTCTGTTTGCATGTATTTAATAATTTTTTATCTAAAATTCGTTAGAAAAAAATAAAATTACAATAAAAATTATAAAAAAAAATATGTAGCTAAAAATAGTTATTAAAAAAAAATTTTTCATGTTGGCTGAGATTCGAACCGGGACTGCCATAACAATGTTGTATAAACACAACATGTTTAAAGAAAGCAATATGTGATAAAATTGTGTTCTATTCTGTTTGTAAAAATGAAGCATTTTGTTGGGGCGAGGGAGAAATGTTTGAAATGTGTGCACTTTAAAATGCAAAACTTTTTTCCAGAAAAAAAAACACCATAATATTCGATTTTAACTGAAAATACTTTATTCAAGGGATAAAATCTCCGAAAAGTGGTTGTTGGTATTAAAAGTAATGTAGAAGATAATGCTTTTTTCAATATTGATAATGAAAACCAATAGTTTGAATGATGTGACTGTGTTTTGGTTAATTTTATATATTTTCTGTTTACAATATAGTTTAATTATGCTGATGAGGAATTTTAAGTACTTACAAATAAAATTATTGAACAATGATTAAATTTTGTTGGTTCCAATGGAATTCCAACCAATTTATTCTCTGTGTGCATAAAAGTAGGATTGTTCCAATAAAAAATTGCTCTTGTTCGTTGGGTTAGTTCCCTTTTTTCATATATACAAACTTAAGATAATATGAAAGAAATTATTCTGTACATTTCCTTTTGGGTATTTTTTTTGTGAAAACTGGAAACATTAACCCTATATGGATCAAATTACATAGACTATTAATTTTTAGAAAATGGATTTTTATTGTGTCTTCGAAATTTATTAATAATAATTATAGTTACGTCTCGTGGGTCTTTTTTGTCCATAGGCCACTAAGGGCTAAATATTTGTTAAACAAAAGTATACTCGTAGATAAATATTTTCTAGTCACACTAACGTGATATTTTTCTGAAAACTTTGCAAACTTTATTGAAAACATTTAAATTTTGTTCAACTTTTGACAAAATAATCAAAATTGTCTTGGAAAGCATATACAAACACAAACTAAAATTTTTTCCGTTTATTTTCTTTTCTTTAATCACAACTATTATATTCTAAAAATAACAATTCACATCTCCACATTATGCCTTTTAAAAAATATATAAATTGTGTTTTTTTATAGACTGACACAAGTCTAAATTATAATAAAACAATTTAATATATTTTAAATATCAATGAAACGGGCTTTATTATAAAGAACATTTTATGAAATTAATGTTTAAATATGATTTCTGCCATGTGGCCGCCACGGCTGACGCGTAGACTGCGCAATCTGGAACACCAGTATTCAACAACTTTTCGCAGCATTTGCGGCCGTATTTCGCCGATAACTCTTCGAATGTTGATTTCCAGGTGTTTGTGGTTTATCGACGTAGACAAGTGACTTAACATAACCGCAAAGAAAATAATCCAATGGGGTTAAATCACACGATCTTGGTGGCCAATCAATTGGGCCATTACGTGGAATTATTTTTACATCAAAAGTTTCTTTGAGTAAATCAATTGTAGCACCCGCTGTGTGGCATGTGGCTACGTCCTGTTGGCACCACATATCAGCAAGATTAATGCCACGTAATTAAGGTACGAAAAAATTTCGAATCATGTTCCTATACCGTTCACCATTGACAATAACATTCTGACCATCATCGTTTTTGAAGACATATTGGCCAATGACTCCGCCAGCCCATAAAGCGCACCAAACAGTAATTTTCTGTGGATGTAATGGTGTTTTGACAAAAGCTTGTGGATTCTCCTTACTCCAAATGCAATAATTCTGCTTATTTACGTACCCATTCAACCATAAAATGGTTCAGCCATAAAATGGAAGAAGTGCACGATGAGTTTGACGAATAGAACAATTATTTTGATTAAAAATTTCAACAATTTGCACGCGTTGCTCTGGTGTAAGTCGATTCATAATGAAATTTCAAAGCAAACTAAAAAAAAGCAACTATCAGCTGTTAAATGGGTGGTCAAATAAAGTAGTGATGGCAACTCAAAGTTGTGACACTCTAAAAAAAAAAACACGCTTTATATTATTAATTTAAAAATAAAACACTTTTCTGCATTTTTATCAAATTAGTGCGTCATTTTTGATTCCACGCTAAAGTGGGTTAATTATATCCGATGCAGTCATTTAAATAACTTTCAGTACAAATAAAAAAATTATTTTTTAAATTTTGGTAATTTTTTATAGAAATACATTTTTTCCAAAAACGGCACAAGATTTTCAAAAAAAAGTAATAAAAATCTATTTTTAAGCGAAACACAAATTATAAATTGTATTTACCTTGACGTATGAGTGATTTTATTAATCATACGTAGTGTGGGCCATCTGTTCTTATTTTAGGGCATAATTATTCAACGCAACTTAAAAATGTGTCAATGGAAAATTGCTAATTAAATTAATAATTTAGTTAAATCAAGAAATCTGAATCTTTTTATTTATATGTCTAAACAGTATAAAGTAAATCAAGAGTTTGGTGTAGTCATTTTATTGCCTCCATTAATAATAGGCATAAAATATTCATGTACAAATTTTATAAAACATTCTCTATTTCATTTCTCATACTACTGATAACTGCGGTACATGCTTCTTCAGTTTATAAAAAGGGTCATAAATATAAAATTTTCAAAATTGTTTTGCATGAATTGTTTATGAAAGTAATTGAATATACATATTGTTGGGTAATAAGTTATAAATAAAATTTGTGCTTTAATAGTAAACCATTTGTATCCAAAGATTCATATTTTAGATAATAACGATTTTATACAGTTTAACCAAAACAACAATAACAAAAACTTAAGGGTTAAACGAAAACAATTTGAAACTTTTTAATAAAAAAATTTATGAAACAACAATAGAATAGAACAACAATGTAAAACATCTTGTTTTTGTTTTTACCGCCCCCCCACGCAAAATTTTACTCACAGAATGTGCCAAAATTGTTCACAATATGTTCAATTAATGGCCAATAATGTTGGAATATTTAAAAATTTTCAACAAATGCAAAAACTCATAAAAATCTTCAACTCAAATACAATAGCAACTGTAATGAATATGTATGGTAAATTCAGAAGGTTGTTTAAAAAGTTAACGGCATGAAACATATAACTTAAGAGGAATACCCTAATGCTCTACACTTCTCTACTACACTAAACTCGGATAATGATAAAGAATCAATATTTATATTTTAACTTTTTATGTGCAGTTTATAATGTTAAGGGGTAAGAAAAAAAATATTTGGAATATTAGTTGATGAAACATTCTGATAACCACCCAGGCAGAAAAATACAATCGGCACAGTGTTGACAAAGCGTCAGCGACGGTCCCTTATGCGTTGGCAGAACGTGGGATCAACAAACTTAACAGTACCCAGCCAGAAAAATACGAACGGCAAAGCATTGGCCCAGTGCTTTCAACGGTGGTATGAGCGTTGGCAGAGCGTTGGATATCTGAAGATTTAAGTGCTTTGCCAACCCCAAAATGATAACACCGGGCAGGGCTTGGCCGTTCCTTTTTTAAAACGTTGGCAAAGCACTGGCAATGAGCGCTTTGCCAGTACCAAAACCATAATTTTAAAGCGTTGGCAAAGCATTGGTATAACAACCAATAAAGTGCTTTTTAATGATAAAATAATAAATAATGATAATAAATTTGAAAACAAAAATCTCTTTAGATTATTAGTTATGACAATATCCTAATAAATAAATATAGAGTATGACCCTAACTTGAATAATTTCATTTTCATTGCACAATTAAAGGTCGGAAAAAAACATAATTTTTATTTTTTAATAAAAATTATATCAAACTTATTATGAAATATTCTTTGGGAAATATTCAAGAAACCTTGGAATCGAGAGTAGTTTTTTCATATGTTAACATTTCTGGTTTCCAGATTACATCCATTTATCCTGACAATGTTTGTTTACTCGACAATGGCAACATTATGGTAGTAAACGAAATTTTTAGCACAAAACAAGGCAATATTTTTAATGAAGTTAGCGATTTGTTAATTTTGTAAATAAGTACTGGCAATGCACTTTTTGCCAATGTTGGGAAAGCGTTCTAAGCCAGTGCTGTGCCAGTGGTTTTTTATTTTTACTGTTGTAAATTTTGTAAATCAAGTACTGGCAAATCACTTTTTACGAACGTTGGCAGATCGTTCTAATTCAGCGCTGTGCCAGTGCTTTTATTATTTTTACTGTTGTAAATTCTGTTAATTAAGTACTGGCAAAGCACTTTTTACTAACGTTGGTAGAGCGTTATAAATCAGTGCTTTGCCAGCACTTTATTTGCTGGACCATTAGCAAACAGTGCTCTGCCAGTGCTTGATTTTTCAGACCATTGGCAATTTCTGGCTGGGTATTGTCATGCTACCCAATTGATAACAGTGGCCAACCGTTGGTTTGAGCGAACTTGCCAATGTTGGCATAAGGATGGCAATTAAAAAAATGTGGTGCTTTTATAATATGGTCTTAATCCTATACATCATATTTAAATGTGTGAAATATAATAAAATATTTAAAAAAAAATGCTTCTAATTGTTTCTAATATTGGTAAAAACTATATTGGCAAAGAATTTTGCGGCAAAGAATTTTGCCGTCGCACTTTAACACGGTGTGTTTTGCAAACATAGCAGTATTTTGCCAGTACTACTTTATTGGTACAGTTGGCTATTTCTACCTGATCAAGGGCAGGAACTTTCATGCAATAAAAAATGTGTTCAAGGCGCCTATAATATTAAAATATGCACTAAAATTTATAAAATATGTACTTATCTTTTATGTTAATTTTCCTCCGAACTATAAAAATTCTAGAACAGTGTTATATTAACGTCATATAGACAGTCGCAATTAATTTTTAATTAATATGCATTTGACAAGATTAATTTAGAAATGTTGAGGCTAAGAAGAAGAATAAACGTTTTTCTCTACAAATTATAAACACTATTAATTTTTAAATTAGACTAGACTAGTTTCTGATTTTTATGGACAGGCTCATCAGTGATTTTCCATTTAAATTGTATTATTATTTGTGTATTTATAATTGTCCGATTGTCTCTATATGATAAATTTTTCAACAACCTGCGGCTGTAAGAATCAAACCTGCGCTCTTCTTACATTACAAACGTAACAATACCAAGTCATGACCGTTTAGCGATCACACCCAAGTATGGCCTCTAATGTAATGCAGCTAAATTGCAGTTTTCTTTCCTATTAGCTTTTCTGTCATTGTATATAATACTCAGAAGTGACAACACTAACAACAAAAATATTCTATTTTTAGATTTTTGTTTATTTTTCTAATCTCCTCCGTCTCTATTTCACAATGTTAGCAGATTGACGTATGGTTTTTACGTTCAGTGTTGACAACTTTTGCGTTTTAAGTTGAGACAGCGCCACAGTGCAAATTTTATAATGTATTTTAGTACAGTGTTATATTAACGTCATATTGACACTCGCAATTAATTTTTAAGTAATACGCATTTGACAAATTTAATTTAGAAATGTTGTAGTTTAGCATTTTAGAAGAGCAATGTGGATAGTACTTATACACTCAGGGAACTTCTGCTTTAAAAATATGTAGTTGTTTGGGTTGTAATACAGTTTCATTATTTTTAATGTAAATGTAAGTCATTTGTAGAACAAATAAAATTTTTAACTAACCTTGTAGTTCATTTAAAAAAAAACAACTCACATCAAATGACTGTTTTATGATTTTACATTCATTTTTTACAGTTGTTTTTTGTTATTTAAAAAAATAAAAAAAAATTTTTGGTTTATTTTTTACTACCATGTGGTTCATTTTTACTACAATGTCAGTCATTTTTTGAACATTAAAAAACAAATGACAATGTTAGTTGAATTTAATGAAATGTAAGTCGTCCTTATTTTAAATGAAATTTCATTTGTTTTTGACTACAATTGCTGTCGTCTTTACCAACATAATTTCCTAAGTGTATGGGCTTACAATATACAGGGTGAGCCAACTTTGACTGATTTGAAATGCTTATAAATATTCTGCTTAATTTGCTGAATATTTTGTGGTTAATTGACGTTGGTTTCTCGAAAGTTTATTTTCTGTTCTTTTTTGAAATCTGTAGTTACACAACATAGATATTGCCTATCAAACTTCATATTTTTTAGAGAGCTGTAGGCAATATTACCCAATGCAAAATCGCCCAAAACGAAAAATTATCCAAAAAATTCTCATACCAAAGTGTGGGTATATTCATATGAAAAATAACCCAATTTTTCATGGTGATTTTTCGTAATTTTTGGGGAATAATACCTTTTTAATATTGGGCGGTTTTTCGTTATGAAAATCACCCAAAAAAAATGTTTGTTAAAAATTACGCATTTTTCATTTTTTAGATTTTGGGAAAAATTGTAGTTTTTAAATTTGAAAATACATGGATTGAAAATGGGTAAAAGTTAACATAAAAAACACCATGCCATTTTCAAAGAATGTATTATGGAGGGCAAATTTAGATTTTGTTTTAGCAGTATTAATAATTAGTTTATACGTATTTATAAACTGAAACAGAAAAATGATTATAAGCGAATTGTTAATATGATTTAATTAAAATATCAAAGATTTTAATAAATATATTAAGTCAAACTATAGGAATTATAATTTTTAAGTCATAATATAGTTATTAAAATGTTTGTTGTTATTTTTGAATTAGAGAATTAGGCGCCGCAGGCAAAAACGTAAAAGTAAATAATAGTACTAAAAAAATACCAACAAACATTTTAATAACTATAAAATGACTTAAAAACTTATGACTTAATATATGACTTATATGACTTAATATAGTTATTCCAACTTGTGGGTTCCATTTGGTAGTACACAATCTTTTAACACCTGAGAGATAATTTAAACATTGTTAATCATTGTATCCCAATCCCTACTTTAAATGTCTACATTTAAAGTAGGGATTGGAAGATCCGTTTCCGATTTCTTTGTCGGGACTTTTTCGGTCTTCGGTCAACAGGGGTTAATATTTTCTATTACTGATGAATTATTAAGTTTAAGTCAGTTATAACCATCAATTTTATTTTGTGGGACAATTGTGACCGCCTGTTAACAAGGGTTAACGATACGCTAAATATTTAATATTTCGGAACTAAGTAACACTGATCTAATTAAACAATTTACAATGTAAGACTAGTTTCTTTCACCAAAAATATATTTTTAATATTTTTATTTATCATAAATACTGACTTTTATCCAAATCCGCCTCGACTAAATCGATCCGCATACTAAGTGGATTGAAGGCTCCCTTTAATATTATTATTATTTAATTCTTATGATGTGTTTAAAGAAAAGCACCCAACATTTTTTTAGTATTCGCAATCTTTACTTTTTTTAAATTTTTTATTCATAATTGGTGCTCTGAAAATAATGTAACATTTTTAGGGTTAACAATCTTATAAAAACTGAATATTTTTGAATGGATATAATACAAAAAAAATATTAATTTTTGTTTGCTATTAAAAAAAAAATAGTTATAGGCAAACATGTTGTTTTTGAAAATCGGGAAAATTTCTTAAGTCTGCGACCTCTAAAAAAACTAAGAGATTTTTTTTTATGAATCTTGATCTTACCCAGGGTTCTCCCGTCCAAAATTCGTCAATTTGTTTGTTTAAGATGCAGTCTAATACATACACATTCAAATATTGATTATAAATTTTGAATGGAATTAATTAACTTTTCAATTGAGGTAAATAACACTTTAACCGAAAGTTGATCAATGGAATGTATAACAAACAACAAAAAAAAACTGTAAAAAGTATCATCATATAATGGAAATTTATAGCTTTGCACAACTTATTATTTGGCGTCTATACTCATTATTTTTGTTTGGCGAGGTCGTGTTTGCAAGTAGTCCTGCTTACCCGCTCGCTTACAATAAAATTAAAAATAAGTAGTTATTAGATTCTATATAATTAGTTTGTACAAAGTTGGCTACGAAAAGTTGATTAATAAGTAGTTATTCGTCTGTTGATATTATTCCGAAAAATAAGTGATTACAAAAATTACCACAAAAGTTCAAAAATAAGTAGAAATTCTCTTTTATACTGAAAATGAAAGTTACGAATTCAAAGATTTTTTTCGAATTAAAGATTTTTGATTCCTAATTACTTTTTTTTACAATAGCAGTTTATTAAAAATTTAACGTATGTAAGGATACATTTCTAAACTTTTATTTGAGATATGACATTAAGGATAAAATTTGTGCTTACTCCCTTTTCCTGTTTTATGGTTACTATTTCGTAAGTCCAATCGTTTGTTTTAGGACTAAACGTGCGTTCACAATTGCAAAGTACTCTAAGCTGTAGCAAACTTATTTTTTTTCTTTTTCATTTTTATACATTTTTGTATTTTGCTACCTTTTGTTTCCACCCCACTCTAGAGTCAAACTAGTGTGACTCTATAGTATAGATTTTTTTCACTCTAGACTTATCATTGGTGTGTTAACTGGTTGACATGACAAATGTTCATAAAAAAAAACACATCACTAATTTGTTCACATCTCTAATTTTCAAAAAATTAAATTTTAAAACTTAAGGAATAACATAAAATTTGTATAAGAGTTCTACATTATTGTAAGTGTAGACCACTCCAGCAAGAGAGAAGATATTCAGGAATTCTGCAGTTAGTATTAAAGTGTCAAAAATTTTGTTATATGAAATCCAATCTGTATTTTGAACAGTTAACATTTTTACTGGCGTCCAAATTTTATTTCACTCTACAACTGTGAACTTACCTTCATAATTAAATTTTAAAAGCAAAACATTTACATGTATTAAAGTTAAATAAAATAAAATATAAATTAAATTTTACTACCCAGCACATTTTTCACTTTAATAGAAGTTATTGTTAACAACTGCCAAAAATATTAAATTAAAGTTATTTTAAACAGCATTTGCATCATCATATAAATTAATTGGTATCTAAATTAATAACATCATAAGAAGTACTTTTTTATAAGTTCATATATATATTTTTTTTATATGGAGGTTGAGGTGGTAAGTGGTTGGATTTGCAATCAGAAGGTTGCAAGTTCAATTCCGGGCCGGGGAGATAATTTTTTTTTTATTTTTTTTTTAATTCTAATTTATTTTTTTAGTATTTTTTATTTAATTTAGTTTTTTCTGAGTACTTTAAGAGAATTGAGTAATTTAAAAACAACCAAATAATTAACATCTTGACTTTAATCATAAAGAATTTTTTTTAGAACATTGTGAACAGAGTGGACAAATAATTATTTGATAAAAATCTATTTTTTGTCTTTGCGATGGAACTTTTTGTAAAAGTTATTTAAAAAAGCCTGTTATAATTTTTATTAAAAATAAAAATTATGTTTTTTCGACCTTTAATTGTGCAATGAAAATGAAAATTATTCAAGTTCGAGGCCATATACTCTATATTTCTTCATTAGGATATTGTCCTAACAAATAATCTATAGAGTTTTTGTTTTCAAATTTATTATTTGACCCTTTCAGGAATGTGTTGATAGATCTATTTCGGGAATTTTCTAGGTTCCCATCATCAGAACACGTTTTGAAAGCGGTAACAATCCCATGTCAAACATCAAGCATTCATATGAACTAGTTTACTCACTACATGAGAACTAATATACATATGATTTTGAAGTTAAAGATTATAACCATTGATCAAAAAATAAATTGAAAACTTGTTTGTGTGTATGTCTACCTTTGGTAAATATTCAATACACGTTTTTGTTTTTTTCCTCCTTTTTATGTTTTGTTAAGTTTGTAAACAAAACAGGGGAAGTAAACCAGGCGGTACTTTGCATTTTTTCACAAGCCTGTTATAATTTTTATTAAAAATAAAAATTATGTTTTTTCGACCTTTAATTGTGCAATGAAAATGAAAATTATTCAAGTTCGAGGCGATATACTCTATATTTCTTCATTAGGATATTGTCCTAACAAATAATCTATAGAGTTTTTGTTTTCAAATTTATTATTTGACCCTTTCAGGAATGTGTTGATAGATCTATTTCGGGAATTTTCTAGTTTCCCATCATCAGAACACGTTTTGAAAGCGGTAACAATCCCATGTCAAACATCAAGCATTCATATGAACTAGTTTACTCACTACATGAGAACTAATATACATATGATTTTGAAGTTAAAGATTATAACCATTGATCAAAAAATAAATTGAAAACTTGTTTGTGTGTATGTCTACCTTTGGTAAATATTCAATACACGTTTTTGTTTTTTTCCTCCTTTTTATGTTTTGTTAAGTTTGTAAACAAAACAGGGGAAGTAAACCAGGCGGTACTTTGCCTTTTTTCACAAGCCTGTTATAATTTTTATTAAAAATAAAAATTATGTTTTTTCGACCTTTAATTGTGCAATGAAAATGAAAATTATTCAAGTTCGAGGCCATATACTCTATATTTCTTCATTAGGATATTGTCCTAACAAATAATCTATAGAGTTTTTGTTTTCAAATTTATTATTTGACCCTTTCAGGAATGTGTTGATAGATCTATTTCGGGAATTTTCTAGGTTCCCATCATCAGAACACGTTTTGAAAGCGGTAACAATCCCATGTCAAACATCAAGCATTCATATAAAAAAAAAAAACATAATTTTTATTTTTAATAAAAATTATAACAGGCTTGTGAAAAAAGGCAAAGTACCGCCTGGTTTACTTCCCCTGTTTTGTTTACAAACTTAACAAAACATAAAAAGGAGGAAAAAAACAAAAACGTGTATTGAATATTTACCAAAGGTAGACATACACACAAACAAGTTTTCAATTTATTTTTTGATCAATGGTTATAATCTTTAACTTCAAAATCATATGTATATTAGTTCTCATGTAGTGAGTAAACTAGTTCATATGAATGCTTGATGTTTGACATGGGATTGTTACCGCTTTCAAAACGTGTTCTGATGATGGGAACCTAGAAAATTCCCGAAATAGATCTATCAACACATTCCTGAAAGGGTCAAATAATAAATTTGAAAACAAAAACTCTATAGATTATTTGTTAGGACAATATCCTAATGAAGAAATATAGAGTATATGGCCTCGAACTTGAATAATTTTCATTTTCATTGCACAATTAAAGGTCGAAAAAACATAATTTTTATTTTTAATAAAAATTATAACAGGCTTGTGAAAAAAGGCAAAGTACCGCCTGGTTTACTTCCCCTGTTTTGTTTACAAACTTAACAAAACATAAAAAGGAGGAAAAAAACAAAAACGTGTATTGAATATTTACCAAAGGTAGACATACACACAAACAAGTTTTCAATTTATTTTTTGATCAATGGTTATAATCTTTAACTTCAAAATCATATGTATATTAGTTCTCATGTAGTGAGTAAACTAGTTCATATGAATGCTTGATGTTTGACATGGGATTGTTACCGCTTTCAAAACGTGTTCTGATGATGGGAACCTAGAAAATTCCCGAAATAGATCTATCAACACATTCCTGAAAGGGTCAAATAATAAATTTGAAAACAAAAACTCTATAGATTATTTGTTAGGACAATATCCTAATGAAGAAATATAGAGTATATGGCCTCGAACTTGAATAATTTTCATTTTCATTGCACAATTAAAGGTCGAAAAAACATAATTTTTATTTTTAATAAAAATTATAACAGGCTTGTGAAAAAAGGCAAAGTACCGCCTGGTTTACTTCCCCTGTTTTGTTTACAAACTTAACAAAACATAAAAAGGAGGAAAAAAACAAAAACGTGTATTGAATATTTACCAAAGGTAGACATACACACAAACAAGTTTTCAATTTATTTTTGATCAATGGTTATAATCTTTAACTTCAAAATCATATGTATATTAGTTCTCATGTAGTGAGTAAACTAGTTCATATGAATGCTTGATGTTTGACATGGGATTGTTACCGCTTTCAAAACGTGTTCTGATGATGGGAACCTAGAAAATTCCCGAAATAGATCTATCAACACATTCCTGAAAGGGTCAAATAATAAATTTGAAAACAAAAACTCTATAGATTATTGGTTAGGACAATATCCTAATGAAGAAATATAGAGTATATGGCCTCGAACTTGAATAATTTTCATTTTCATTGCACAATTAAAGGTCGAAAAAAACATAATTTTTATTTTTAATAAAAATTATAACAGGCTTGTGAAAAAAGGCAAAGTACCGCCTGGTTTACTTCCCCTGTTTTGTTTACAAACTTAACAAAACATAAAAAGGAGGAAAAAAACAAAAACGTGTATTGAATATTTACCAAAGGTAGACATACACACAAACAAGTTTTCAATTTATTTTTTGATCAATGGTTATAATCTTTAACTTCAAAATCATATGTATATTAGTTCTCATGTAGTGAGTAAACTAGTTCATATGAATGCTTGATGTTTGACATGGGATTGTTACCGCTTTCAAAACGTGTTCTGATGATGGGAACCTAGAAAATTCCCGAAATAGATCTATCAACACATTCCTGAAAGGGTCAAATAATAAATTTGAAAACAAAAACTCTATAGATTATTTGTTAGGACAATATCCTAATGAAGAAATATAGAGTATATGGCCTCGAACTTGAATAATTTTCATTTTCATTGCAGTTATTTAAAAATATAAAAAAAACGTAAGGTTTTATATTTTTTATTGTTATATTGATACGAAAATGCAAAGATGTATTTCACTGCTAAAAATTAGTTTATCGAATTTTTCATATTTGGTTCAAGATATTCTTTTTAGGTGTGCCTTGAAACGTGTGCAATATTCAAAAAAATGAGGTAAAAAAATTTGATTTTGGCTTCAAAAATCTATTTGAGAATTATTGTTTCGGATTGCAAAAAATTAGCAAAAACGAAAAATATCGCAGCCAATTTTGAAAGCTAGTTACTTAATAATAATAATTAATTAGTAAATTCATTAATTAATTCATTAATTAATAACTTTTACTTAATTTAAGTGTATCACTTTAATTTACCTATAAAGTTTTTACCAACCTCCTTCTCCAACTCTTTAGAAAAAAAATACGGAAACATTGAGAGATCTTACGTTCCAAGGCACGCTCGTTTCATTGCAGGCCACTTTTCCCTACCTGTAGTTAAACTACTGCTCCAATATTTTTTTTCATTGTCTAGTATATTTTATATTATTAAAGACACTTCTCATCAAATTAATTATTAAAAAAATATTTTAAAATATACAATGACTTCAAAATTGTTAAATGAGCATTTTTATTATTTCTTAATATTTTTTTCAGCCTCATCAAAACTTAAAAATATTTTAAAAATAATTTATATCTCAGTGATACGAAATCACATAATAAAAATGTTTTAAAAATCATTATTTTATCTTTTTTATTGTATATTTGTGTAGCATATTTTTCTTGTTTTCATAAAAATATATGAATATTTTCAACTTAAGTTCGTTTTAAGTATGTTGTATTGCATAAGTAACTTTGGTGCAAATGGTAGAGCGGTCTACTTTAATACAGCAGATCGTAACTCAGATTCGTGTGTTCAATACTCGCTGGCACCAAAAGATTTTTTTTTTAATATTTAAAGAAACATCCCTAAAGTATGCTGCAGATTTTTATTAAATAAAAATGTTAATATATATTTGAAAAAGACCTTCCATGAACTATTGAAAAACAGCATCCATGCACTGTTTAAAATGCTATTAAACAAGTTATATATTCACTCCATCCGCCCAATGACACGACAATGTTAAAATCATTAATGATTCACCTGAATTTGCACCACATCCGGCTCAGTAGATGTGGTGTTTTTACTACTTCTTCCTCAGCTCTTATTTTGCTGGGTACGTAAAGGAGGTAGGATTATTTTTTCAAATAATCAATACAATATTAATATATTGTATTTTAAATTAAAGCAGAAGGCAGCATTATTGGTAATGAAAACTTTAATGAGATGAAATTACCAATATTTTTCTTGCTTGAGGCAGAGTAAAACTAAAACTGGTTTATATAAATAGAACATTTTTGATCTTCAAAGTTTAGTTACGTTATGATGCTTGTTAGAAAAAGACCCTATAACCACTTGTTTGATTGCTAAGAAGTCAAAAAATGGAGCAAAATGTATTAGGTTTTTCGGTTAAGCTCTGCCTATTCTGGAAGCTCTAACTTTTCTTAAACTTCTCGTTCTGATGAGATCTTTTGCCAGATCGAAATACATGTATCAACCTAGCTAATATAATTAATTTGCTTTATTTTTCTAAATATACGTAGGTTGAAAGCTCGTAATATGTGGAAATGGAATAGTATTAAGTTATTATAAGTAATGCTACAATTTCCCATAAAGTTAAAAATTCAGTAAAATTATCTTGTGATTAAACAAATTTTGTTTAATTAAAATCAGATATAAATGGTTTTTGTGTATGAGTATTTTATAGATTTGTCCATTTTCTTAATTATATATTAAAGTTATCTGAAACCTGTTGGCGGTGAAATTTTAAATTTAAGCAAAAGTAAGTAAATACTAAGTAATGACCTGAAAATATTTACAATAAATACTAACCCCGGTATTCATAAAAATATTAAACAACATTTCGAATACATTTTAGCTAAATCACAAATTTTACACTTAAAACTGTATTCATAAACGAATATTAATTTTTACACAAGGTTTAAAATAGATATTTTAAACTAATATTCGTTTATGAATATAGTTTTAAGGCTTAAAATGTGTTTTAACTAAAATGCGTTTAAAATCTGAAATAAGATTTTTATGAATACGGTCGTAAAAAAATAAACATTGATCTGCATATTGTAATTGAATTTATTTGTTTTAAATTTTATCTTTCAGCCTTCGTACATTTATTTACATCAAACGGCAAAGTATCAAAAATATAACCTACAGCTGTGATACAGTTTAAATAATTCGCTGTATTCGATGTTAAAAACATGATGTTTGGCTCCATGGTTGGATGGTTAGTTGGCATCACAAAAAACTGCTGCAATACCCTTATAAAATAGCTATTCATAGACAGATATTGGAATTGTAGTTATCATTATTTTATACGGTCCCAGGCTAGCCAGACTTGGGGTTTTGTTCCCAATTGGGGTTTTTTTTTATGGTCTTGGGGACAGAATTTTTCAATTGGGGACTTGGGATTTTTTTTGGAAATTTCAAAAATATTTAGGCGACTTTTTGGGAATATTACAAATTTTTAACAAAGCCAATATGACACCTGGTTTTTCCAAGCAACTTGGTTTAAATTATTAGATTAAATTAATGAAAAATGCGCTATATATTACTAAAATTTCAAATTTTTGTATGAAGTTTGATCATCCAAAAAACATTTTTTTTGACTCAAAAACAAAATCTATACTCATATTTAATATATATGAATATGAGTACAGGATCCATACTTATTCCGTGTCATTTTTTTTAGAAAACTCATTACAAACATGAAGGCTCGTTTACGACTCCTACACTTAGAATACTATGTAGGTAAAGACCACTGCAAATGTTGTTAAAAACAAATAGAATTTCACTTAAAGAAATGACGACTTACATTTCAGTAAATTCAACTAACATTGTCATTTGTTTTTTATTGTTTAAAAAATGAACTACAATTGTGGTAAAAAATAAACAAACATTTAGTTTTCTATTTTTTTAAATAACAAAAAAACTACTGTAAAAATTAATGTAAAATCATAAAACAGCCAGTTGATGTGGTTTGTTTTTTTAAATGAACTACAAGGTTAGAAAAAATATTATTTGTTCTACAAATGACTGAAATTGACATTAAAAATAAACAACTACATATTTTTAAATCAGAAGTTCCCTGAGTGTAGAACAAGAACCGTCAGAAATTTTTCTATATTTCGATTTGTTTTCTCCCATCAATACTTCAATTTATATTATTTTTGTATGTATTCAATAAAAATTTGGCTATTTTTAAACAAACATAAATAATAGAAAAATTAAAAAGCAGTATGTACATAATATTTTTATTTATCTGAATTTGTTTAATTAAAAAAGTCTGAAAGTCTGGAGGTAATAAAAGTATACGAGGTTCCTTGCAAAAAAATAAAAGTATGATGCTATAAACACATAGACGACTGCAGCTACACGACTACAGCCTGTCAAAAATAAAATACACACGTTTATATGAAAAGGATTATTTTGGCACCAACACAACTACACGGCTACCCGACTACTTTTGCCGCTGTGGTCAACTTAGGTTAATTTCTATTTTTGTTGGCTGCAAAACAAAAATAGTGTTGACAATAAAACAAAATATGTAACAAATTAGTGCTTAAAAATATTTTATTTTGTTAAACACAAAAAACGTCGCAACATCAAATGGTATAATTGCATTAATATTCAAGAGGGGTTATATAAATTTATTTTCACGTTATAATAATGTATTATAAATAAGTAATTGTATTTTTAAGTGAACTTTATATACGTGTCTACAACCAAGCATGTTGTTCTATTTTAATAAAGAAAAAAAAAAGATGTAATTGGCACTACTGAAACAAAAATGCATTTGTATCTGGGATGTTAAATGGAGTTTTCAATTTTGTACCAACATCCAAAAAAAATTGTACTTTTTGGACGTTGACGGTACCATTTTTTTTAAATTTATTAAAACAACAAAAAAAAAATACATAAAAATTCTCTTGTACAGAAAAAAAAAAGCAAAACCTTCCAATAACATACATTATATGTATGAATAAAATAAGGCATTAAAAAGTCTTATGAATATATGAGACCAAATCATGGAATTATTTGTTTAGTTAATAAACTATTTGGAATTTCTACATCATAGCAGCATAAATTTGTCGCTCTTAACCAATCCTTAGTCTGTATGAGACTTGATAATATTGGCTAATGTAGTCTGTTTCTTTCCTTGGTTTTATTATATTTTGAAAAGAAAAAAACTCTTTCCACATTTGCAGACCAGTGTGGAATGGATAAAATTCCAGCAACGACTAGAAATGTCTGGAAACATATTGACATTCAGTTCATTTTGAAAATTAGCTACTACCGACCAAAAACTACAAACGTTTTAATTTTTTAACGACTTCAGTTAAAAAAATTTTAGTTTTTACTCTGGCTCAAGTAATATTTTTACTAAGAAGACAAGAATGGAGCAAAATTAATGATTAATCGGTTTTTTGTTAAAGTTCTGCCTATTATGGAGGCTATAACTTTTCTAAAACATTGGGTTCTGATAAGATCTTTAACCAGATCGAAATACTAGTATCAACCTAACTAATATGTTTGATTTGCTTTATTTTTGTAAATATACGGAGGTTGAGAGCTCGTTATAAATTAAAAATATATAAGATTGCTTGGGATTTTCTTTCATTTCTTTAACAATAATTTAATTTTCGTTTGAGTTTGAATTTTAACGTCTTTTTCAGACAATTGCAGTTAATACTATAATTAATATGCAATTTTATTTAATTTAATTGTGAAAGGCGTGGTAGAGAAGAATGAGTGTATTTTCTAAAAATCATAACTACATTGCAAATATTCAATTTTTTCTGAATCAGACTGCGCAGTTTCTGGTATTGAACGTTCGTCAGTGACCCTGTTTTTTTGAATTTTTGAATAATGTAATATTTGTTATGTTTTTATTTGTTCGATTGCGTCTATATGAAATTTTTCTGTGCAATCACTGACCGTGGTATAGATAAACTGATTTCTAATGCCACATGCACTCGCACTACACGTTAGACAGAGCGCTTTAGCCCTCTGAGCTATAGTTAGGTCGAGTTTTGTTGTGATTAAAACTAGTTTTATTCAATACACGGTGTTTTTGTTCTTGCATACATAATCTCAGAAGTACAACTCCAACAACACAACAGTTCTATTTTTAGAAACTCACCTCACTCTAATGTCCACTGTTTTCCCATATGTTATAAGTGATGCCATATCTATATATCAATTTTCACTTCTTCAGAATTTTAATAAATTCAAAATAAAAGTGAAGTTGGCTGCAACAAGTGTCAATATATGTAAGAGCTGCCAGATAAATTTTGTAAAAAATCGTAAATTTTTAATCGATATTAAAAAAAAAAAATTGCCAACTTTATTCTTCAAAATCCTTAAAATGATGATAAATCGTAAAATCTGGCGGATATAGTCGCATATATTTTAAGAGCTCATTACATAAAACGAATAAATGCAATGAAAAAGGACACAATAACAATTTGTTTGCTATACTAAAAATTCAAAAAGGGGAAAAATTAAAAATTTTTAAATTGTACCAAATGAGTCGCGGTAGTACCACGGTACTTTAGAAGGTCAAAATGTACCAAAAAAAAGTACAATTGTACCAACTTTAACATCCCTGATTTGTATAAAAAAACAGCTGTTGATATTTTTAAATTGAATTGTGATCAGCTGTTTACTATGCTGCTGTCGTTTCCAAAATAATAAGTAGCTGACCACACGGCGACGATTGCAGTCAACGGCATTTGCAGTCGTGTAGCTCTGCAGTCTGCTGTGGTCTATGTGTTTATAGCATGAGAATTAAGAAAAAGTGTACGAAAAATACCAGGTAGAAATTGCCTACCTATAGTACTTGCAAACCACTGCTTTTTTAGTACCAGCAACCGTGTTAAAAATTACCGAAGGTAAAACTAATATTTTACTACGAAAACACTTTTTTGTTTGCATGTCATGTGTTTTGCCAGTACCACCCGCAGAGTTCTTTGCCAATATTGTTTTTCAAAACATTACAACCAACTAGAAGAATTTTTTTTTTTAATACATTTCACACATTTAAATATTATGTATAAGACTAAGACCGAATTGTATTGCTGCTTATTAAATGCATTTTATTACAAATATTTCTCAAAATTAATTTAAACTATTTTAAAATTACCAAATTTGTTGAATTACCAACGTTATGCCAACGGTTAGAAGTTCGTTTAAACCAACGGTTGGCCACTGATATCAATCGGGTAACAGGATAATGCTGTCAAGATTGTTAATCAAACGTTCTGCCAACGCATAACCGACCGTCGCCGACGCTTTGCCAACACTGTGCCGATTGTATTTCTCTGTCTGGTTAGTTGGTAGACTAATTTTCAGAACTTCACCATTTTCAATTGTATTTCAGATTTATAACTTAATTTCAGAAACTATCCATTGTATTTCAAAAATTATCAATTGCTTTTCAGGAATTACCAATTGTATTTCAGAAATTGTTAATTGTATTTCAAAAATTTTCAATTGTATTTCAAAAATTATCAATTATATTTCAGAAGTAATAATAAAAAACTTGTATTCATTTTTGGAATACAATTGATAATTTCCGAAATACAATTGATTATTTCAATTGATAATTTCTGAAATAAAATTTATAATTTCCGAAATACAATTGATAGTATTTTAAAGTCAATTTATGACTTCCGAAATACAACTGAAAATGGTGAAGTTTGCAATGATATTTCTATTTAAATTTGGGCTATTTTAACAATAAATTTGAGCTCTGACCCAGCAAAAAAAAAAAAGCATCAAATGAATAAATAAGGAAGCGAATACATTGCAATTATTTGGATTTCGATGTTATGAAAATTTGGATCGGCACCAATTAATTCTATATGGTTGTCATAGGGTGGAAGTTCTTTTTTATGATCCTTATTCATTGCATCTTATGTAATGCTTATGGTTTAATGAAAGTTCAATTCTTTTGATTTTCTCAAAGGAACTCTCCTTGGAGAAAAGCCCGGTCGCGCTGGAATTTAAATTTTTTTTTTAACTTTTTCGAAAGCATTTTTTCACCTAATTTGTGGGAACGCTGTCTTCCAAGCAATACGGATATAAAAACTTTTCTTTTCTCGAGTATTTAATCGTTGCGTCAAAAACATTTCCCCCTCCTTTTTCACGATAATATTCAGATTAGGCCGAGTTAGATAGCATAGATTTCGAAAGATTAAATTTTGTTCAAAACACATTTTTGGAAGTTGTGAACAAGAACATCTTTAGAATCGGGAAATCAGGAATGAATTTTGAATCAATGAAAAATTTAATCTTTAGGAACCACTACCATTTTTTTTGCGGGTGGGTTAACTAAAAATTACATTGTTGAATTTGGGGATTTTTTGGGATATTTGTTGATTTGATATCGATAAAAAGTGTCTGGCAAGTCTAGTAATAAATGAGTGCTAATTAAATGAAGAATTTTAATTCTACTACATACACGCAGAGAAAAAATATGGTTGCACTATGATTGCGGCCACAAAACTATGTTTCCTACAGCAATAAATGGTTGTTTCAATTAAACTATTATTGTATCAATCATATTTCACCAATAATATGTTGCTTTTATCATGTTCTAGTAAAAATTTCGCTCTTTTTTCAGTTATCATGTTATTGTGTTGTCTACAATCATACTATAATATTTATTATCATATTCCTCTATCTAACTGGAACCATATTAGAGTTGCACCAACTATAAGATGATCAGTTGGTTTTTTTATGAGCGTCTTCGCTCTTTTAGTTTCATTCTTGTTTGAGATTTGAGAAAAGAAGTTGTGAGCTCTAACAAATTAAATAATTTTAAACAAAAAGACATTAACAATGGACAAACAACGTAGTGGTGTTAATTTTGGAAGAAGGAATAAGTTTGCAGTCTCAACCCGGTCTACCGTTGAAGTCTAGGCAAAAGTTTAGTTATCGCTCACCCGTTAAATAAAATTATTGTTTATTATAAAAAAGTGATAAAAAAAGTGCTTTATTATTTAATTGTTTATAATTACTCAAAAAATATTGTTAAAGAAAAAAATGTAAAAAAAAAATTTAAACAAAATACACGTGCTTAATAATCATAATAGGTTTGCAATAATCATAACATGGTAATAATTGATGACGAAATTCTTGTCCATGATCATACTATGATAACTAGGACTATATTATGGTTATAATGCAATTGTTATGATTGCTGCAAACATGTTTTGATCATTATTAATGTATTGTGAAATTGTATTCTTACCAATATTTTTATGCTTGCTTTATGCTGTAATTACATGTATAGCTTGTATAGCTGACACACTATTTTACAAAGCCTTTTCTTCTGCGCAAAGACAATTGGATTACTTAAATTTTTTTAAACCTAAGTTTATTTAAATATGTAAATTATTAAATAAATATACTATTAAAAAACACGCATTTTTTTTTAATCCAGCTTCAATAGAATGCTGGGAGAATACTGTAGGGCTCATATTATGATAATTCATACAAATTTCCAGAACCATAATATGATAATATTGGGATATACTTGGAACCATAATATGGCAATTTAATTATCATATTCTGATACAAAAGCAGTTAAGAGTATGGTTGTCACAACCATAGTAACATGGTTGTCGCAATCATAAATCCAAAAATGTATGATGCTCTTCGAATATGGCTCCCTCAACCATGTTTTTTCTTTGCGTGTATTTAGTTGAACTTTTGTTTTTTTGATTGGGGATTTTTTGGGGCTAACTAACAGAAGCATCTGGCAAGCCTACGCTGTTATACAATACCGCATGTAGTTGTTGTATTATTTCCCAAGTGTATAATAACTAGAATCATAAAAAAAAATCTGCACAAAAATGTTTTTGGTTTTTTTTATTCAGAATATTACATACCAAAACGAGTGTCTAAAAGTTTCATTATTAGTTTCATTTTGTACACAGAAATTGACCATTCATGTTATACTAGAATCCACACGTAGTAGTTTAGTTGAAGTTGAATGTATTGGTGGTATCTGGGAGAGAGAATCTTCTTGTATGTATGTAGTCATATATAGTTATACCATGTATAATGACATAATATGGCAGATGATGTGACTTTATGTAATTGGAACTATTAACTTTTCATGTGAACAAGTAATAAGGAAGACGATGGTGAACGCTGTACACTCACACATATGAAATTAAATTGTAAACTATTTATAGAACTAAATATTTTCAATTTAAGTTGAATCAAAAGTTAAATAGAAAACTATAAAAATTGATAGTGTAATTTTTTAGTTGATTATATTTTCCGTGCGATTAATTTTATATTAAAGAAATTAGTTTTAATTTTTTGAATTATATGGGCTTTTGTCAAACATTATTAAATCATTTGAAACTGATATTATTTTTCAATAAATTTCAATATTTCTTTAACAACACTTTAACACGTAGGAGTGCAATATTTACTCAAGGACCAAAAATGAAAAAAAAAAAAAATATATGGTTTAAAACCAGAACACTTTTTTAATTCTTTTTAGTTTTCTTTTTTTTTAATTCTTTTTAGTTTTTCTCCTAAAATGAAATTTACGCATATAAGTTAAAATACTAAAAATGGGATTAGCTGCTTAATCAAGCACTAAACAAGTCGATTAAACCATTTTTTAATCTTTTTAATTTACAGGTATCACTATGGAACAAAATGAGGGTCATGGTGTTTGGGCGTTTATGATGCTTATACCGAACAATTCCATTAGGTTGGTATAGTCTATGAAAAAATTCCATTTAAAATTTTGTTGGGGACATCCGAACTCAGAATTTACTTCAAAGGAACTATTACACTACTTTTTGAGTCTTTTTCAATACAGTATTGTCGAAAAAAATTAAAACTTTATACGGCCATAAATGTTGACGGTACCCACACAGGACCAAACCCTTTAGTGGTTTTACTATACTAACCTGGCTCTATGCAATAAGTCCTAGGTGCAAAAAGTCCCAGTGAAAAAGCTCCCAATGAAATAAATTCTAAAAAAATGAAATAAGTCCCGTCTCGGAAAAGTGAAATAAATTCTAAAAAAATGAAATAATTTCCAAAACAAAAATGATACAAATCCTAGGTTTTGGTGGTTATTTCATAATTTCCAAAGAATAAAAATTAAATAACTCCCAAAAATAGTCTATGCAACACAAATGAAATAAGGCCCAAATTAATTTTGCCAAATAAGAAATGTATGAAGTGTAAAAAAAATGATAATCACCCAGAAAAAACTTTATTTCGCGAAGCCGCTTGTCGCGTTCTACGGAGGAAAAAAACCCATAAGAGCGGCCGAAGGCCTCCACCCAGAAGAACTTGTTTTTCAAATCAGATGTCGAATCCGTTAAAATCTTACATTTTTAAGACATCAAGTAACATTTATTTGACCTGTCATAACTTTTTACGTCCCAAAATACCAACCCACACCAAGATTTATTGTTTTTTAAAAATTATTTTTTTAAAAGTCTATTTTATTAAAAATTTTACGTATATATTAGTGTCTAAACGTTAAATAAACATAAGGCCAATGCTCTACTCATTTATTTAAGATAAAAAAGAACAATAAATTAGCTGTTTAAATGACAAAGCTATGACTGGTCAAATTATATTACTTAGGGCCATTATTACAACGTGCCAATAGCTAAAGTTCGGATGTTATCTGACAGATTATTAGTATTTCGTTATTATAAGTATACTTTAAGCTAAAAGTGACCTATAAGCTAAAGGGAAGATATTGTTGCATTTAACTTTAAACGTAAGGTTTATGTGTTTAAAGTTACCACATTTTCTGCTCTATAAAGAAGAAGAAGAAAATATCGAATTTCACAAATTTTGTTTGTTTGTAAACAAATAAATAAAAGTACGTTGCCACTACATATTTTTATAAACCAATTCATAAACCAATAATCGGTTTTTAGCTTGGTGCTGCCACATTATCAAAAATATTTATTTTATTTTATTGGGAAGTTGTAATAACGAAAAACATTATAGCTCACTTTATTCCTCACTTTAGCTAAAGTTACCTTTTACTAACATTTACTTTAAAGGCAAGTTGTAATAATGGCCCTTATTGTCTTAAAAATAAGATTTCAACGGATTCGACATTAGATTTGTAAAAACAAGTTTTTCTGTGTGGCTCTTAGGGTTTTTTTTCGTTGAACGCGGCAGGCGGCTGCGCGAAATAAAGTTTTTTCTGCGTGCGACACAAAAAAATAAAATTAAAGCAATTTTTTTAAGTTTCCTTAAAACTCTTTTGTTTGATTTCATGAATCAGTCTTGACATTTAAGGTCTTATAACATTTAAAAAAAAAAACAAATTATGATTTTGGGCAATAATAATAATATTTTGGCCAAACAAAACACCGTCATAGCGCCCAACAAAATATATTAATAATGTTAAAAAAAATAATGAATTTTTGAAAATGAATAACTCCCAATAAAAATGAAATAACTCCCACAGCAAATGCAATAACACCGAACAAGAAAATAAAATGAAATAAGTCCCACGCTAAGTTCTGTTGGGATTTATTTCATTTCGGAATTATTGCATTGTGAAATAACACCTAATAACAAAAATGAAATAACTTCTAAAAAAATGAAATAACTGCAAAAGAACTGGGTATTATTTCATTTGAAATTACTCCCAAATTTGTATGAAAAAGTTTTGGGCCTTATTTAATTTTTTTTTTTTGGACATTCAACTGGCATAGGAATTATTCAAACCCAAATAATGTATTGTACAGTGTAATAAAACATTGTGTATGCCTACTATTTCAAAACAACTCTGTAGTCATACTACTAATTGCCTGCAACTCTGTGTTTTGGTATAATTTCGGCTGACAACGACAAAAAACGCACAAACAAAGTCAGATAAAAATTAACACTATATAGCTGCCTCAAACTAAATTTTTGCTGACGCAGACATTTTCAGTTTTCCTCCTATACCGGATCGCTATCAGCGCCACCTTAGTTTTTTAAACTGACAAAATATTCCTTTAGCTGTCAAGTTAAATGATTAATTGTTAAAAAATGCATATAAAAACGAGGAAGATTAAAAATGTGGATTAACTTTAATCTAATCGATTAAATTCACTGTCTTCATTAACTCCCTATAACACTTCAGAAATAAATTCAGCTCCTCTGTAATTGGTGTTAATTAGTAGCAAATAAATAAATGATAGTTTAAAATTTAAACCAATTGTTTTTAGTTTTCAGATATTTTGTGTATTTTTGTACCGGTTACTGACGCCAATGGCTATGCAATGCTCTCACCATCTGTTAACGCCTTGTGCCTGCAAACAGGAAACTGTAAATTTTTTAGGAAAATTAAAGCTAAATTGAAAAAATGTTGCTGAGTTCATAACAAATATCGCATACCTAGTTCAAAAGTGACTCAACTCAAAATATTTAATTTTTCAGAAATCGAAAAAAAAAAATATTTGCCACTTTATACCAATTGAAACATAAAGAAAGACATAACTATCTTTCCTTATGTGATGTGGAAGATAAGTTAAGATCTGTTCTAAAGATTTCAGGACATTTTGATGTACAATTTTAATAAAAAAATTTGTTCATTGGAATATCTAGTTTAAGCACAGCGATAAGTTTTAAAATGTTTTAACATGCACAAGGATAAAACTAAAAAGGATAATTTTAACTATGCTTGCACTACCAGTGCGATATAAACGACGCCATGATTGTACTTAAATTAAAGTTTATTTTCTGTAGATTGATATTCTAAAACAAATTTTCATGATTTTGTGATAAAATTTCGAAAAATTAAATTTTGTACAGTTGATATTCCCTTTTATTTTCCACAATTAAAACAATTACACCAAGACGTCATGCAAAAGTAAAATGTAACTTTATTTCAGAACAAAAGCCAGTTTATAATATAATAAAAGAACAAAAAAAATTAGTAAAAGATTAATAAAAAGCAATGAAATAATCTTGTATGCAATGAGAAATAAAAAGATTAAACTTGACCTGTCATTATCGTCGCCAAAATAAAATGCAATTTGCAACAAATGAACGTACAACGAATTTGTTGAGGACGACAGTATTAAGTGTGAATTGTTAAATAAAAATATATAAAAAGAGAGACAAGTACTTAAATGCTTGACTTTACATATTAATTTTCGTTTTGCCAATTAAGAAGATATACAAAAAAATAAACAAGAACTGAAAATAAAAATCATTGCATACAACATAAAAAGGACATTTTGATTGTTTAATCATCTTCATCGTAGTCATCTATGATAGCAATACGACGTCGTTTGGCTGGTTCTTCGCCAGTTTCGGTAAATGTTTGCTTAGATTGTAAAGGTTTCTTGCGTGTTAGAAATTTAGCATCTTCATCATTTTCCTCCTTCTCCTCTTCATCTTCTTGTGATTTTTCATTGTCTGCATCTAAAGAACGACGACGTTTTTTCGTTAATGTATTTGAGTCATCAATGTTGTCGCCAGTTTGTTGTTGCCTAATGGTTTTAACACCATCATCAGCATCATGAGTGTTGTTGTCGTCTTCATTGATGGCTTGTTTGCTTCGTTGTTGCCTTTATTAACATTGTCAACAACATCATCATCATCAGAGTCGGATTCAATTACATTGGCACGACGAGAACGATTGGTTAAAGTTTGTTGCTTAACCGGTGAGTCTTTTTCAGTTTCCTTGTGTTGCTCATTTTCATCACCTGACTCTTCACCATCATCGCCCAGTTCAGCCAAACGTTTACGATAATCCTCAGAATTGAAATCTAAATCATTATCATCATCTGCATTAACATCTTCTTCATCTTTTTGAGTTGATTTCGGTTCAGCTACCATATCACTGAGTTTTATTTTACTACTGGCCCTTTTGGTCTTTAATTGATTAAATAAATCTTCAGTGTTGGGTTTTATAGCATCCTTATCTTTGGGTTTTTTAAATGTGCCTGGCTCGTCGACTTCATCTTCTTCTTCACTACTCAAATCTAAATTACGTCCCTTTTTATCCAATTTCTTTTTAATTTTATTCACCAACTCTGGATCTTCTTCCGAATCGGAATCATTGGTCTGTTTCTTCGCCTTGGATTCCTTTTTAGATTTTGGTTTCTTTTTACCTTTCAAAGGAGCTCTTTCTTCAGTTTCCTCATCACTTTTACTAAACATTAAACTTTTCAGTTTTTCTCTTTGTTGATCCATATAATTTTCTAAATTATCTAGTTTTTTACGTTCTTTAGCGATACCCAGAGTTTCCAAATAATCTTCTTCACTTTCTTCACCATCTTGATTTATAGCATTTTCCTCTTCCGACTCATCATCAATATCTGAATTATTATCTACATCTTCTTCCTCCAAGCCGTCAACATATATCTCAACTTCTTCACCGCCCACTATCTTAGCTCTCAGCTTCAAATCAGCAGAATTCAAATAAGTTGGTATACGCCAATAACTTTCCATACCAAAAACTGGTGGTTGTATACCCAAAGCTACCAAAACCTTTTTGAAATGATCATCTTCCATGGCATCTTTTTGTAATTCCTGCAATGGAACCAATGGTATACCATCATCTTCTTCGGAAGGCTCCTCATCATCATCAGCTGCATCATCCAAACATTCTTTTAACCAGGCAATCGATTCTTGATATTTTTCCATATCAATTTGGCTAATTAAAGCTCGTATAGTACCCACATCCAAAGGTGTACGTACAATTTTACGCTGTTTAGCTTTGACCGGTTTTTTCAATTTATTTCGACCGGAACCACTAGGTTGTTCATCACCAAATGTTGGTTCTTCCATATATTCATTTTCATCATTATCCTCATTATCGCTACCCTTTTTCTTGGATTTACGTCTTTTAGGTTTTTCTGGCAAAATTTCCGATTTATCGGCTATAATATGTAATTGTAACATTCTTTTAATGATTTGCTGTTTGTTACGTCTTTCTTCAAATTCATTCAAAATGCGTTGTAAACAATCTGTTGATCAATAAGAAGGACATTTAATAAGTTTAAATGAAGCATAAGAGAATATTAAACCTACCATCTTCAACTCTATATTGATCATAAAGACTCCGAAGTTCTTCATCCTCCTCTGTTTTCCAAAGATTTTTATTTTGTGCACTTGCTGTGGATTTCTTGGTTGGAGCTTTAAACTGCAATCCCATTTCTTTTAGCTTCTTTAAAATACCACGTCTGGTACGTGTTTTATCAATTACATTGTCCAATATCCAATCAATAACATCTAAAATTAAAAATCGAGCAATAAATAATGCAATGTCTAATATTTTATATATAAGATTTCAAATTTTGTAACATTAGGATTATCGAAAAAAAAAAATAAAATAAATAAAAAATAAATTAGACGAACAATTTTCATAAAAAAACTATTGCGAAAATCAGATAAGGTTGTCAGCTTTTTAAGTGGTATGTATAACTTTTTTTCATCAGTAAGCGGACCGGTTATTACAGAGCAATGGCATAATATAATAAGTATGGAATAGGTTAATCTTTAACCGTTAGCAAGATAGGTGCTTTGAGGACAATTGATACCTCATTGCCCATAGGGACCAATACAAATGAAAACACCGCTACCAACACCGAAACAAACAGACATGTGTTCTACCAGCTAAAAAGGGAGGTATCCCGACTTGGAGCCTCAGATCTTAAAAAAGTTTGGATATGTTGTAGATGAGAAACACGTATTTGTTTTAGGGTCAGAAATGGTCCCATTTTTCGTTTTTTTCGGATTATTTCATTCTACTTTAAAGAAATTACGTATAGACATATTTAGTATTAAATGAAAGACTTTTATCAGTGGGTTTCTTTCTATTCACCTCAGTCTCTCTCAATCTGCCTCTTTTTAATTGATCGTAAACTCGCACCGAGCAAATGAAAACATATTGAAGAAATTTAAAAGTTTAAATTAATTTTTATCATGTTTTTGAATAATAGTTTATTAAAATATTTATTTATTTAAAATTTGAACAATAAAATAAGCAAGATAATGAAATTTTAATAGAAAATAACAAAATATAAGCAAAATAAAATTGAGTGTTTTAAGTAACAATTTTGTACCAACATGATGCAATTATTTTTCAGTGTAAAAAATGTTTTCATTACCTCGGGTTCAGTTGGTAAGCATAAAAAACTCTGTGTACGGTAGTTTCTCTATTTGTACATACTCTTTGCTTTTATTAAACAAAATTTGTTTTAGGGACATTGTTAAAGTAATGAGCGCAAAAAACGGCATTTGGAAAAAACATTATCCATTTAATTTTTTCCTTTTCCAAAATCCGTTATTGTTCGCGTTTAATCACTGCTAGAAGTTGGTATTTTTTTGGCATTAGCAGTAGTTAACTAATGCTAATGAAATTCCAATGCTTATGAAAAATCCCAAGTATGGTTGAAATATTGTTAAAAGCAACATTGGCAAAGAATTTTGCGGGTGGTATTGTCAAAACACATGCTTTGCAAACAAAATAGTGTTTTCTCAATACAATATTATTTGTACCTTTGTTAATTACCAATACGGTGGGTTTACAAAAATAGCAATGGTTTGCCAGTACTGTGTTTTTTTTTTTTTGTAAGGTTGGCAAATTCTACCTTTGTATATATGTATATGTCAGACATGGGCGACGTCAATTGCATTTCACAATCATTCACTAGTTAAAAATTTAAATATCATTAATAATTGCAGACCTACGCTCATACTTGTAGGCTTAAAATTAAAATTTTTAATACCAAACATGGGGATTAGTACCAACATTTGGGTATTTAATTACAGGGCAATTACTCAATTACACCCAATTACATGTAATTAGACGTACAAATGTAATTGGCCTGTAATTTAATACAAAAATATTGGTATTATGTCCCATGTCTGGTATCGAAAAATTTTACAAGAAAGTGTTTAAGCCAACAAGTGGGAGCGTAGGTCTGAAATTATTAGTTATATGACAAATTTTAAAAGTGAATGATTGTTAAATGTAAACGATGCCGCACATGTCTGCTAAATATTACCTAAATTTTCGTTAATGCTCACACATGAACATATATGATCGCTCATATGAACATATATGAATCATTTATGAACACATATGAATCATATATGGTGCCATGTGGACCAGGGTTATGACTTTTTTTGACTAAATTTCTTCATCGCAGCACAACATTCCAATAATTTTTTTATGTCATTTTGGTGAAAAGAGTTCAAGCAGCGAATGCAATTTCTAAAACTCTCCACAGAACCATTTTCTTTTTTATGAAAATCCATTTTTTTATTTGTTTACCATATATATATTACTGTATCATTTACAGCAGCTATCACTTGACACTAAAATTGAACTCATTAAAAAAATCCGCGGAATATCGCCATAATATCGCTCCCTAAATCCAAATGGTGAGATTTTTTATATTAATGAAATTAAAAGAAAATACTGAATACTTTTCCATTACATGTTGTTTTTTATACTTAAAAGAAAAATTAAATTTCAAAACTTAATCGTGTGAACTTTTTTACCGATCGCGAAAAGCCACTGCATATTTTCTAAATATTTTTTTCATGGTCCATACTGCTATGCGACAAAGAATTTGATATTTGCAAAAAATTCCAAGAGTTACCCTAATGTGGACATGTATGAAGCATGTGTGCTCATTTATGAATCCATACATGCCAAATTTTAACAGGGTATCAAAATTAAAAATTTTATTTTTTTTTCAAGTTTGATATAATTTTTATTAATAATAAAAATAATGTTTTTTCCGACCTTTATTTGTGCAATAAAAATGGAAATTATTCAAGTTCGAGGCCATACTCTAAATTTCTTTATTAGGATTTTGTCCTAACAAATAATCTATAGAGTTTTTGTTTTCAAATTTATTAATTTACCACTTTCAGGAATGTGTTGATAGATATATTTCGGGAAATTTCTAGGTTCCCATCATCAGAACACGTTTTGAAAGCATGTACAAATAAAAAAGGGAAAAAACAAAAAACGTGTATATCTACCAGTGGTAGACCTTATACACAAAAACAAGTTTTCAATTTATTTTTTGATCAATGGTGATAATCTTTAACTTCGAGCTCATATATTAGTTCTCATTTAGTGAGAAATCTAGTTTATATGAAGTCTTGATGTTTTGCATGGGATTGTTATCTCGTTCAAAACGTGTTCTGATGATGGGAACCTAGAAAATTCCCGAAATAGATCTATCAACACATTCCTGAAAGTGGTCAAATAATAAATTTTAAAACATAAACTCTATATATTATTTGTTAGGACAAAATCCTAATTAATTTTAATTTCATTAATTATTTTTTTTTTACAAAAATTTAGCTCGCCAAAATTTAGTTGACCATGATTCTAAACATCAATCAAATTTCCACACTTTCAAAAATAGTCACTTAACTATCAGCTATGTGAACAAACTTTTTTATTAGTGTATTTAGATCGGCTAATGTCAAAATAGTGCCAAAACATTACCAAATAGACATTATTACGCTGTTTTTAGATGACGTTTTTCTTCACATGAACGAAAAAACAATAACAAAATACATGCAACACAAAAACAAAATACACTCACACATTCGTGTGGCGGCAAATGTCTTGTAAAAACCAGTGCTATGCTTATATTTGGTTTAGGGATTATGTTTAAAAATATTTTGGACATGGACTAAAAGCCGGCTACACAGAAAAACGTTATTAGGCGACTTAAGGCCGCCAAAAATCGTCAATAGGGTATAGGCAATGTCGTAGTAAGAGACAATAAAAATTTCGAAAGTTATCATAACCATGACCCAGATAATGGATCAAAAGTTTTTTTATATGAGAATATGAACTAAATAATTATGGTCACAGTCCCAATTTTAAGTTTTGGGATTATGTCCAAAATCTTTTGGGACATATTTCAAAATCCGGAAAATAAATAACGTCCATTGGTGTTATGACATATCCCCATTGGAAATTGTAGCTGAATCACTTAAACTAACAAAAATTTAAATTTTCACCATGTTTTCTCTGACAATGATAGTAAATACTTTTAGCTGAACTCTCTGATCTTAATAATATTTGGAAATATTATAGAAGGGGCAAAACTATTAAGTATGCATTTTTTTTCTGACAAAACAACAAAAGTCTAATTGAGTTGTTTTGGTAAAAGTTATGAACTAATAAATAAACTAAACTAAGTACTAAAGTAGTTTCTGTGTTTAGTGTTAAGCAGTAATTTGAAAATAAAAACCGGATGTGCATAGATTGGGCTCAAAATGTAATGTTTGAACCATCATCATGTAACTTAAATTTAGTATCAAAACTTTTTTTCATTAATATTTTATTAACTTAAACATTTAAAAATCGCTTGACTGGACTATCTGCTCTTATTTTTGTGACTTATAAATACTAAAAGAATTAATGTCAGTTAAAAAAAAAACCAAAAAAAAAAAGAATTCGAAATAAATGATGATAAAAAATCACTAAAATCCTTTATAATCTCTTATAAAAAGTGTTCACACTGTACCTATTAAAAAAAAATAAAGACACATCCTTTTTACAGCCAACAATATTATTTTTAAACAATAAATTTATTTTTATGTGCAAAAAATAAAATTTTCAACCAAACCCAGACACATAACAATTAATCTTGGACATATTGGTTATATAAAAATGTCAAAACATTAGCAGACAACAGACTTTAGGAGAAAACCTCATCAATTGATGGTATAAAAAAGAAACGAAATTAAACAAATGGACGCCGATGATGATAAGAACGACGATGGCGATTGCAAAGCGATAATAAAGAAAATTATTTCAATCATGAAACTGTCAACACATTGAAATTGACTTGTTAAATCAATCACTCAGGACTTTAGCACAAGTTAAAGTACTTAAAAATATGCCAGAAGCAAAATAAAGTCCATGCTACAAAAGGCTTTGTCACAAAATACAGTTCCTTTAACAACAACAACACCAACACCATCACCAGTACCAGACAACAATAGGTACAAAGCATCATTGCCATAATCGTCATCAATGTAACCAGGATCAAAGTAATGTGTTATCAAAGTTTATGGTTGGGCAGCACATGGTGTTAAAGAAGTTTTTTTTATTTTCTTCTTTACCTAATACGACTGCAAAAGCATTGTAATATTTTATAGTAGGCCGACTCAACTTATACGGAGCAAAAAACTATATTTTGTGCAACACTCAAAATGTTCCTTGATTTGTTTTATGATGATGCTCAAAATATTTCGTGGTTAACAATGGAGCTACCGGTTTTAAAAAAGTATTTCCTTTCAGTTTTTCAAAGAATTTTGTACTTTAGCTAAAGACACCGTACAATGAGAGAATTGTCTAAATGATATCAATGATTTTTCATTAGATCTATTAAGTGTCACTGGAACTCGTCCATTGAAACTATTCATTAATTTATACTCTTTTTTCATATTGAATTGTAACTTTGAGATCATAATGAAAATGTTACTATTACAAATACAAATACAAAACATATAAATGTAAGAAAAGATGATAAAATCTTGTGGGGATTAGCGCTAGAGGGAGTGCCGTACTTTCGACTTAAGCGATTACATATCATTGTACCCGTATGTTTGATTTGATAATTTTGTATGTATTGTTGATGTAAAATTCTCAAACCAAACAAACGAGTACAATGAAATGTAAAATCTAATAGAAACAATCAACGAGAATATTTTGTGTTTAAATATTAGTATACATGCCGGATTCCCAATTCGTTCCTAGTCAGCTTTTTCAGTAAGTTGGTTGATATACCTGATGAAACCATGAGTTTTTGTGGGTGGTGGATTAGAATGAGGCTGAAGATCACCTAGCCGCTTAGGTCGAAAGAGTGGCACTCACTCTGGTGCTGATACCCATTAAAATGCTTAATTTTTACAATCAGAATAGAACATATTTTTTGAATGTATTGTAATGACAGGCCGGGTTCAAATCTCAGCCAACGTGAAAGAATTTTTTTAAATATTTTTTTTTAATAACTATTTTTTAAATTTTTAAACAATTTGGAGTTAACTTCATATTTTTTTTTTATTTATAATTATAATTCAAAATGAAATGCAATTTTAAAAGATCAACAATACAAAATTTTTGCTGGGAGGATCCTTGCAGAAAAATTGCTAATATCGGCAAAAAAATTAGTAAATTCATTTAAAATTTAGCTGAATTCAGCAACTTTTTTTTTTGCTGATATTAGCAATTTTTCTGCAAGGATCTTCCCAACAAATATGTTATTGACTTTACACTCATAAAAAAAGCCTGTAAAGTGCGCAACATTTTTGGTAAATTTACTAATATTTTTGCTGATATTAGCAATTTTTCTGCAAGGATCCTACCAGCAAAAATGTTGCTAACTTTATTCATTTTTTTTTTGTGAGTGTACAAAATTCTCAAAATTAATTTTATTTATTTAAAAATATCATACACCTAATAAAAGAGCTTCATTAAAAACTGTTTTATAAATATAATACAGCTTTTTTATGCAGTTCAAGAACTTTTTCATTCACTTTGTGAAGAAAACTACATTAGTTTATTGAACCATTTTAATTAAACTCGTTCAAGGAAATTCTCTCTGTATCATATGAAAGTTTTTTTTTACGGCGAGTATAGAAAACATGTTAAAGCATGTTCACACATATTCTTTTTTCATTTGTATTCTGTAAAAATATAGTTTTTTAAGATTTTTGTACGGAGAGTTTTATGATTTGAATGTAAAATTGATAGTGTCCGACCGAACAGTTCGGCAAAAAAAACTATATTTTGTCGGTTTTTTTGATATCTAGAGGCAATGATGACAAATTTTGTTATTGGCAACATGTTTTTTGAGCCGATTTAATTCGATTTTGTGTATAAAATTTAAGAGAAAAGCCGAAGTTTAGCTATAAAGTTAAAAGTTCGGCCGCCGAACTATTTTCAATTTGGCCGAACTTTCTGAGGCCGAACAGTGAATTCATTGCTTAACTACAGACTTTTCTTCAAATTTGACACTCAAAATAGCATCTAATCAGCCCAATAAACATTTTTCCATCCGCCAAATTTGTCCATAATGCTTTAAAATACCGAATACAGACCTAATGCATTTTCTGGCCGAACTGTTCGGTCGGACACTAACAATTGACATAAGGAGTGAGATCGAATAAATTCTAACACAGATTATCACTTATAACTTTTTTATGTTTAAAACTGAACATTTTTTTGAATCGAGTTATCTTTTAAAAAGTCGCCTGATGATGTGTATAAATTATTAGCGAAATCTGATCATTACTTTGCGTTTACAAATGGAAGCTGAACAAAAAGTGAGTAAATGAGCTTTTTTTTTGCCATCTTTAGTGCACTAATTGATAGGAGCAGACCATTTAAAAAAAAAAGTGAACTTGCTTTGCAGCCTTCATCAATAATTTCAAAAGAATCTTAATATAATTTAATTTTTCTGAGTTCTGAACAATTAAGCATATTTTTTTCTACGAAATTTAAGGTTTTTTTTTTTGTAAAAATGCTACTTTTTTTGTTTTCACTTTTTGTTCAAAGTCCATTTGTAAACAAAGTAATGATCCGATTTCGCTAATAATTTATACACATCATCTGGCGACTTTTTAAAAGATAACTTCATTCAAAAAAAAAAGTTCACTTTTAAACATAAAAAAAAGTTATAAATGATAATCTGTGTTAGGATTTGTTCGATCTCACTCCTTATATAAATCTTTAGTAGATATACGTAAATAAATGTTTCAGCTTTTTTTGAAATTCTCACTAGTTTGCGTTTTAGCAAAAGTTTATTATGGTAGAGTAAAACTATGTTCTAATCATTTCAAAATCGGTTTTAAAAATTTTTCTTTAGTCAAGTGCATCATCGATATGTGGAAATAATTTAAAATAAAAAAACAGTTATCTACCAAAAATGTTGAGAACAATTTTGTATTAATCTGATCTGCAAGTCGACTGAGTTTCCAGTTGAAATTCGGCTTGTATGGCGGCATAATTTATTTTCTCGAATTAAAAATTTTATAAAGTTTTTTGTTTTAGAAATGTGACAATTTTAGGTAGATACATATGTAAAACATAAAACCACATATTTCATTTTTTTCTCCCAAGCTACATTTGTATCCTTACATCACCTAAAAACCGAACACATTTGCAGATTGGGTTAATTCAAAATTATTCCCAAAATTTGGTTCAGAGCACTTTGGAAAATGCACTGAATTTGCAAAATTTTAAATTATTTCCACACATAGGACACATAACACATTTCCGCATAGAAGAAAAATTTTGTTGCCGATATTGAAATGATTAAAACATAGTTTTACCATCATTTTGCATTTTAGGTAAAGAGCGAACTAGTTTGAATAAAACAAAAAAAAAAACAACACGTATTTACTTAAATCGGCTAAAGATTAAAATATACCAATCTGACATTTAAATAACAAAATTCTCCGTGCGAAAAATATATGCTATGTTCTTCACAAACGTTTTAATACAAAAATTGTTTTTTTCGGACTTTCTATATTTTCATATATTTTATTATGATCAGATATGATATTATGAGTTTTTTTTTTTTTTTTTTTCATTAATTAATAATCATATAATTACAAATTATATACTATTACCCTAACCGTACACTAGATACTATGGCCTTCGGAGCGTTGTAGCGAAAACAGACCAGTGCCTCTGGTGGGAATCGAATCCACTACCCCCGCACTGATAAGCCAGCAGCCTACCGGGGCGCACAGATATTATGATTATGAGCTTTCACTTGATACCAATATTGGCATCATTTAATGAGAACACATATTTAAAATATTTGTTTAAAAATATAAGTTTAAATGTCCTTTTGAAAGGACATAGGAAGTGATAACGAAAATCTAAGTACGCAGTTTAATATGCATATCGGTTTTTCCATGCTAGGCAAAAATTATTGAAATTTGTAGTTGGGTAATATAGGAATATACAAAATTTTATGTTAAATATCAACGATACATAGGGAAAAATTCCGTTTATTTTTGAACCGAACTTTTCCCAACTTAAAATTTGTTTTCTGAGATATTCGCGAATTAAGGAAATTTTTTAGTTTCGTTATAATTTTCGAGTAAAGCAGAAATTTAATATATTTAGTTTGAATATTGTTCTGCCTCAAGTCCAAAAATCTAATATGATATTGGCATATATAAATTTATTTGTTGATTTTCAAAAAGTTTGATCGTTTTCATAATAGATAATATAATTATTTCATTAGCATCACCCAAATCTTCAGTTGGCTGCAATAGATGGAAGGTGAAGTTTTTTTGATTTTATATGTTCGCAATTTTTGTTCTTTATGACAAGAGCTACAGCTTTGCCATAGAGAGTAAATCGAAATTCTGAACGGTTTGCAAGATATGAGCCTGAGAAAATTATCACTTTTTTGCGAAAATGATACCGAGGCCCCAAATCTTTGGCGGCCCATAAACAAAAGAGGAGATGACTTTGGGAAAAATGGGAGACACGGGTCTTTTTTTTTTTAGTCTTTTATCACGTAGTGGTGTCCGTATATGGTTATTTTGCCATGACTTAAAAAATTACACACAGTGTAAGTTTTGGGACTTTAGCACATATAATTACTATAAATGCAATTAATGTTTATCCCGATGAAAATGAATTTAAAATAAAAAAAAAAAATTTTAAAACAGTCTAGTGTTTCCCAAAAAACGAATTCTTTGGAAAGCGGTTTTCGCTTAACCGACAGTGAAAAAATCGGTTAATCGGTTAACCGCCCTTAATTGAAACAGCATTTTTCCTACTAAAAAATACACAAAATGTCTGTCAAAAGGTGAAAATGACGCTTCAGAATTTAGATGAAATGGTTTATCATTCATACAAAGTACTTAAATGAATAACGCTTTTTTATATTCCAGACTAATATTTCTGAAATAAGGATATTTAGAAAAACTTTAGGACAACTTTCTTTTTCTGAACCACTAAAAAAAACATAGAAGAAAATGTAATTTGGGTATCTTTCGGCTTGTTTTCAAAGTTACCACTACAGCATTTCAAGATTAATTTTGGCAGAAAAAATAGAGTTTTATCAATTGTAAAATGATATTCAGATTAATAACATGTTTTTCGGCAAATATAAAAAGCTTTAAGAAATTATAACAAATATTTTTTTTTAATATAATTGGCATATTGAACAATCATTTGTGAATATATAAAATATAAATGCAGTTCAAATAATATCAAGTGCAAATATAAATATTCAGTTGTAAAATATATGGATGGTACATGCAAATCAGCCATTATAACGCTACAATAGTTCAAGAAATGAATTGAGCAATAAAAAATTACCTTTATCAAATGTCAATTAAAAATGTTTACAGAAATTGTAAATATACATTGTCAATTGTAAAAATACATTGTCAATTGTAAATATCTATTGTCAATTGTAAATATTTGTTATCACAAGTATTGCTTTCGAAAAAAAACATGCAATCGAAAATTATGATAAGATATTCAGCAGATATAAGATATAAAAATCTACAAAAATAGTTAATGAGAACATTAAACATACACATAAGAAGCAGTTCAGAGAACGAAAAAATTTAAATTGTAATTCAGAGTGTAAAACGCCAACGTGAGTTGTAGTTCAGAATAATAATTTTCAATCAAAATATTTTAAATGTAATTCATAACTTATAACGATATAAAAACATTCAAATAAAAATAGTGAAATGTATTTCAGAAATTGTTAAAATAATTTTCAGTAAATATAAATTGTATTTCAGATATTGTATATGAAAGAAAACCAGACAGAATTTGAAGTAATATCATTAAACATTTGATATTATTATCCATATCATGAAAAGTTTGCATCAGGAGACTATTCTCCTCTGAACATCTAGTTTCAGCCATTTCTGAAGAAAGTCCCAAAATATACCTTATAAGGGAATTGCCCATACCATAACAAGTGAATATGGCCAAGGGGGAGATTTTTCCACTTTTCGCCCCTCGGGAGAAGGAACATACGTAATAAATTTCAAGTTCTTTATTTCAGGGGTTTGGTCAGGCAGTTAAGGGGGGAGATTCAAATTTTTGATTCCTCATTTTCACCAGTTTCTTTGAAATAGAGCGGTTTAAACTGCGGATTTGGGGGAAAAAATGCATTTTCCCTTCGAATAAATTATGTTTCCGCTTATTTTATTTTAAAACAGTGGCTTTAAAATGAGGTTTCAATGAAACATGTAACTATAGGCGGCAAAAAGATATGAGCGATTATGTACGACTACTTTTGTTCAATTTTTGATTTTTTTTCATATTTTAAAACGCAATATTTCCACGACACAAAACTTGTACGATGACATATTTCTATAACACTTTCCCTCCATACCAAATTTTGTTTAGAGGTCGAAAATTTTATATTTTTTAATGGTTTTATATGGAAAGAGTCTATTGATGACTGCATTTTATTCTAGATATTCAAATTTTTCAATGGATTTTTCAATGGATTTGCATGTTACATTTACACTGGCTAAAACTTCAATGAAAACACCGAAATACATATCACTGTGTCTCATTGACTTTTGAAATAAAAATTCACAATTCGCTAATTGTTTTCTTAATGCCTGTAACATCTGATTCACCATTATTTGTTCTCATTTACATTTACTATAAAAATTTAATTTTTATATTAGCTGAACAATAGTTTTTCCGCCTGACATTAATGTGATATTTGCCAAAATTAATCTTGATATGATGCACTGGCAATAATCCATGCGTACAAATACGAAAAAAATTTAAAAATTACAAAAACTTTTGTAAAACATACGAAAATTTGTTTATTTTATGAAAGTTTTTGTAGTCATGACAATAATTTTGTATTTTTATGCATGGATTATTATGAGTGTGTAGACAATATGATAAAACACTACAAATTTCAACATTTTGCAGAACCTGTCTTTGGAACGCTGAGTCCAAAGTCTGTAAAAATTTTGTTTTCTGATTTGCAGTTTTCGAAATATCGCGGTTTTTATATTTACATCATTCATCCCATTTTTTTCGTATATTTTGCTTAATTTTTCGGAATATAACAGCAAAATCTTAACATTTTTTTAAAGAATATAAATCTACACAAAATTATATTTCATTTAAGTACAATTATGCTGGTGTTTGTTTCATGATATCTTACCGGACATATATAAAACTAAGTTTTTCTATTATTTTTGCTTTCCAAATGATATAAAAAATTAAAATTAAAAACCGGATAACCTACAGGAAAAACATGGTTTGTCAAAAATTTTGCACAAAAACCGGTTTTTCGCTTAACAGTTTGTAAACAATAAAACCGTCTAGCTCAAGGGATTTTATATCATAAAACACATTAAGATACATTTAAAGGGGTGGACAAAAAAAATTTTTTTTTCGTGAGTCGGTCTATTGAATAGAAATGTTAAATTGAAAAAAAATAGACCTACCCTTGTCAGTTTCAGGATTTCGTTGATTCTCTTCAAAAAGAAAACGTAACTCAGCCTCTTGTACTTCCGTCCAAGTCCCTTTAGTGCCTCTGAAAATAACAACAAAAGTAGTAACCAATGTTTAAGAAAATAATCCAAAAAAGTATTTCTTTATTACAAAAAAAAAAAAAACACAACGGAAAAAGGGGTGTTATTATATACCACTCACAATCATTCATCATCATTTTCATGTATAAGATTTTTTATGAGATACAAAATCCCTGCCTGCAATTATAATCAATCTACTCTACAAACAACATTTGCAAAAGCAATCCTTAAGGAAAAAGTGTGATTTTATTATTTGATTGCGTTGGCAAAGAAGACAAGAATACAAAAAAAAAAAATTAAATTAAAAATTGCTTCAAGGTTGACCTAAATGATCGCCCCACAGTGAAAGTGTTTGAATGAGTTTAATGTATTTCAGTGTTTTAATAGCAACTTACGATTCATACTCATCACAGTATCCACTTTCCAGTTCATTTGCTTCTCTAATCGATTTGTAAAACAACAATTCAGCGTAGATTTTTGGATTGTTGGGTGCGGTTTCAACAAATTTACGTACAACAAAAATACCCAAACGACGCAATTCTTCCTGATGTGCATCGCGACCAGCATGAAAAACTTGTTGAAATATACGAAATAGTTTGGCCTGAAAAAAAGATAAAATGTTATTAGTAAATGTGTAAGAAATAATAAAATTAAAGGGCTTACTGTAAAAACATGATAAGCCACATTTTTTTTTTTTGTGGATTTTTGATGTTTTCTAGACATCCATTGATTAATATTTGATAGAAGCCTTGATAAACACTATTACAAGTATCTAGACTATAAACGTCCCGCAAAAGTCGTACTTTTTTCAATTTTTTCAACCTTTAAATGGTGAAATTAAACTAGAAATAAAATATGACTTATCAAGTTTTTTACAATAGGCCCCCTTCAATTTAATTTATATCCTTAAAAAATCTTAACTTTCTAGCAGGCAATACTGCCTCCAGGCAGCCTTAATGAAAGTGACCACAAATGCGTCAAAGAGTTTTTTATATTCAGAAAATATCTATACCAATAAAACACCTACATTTTCTCAATGTTTTGTAAATAAATTTTTAGTGTACCGTGCACGGGTTGGAACCGAGAAAGTATCGAAATTAAAATTTCGTTAAATTAAACAAAAAAAAAAAAAAAATTATAAACAAAACATAGTTAATCTCAAAGTAAGATTGAAGCTTTAATTTTAATAATAACTATGTTCTTACTTTTGTCCTAGGACACGCAGAATTCTATCAGGAAACCTTTAAAGGACTTCAAGTAAAGTAAAATATAAATAAATGGATTTTTATGAAATTTGGCAGAAAGAAACATTTAGTATTTTACAGTTATATTAGTTTTTTGTTTTTATATACATCGAGATTATTTGTAGGTTATTGTAAATTTTTAACGAGCTTTCAGTCTCCGTATATTTACAAAAATAAAGCAAATCAAACATATTAGCTAGGTTGATACTAGTATTTCGATCTGGGTAAAGATCTCATCAGAACCCGAAGTTTTAGAAAAGTTAGAGCCTCCATAATAGGCAGAACTTTAACAAAAAACCTATTAGTAATCAATTTTGCTCCATTCTTGTCTTCTTAGTAATCAAGCATGTGGTTAGGTCTTTTCCTAACAAGCATCATGACGTTACTAAACTTTGAAGACCAAAAATGTTCTATTTATATAAAAAAATTTCAGTTTGTACTCTGGCTCAAGTAATATTTTTTACAGTTATATTAGTTTTTTGTTTTTATATACATCGAGATTATTTTTATGTTATTTTCAATTTATAACGAGCTTTCAACCTCCGTATATTTACAAAAATAAAGCAAATCAAACATATTAGCTAGGTTGATACTAGTATTTCGATCTGGCTAAAGATCTCATCAGAACCCGAAGTTTTAGAAAAGTTAGAGCCTCCATAATAGGCAGAACTTTAACAAAAAACCTATTAATAATCAATTTTGCTCCATTCTTGTCTTCTTAGTAACAAGCACGTGGTTAGGTCTTTTCCTAACAAGCATCATGACGTTACTAAACTTTGAAGACCAAAAATGTTCTATTTATATAAAAAATTTCAGTTTGTACTCTAGCAAAGCGTTTGAAAAATATATGAGCTACTTCAAAAATGTTCGACACCTGTTGAAATTGACTATAGAGGTCCCTTATTTTTCAATGATTTATGAATTGAGAAGAACGATGGCCAGGGTTAGGTTGACTATACTTAATCATAATTTAAAAGTCGAAAAATTAAAAAAAAATAATCGAAACTTACAAGAGTTTTTTCATTTATTTTATAGTTTTGCTCATAATTTTTAACTTCAAGATTCAAACCAATACAAAATGGAGCAACTAGACTTAGGAGACACATTAACTAAAAACGGAATTTCTATATCGCCGCTTGGTCAAAGCTTAGGCCAAGCGCTCTATCTTCATTTTTTTTGGTTAGAGCTCGAAAAAATAAGAATTTTCGATGAAAACAAAATTTAATCCGGTAGTTTTCTTAAGAAACAATTAAATATAAGAGATAAAAAAATCTAGGTTTTTTTTTGTAATCACCAAAATTGAAAAAAAGTTTTATGATTTTTTTTTAATTTAGCGATTGTTTTCAATTTTGTGATTTTTTCAAACTTTGGAGATTGTTTCAAATATCAATTTTTTCAATTCTGCCGATTTTTTAAAATTTCACCGTTTTTTAGTTAAGCGATTTTTTTTAATTTCGGCAATTGTTTTAATTTCGGTAATTTTGAGGATTTTTTTTTTAATATTGGCTTTTGTTAATTTTTAATATCTTTATTTTTAATTTTTTTTTTCAATTTAGCGATTCTTTAAAATTTTGAAAAAAAATTATTTAATTACATTTTTTTTTTGTCGATTTTAACAAATTTAAAAATCAATTCCATGTTTTTAAAGCTAATAAAAGTAAAATTTTTTAAAAAGAAAAACTTAACGCTTTAATTTTTTGTGGAAACATGATCCTTTATATTAAAATAGCATAAAGCTATTAATACCCTATGGGTGACAGGCTAAAGAAGGACTTATCACAGGACTGGTATAATTTAATACTGAAATTGGTTAAGCAGTGTCAATTGTCCTAAACTTACCAATCCTGTGACTGGTAAAGGGAGGACATACCACTTAACCAGAATGCTTATTAACAAGAAAAAGCCAGTTGACCAGAATTTAAGCCATTGGAAGCGGTTTTAGTTTTCGTTTATTTTATACGACATTGCTCTTTTGCGACAGCCTTGTGGTATTCCATCTTTGGCTAGTCCTGTGGCATGCCACTATATGGTTTAAAGCAGTACAAATGACCCCATCCTATGACAAGCCAATGTTAAAGTTGCCAGTTGCTTACATACGGTAGGGTTTAGCAGAGGACTGGTCTCTGGCACGAAGGGAACGATCCTGTGGCACACGCAGAACTAATCCCATTCCCCATAGGGTAGTTACTATTTTTAAAACAATGTATTTTTTTGTAATTATCTCTTTTTATGGGTTTAACCTTTGTATTGATTTTTTTCTTTGAAAATTTATTTTTATAGTAATAACATAATTCCAGCACTACTCCTAAGTAATCTTTGGCATTTTGATTGGAATAAACACTGTTAAAAAAATTTTAGGAAAATATTAAAATGATATTCTTGTTGCTCCGAAATTTTAATTTCAGTGTTTTACGTTTTTATGAGCTTCATTAGGGGTGGGATGTTGTATTTTTCGATTTCCATGAGCTAGAACGCCTAATTTTGTGAGGTTCAAAAAAATGCATGAACCATAAAATGGGAGTCCCGGGATTTCCCTGGCGGACTAAAATGTATGAACTACTGCCAATAGTTTTTCAATCCTAACATTTTTTAGAACATACCGACCCCTATATATACTCCCTAAGGGTGTTCACACACAAAATGACAATTGTAAAATTTGCTCCCGCCGCTCTAACTGTCTCTACACTCAAAAAAATAAGTTAGTAGAAAAGTAAGTAAAACGTCTTGTAAATCAGGTATACTATTTTTTAGCAAATATTTTTGCTAAAATCGTGTTTTCAGCTAAAATTTTTGTTATACTTATTCAGCACTTAACTGTTTTATACTAATGCTTTACTAATATACTAATGTTTTACTAATTAATTTTGCTAAAAAAAATTGTGCTGATAAGCAGATGTCGCGGCATGTCAAGATGTAGTAGAGAAGAGGAGTACAACTCTAACAAGACAAGTAAAAAAATCAACCATGAAAAAAACATATACAGACATGTAGACAGAGTAAAGCGAAAGACAAAGACACACATCTTAGGTAGATTTGTATGGTTCCTTTTTCTTATTGCAAAAAAAAAGGGTTGTTTTTTTCGTTTCGTTTGTTTTTGTTTATTTTTTCGTTTCGTTTCTAGAATTATCTTCGGCAGTTTCGTCATTGAAAAGATAGCATCATTAAGACAACCATTGATGTAAGTAGTTGAAAGAAAATTTTTGTTATGTTATATATATTTATTTCTATATATTTTCAGATATTAAATTAATTCATGTTGTCAATGTGGGAAAATGAAAATTTTTATATTTCGTAATTATTGTAAATTATTTTTAAAAGAATCACAAAAATATGTTTTATGATTTTCAGCAAATATATTAACTAAATTACAATTTTTTTACAATTTTTTGCGTTTTTTTCAGTCTACTAAAATTCAGCAAAAAATTTATTAATTTTTACCAACGCTTTTTTATTTGTAATCTACTAAGTGTTAGCAAAACTTTTGCTGAATCTACTTATTTTGTTGCTAAAAATCAGCTCGCTGATTTTCAGCAAAAGATTTTGCTGACATTAGCAATTTTTTTGCTAGCATCCTCCTGACTAAAATTTTGCTGACTCAGCAAAATTTTTTGCTGACTTTACAAACTTTTTTTTTTTGAGTGTAGGCAAGTGTAATGTTGATCGGCCCTAATATTTTTTTAACCCCAACATTTTCTTAGACCATACCTACACCTTATCTGCAAATATCTTATGAGGCTACGATCCAAAAAACTACATTTTTAAAAAATTTGCTCTAACTGCTCGATATGGTGATCAGTGGAAGCATGAAAACTATTTCTTTAGATCATAAAGGTTCCAAAAAAATTAAATCTTTAACGGGTTAAAAAATAAAAATTTATCAAAAATTTTTAAAAAAAATTTACTTTTATTAGTTCTAGAAAAAAAACGGAGTTGATTTTTTAAAGTTGATGAAAGGTGATCGTTGTAGAGCTTAATTTCCTACAAAACCATACAAAGTTTTTTGTTTATTTGTTATATTTATTTGTTTAAAAAAAAGCTAGCAAAAAAAGATTTGATCATAAAAAATTCTTATTTTTGCGAGCGCTAATGAAAAATGAAGAAACAGGGTTGAAATTTTGCTACAATTTTTTTTGTGACCGACAACATAATTTTCATATGGTAGCTAAAAAAATAATCGCGTTATTTGACACAGTCTAATGGTAGCCCGATTAAAAAAATTCTATATTGTGCAAAATACAGGGTGGCCCAAAAACATTAATCCGATGTTATTTTATTATATCTTAAGAAGGCAACTTACATAAATTCATAATTTGATAGTGTGTGTTTGTGTTTTTTCTTCGTATACATCAAATGCATTTGGTATTTTATACCGCAACTTTTCTATTTAACCATACAGTTTATAATTTGAGAATAATGTATAAAATAAAGTATGTATTTATATATTTAAAAGACAATTAAAATATTAATTGATTCAATTAAATATTTGTTTAGAAACAAATGCAATTCAAATGAAAAATCTTTATTAACTGCCATACTTAAAGCAATACTCTATCGCGATATCTCAAAACAGACAAAAAATGCTCCTGATTTTTCTTTTTTTTGTAAGTTACAGTTATAAAAATCTAAAATCGTTCTTTAAGGGACATCCATACGTACATATTTAAAGGTAAGCTACGTATGAATGAAAATGTTGTTATTTTTTATAAAAAAAAAAAATACGTGACATCTTTTATAAATTTTTACATTAAAGCATAATTAAAATCCCGTTGTTTTGTATAATGGCATAAAAAAAATCCTTTTCCGACATCTAAAGACAATAAAAAATATATTGCAACAACCCAGTGTAGAAATGCATTACCATATAAGTGGTAGTATATATTTTGTAATAGCAAGTACTTACAATTGCCATTACAAATCTGATTACTTCTATATGGGGACTTCGAGCAAAATAATGACATATCATTACTAAACACCTTACAAACAATAAAAAATATGTGGTTACCTAAATGCTTACTAGTATGGACAAAAATAATGAGTCTAAAAATAAGTTTAAAAAAAATATCTAAACTAAAAAAAAATTTTTTTATTTGAACATTTTTTTTTAATGCAAGGGATTCGAACGCATGTAAATCATTATTTATTGTATTGAAATAATGGGAAAATTAAGTAGTAAGTCCTTATTATTTGGGATAAAATAATGCAGAGAGTAAGTTGGTGCCATTACTGGTAGTGAGAAAAGTAATGACATATCATTACCGTTTCTACACTGGCAAACAGCTTAAAACTTTATTTAACTCAAACATAATAATTGCAATATATAGTGAGTGATAAAACTAAAGCACGTCTGCAGAAAGAAAATTAAATCAAGCAGAAATATCATTAAAATAAACAGAAAGAGCTTTAAAAATATAACCCAGTGTATAAAAGCACTGTCATATGCACAGAAATAAATTACAAAATTCTGTTTGTAATATTAAACAAGTGTCATAGAGCATGCCTGTAAATAAAAATTTAACTGGTAATAGCAATGATGATTTGTAAATGCAAACATCCTTTTGTTGATTTTTTTTTTTTGTAATTTTGAGTTTTTCTTTTAAAAGAATTTTTGTATGAAAAATTACAATTTACAAGCATTTCAAACAAAAAATTTGTTTTAAATAAATTTGAGTTTAAAAATGAGGGTGTTTGCCTACTGCTTTTTCTGTGTAAGTGGTCATATAAGTACCTATATGGTAATAGCAAGAACTTACAATTGTCATTACAAACCTCATTACTTTTATATGGAGATGACGCGCAAAAAAAATGGCATATAATTACTAAACACTTTACAAAAAAATAGAAAAATATGTGGTTACCTATATGCTTACCAGTATCGACAAAAAAATAAGCCCGGAAATAAATAAAAAAAACAGAATTTAATAAAAAAATATTTTTTTTATTGAACATTTATTTTAATAAAATGTGCCTTCACGGGACTCGAATCCGGGTCTACAGGTTATTTGTTAGTCAACCGCTCTACGATCTGAGCTATCTCGACATTTTATACTTGATATATAAACACATAAATGAGATGCTTGCACAAAATGGCATTATGTTCCAGCTTACAAAAAAATCAAAATAAGTAGTTATATATGTACTTGCGAAAAGTGAAAAAATAATGAGTACAAATAGATTTTCAAAAAGTTTTTAAATTATTATTTTATATTAAAAATATTATTAAAATAATGATTAAAATGTGAAAATTAACTAGTTATAAGTAAGTCCTTATTATTTGTGTTAAAGTAATGTAGAGAGTAAGCTGGTGGTGGGAAAAGTAATGATATGCCGGAGTAAAACGTGTTTAGATAAAAGAGTACATTTTTTAGCACACTATAACTATAAGCGCTGCCGCTGCTAGGTTTTTAAAATTGTTTGCTGTATAAAAGAGCAAAAATCAATTATGCAACTTCTGCACAATTTTTAAAAAGTCCATAAAATTTTTGCTATTATGTTGTTTTATTTGGTTCTCTCATTTTGTGTTGAAAAATAACAAAAAAAAACTAAGTTCACGCAGCAAACTGGCCAATTTAAAAGTAAACAGCGAATGTGAGTTGGGTAAAAACTGCTTTTTCAACTAAATTCACGCTCATGTTTCCAACTTTTGTGATGTCGTATTCCTTATCTGTTAAGGTCATATCAACGCGACATACCACCAACTGAGGTAATTTTTATTCCATGAAAAATTGGTTTTAATATTCGACTATTTAGTTCTTAGGTGATGGCACGCCAATAAAGTACGTGTTGGATTTATTTCTCAAGTCTTGGAAGATTTTTCTTTTACCAAATTGAATCCAAAATTTTAAATCCCCGAACAAAAAAAATAAAAAGAACAACAAAGTGAGCTTGTTTCAAACAATTATTTTTATTTATAGTAATTAAATGTGCTAAAGTCCCAAAACTTATTTAACAAATTGTGAAAAGCAATCTGATGTAGGCGTGTCCCCATCCGGATTTCATTCCTGCCTAAGGAAATCTTCAGGGGACTTTGTTATTAGAATTTCTAGAGATATTTGTTATGTTAAATCACAAACTCAATGAGAATTTCTTGTCCTCGTCTAGGAGCGAGATTCAAAATTTAAAATATCAAAGAAAAAACAAAATTTAAATTGTTTAACTTTGCGTAACGATAACAATTATAAATATAGACATAAAGCCCTAAAATTGTGCACTCCTATGAGCTAAGGTGATGTTAATCCAAACGTATGAACCGCTTTTCTAAAATATAAAATTTTCGAAAGTTATTGCGAAATAATAAAAGTTTCAAGGGATTTAAAAACTTTCGACATTAGCCCATACATTTTTAATTTATTAAATTAGGTTTTAAATCTATTTAAATTAGGATGCCTTTATTCATGACTGAAGAAAAAGCAGGAATATTATAAAATTGAGAATACATGCATTTAACTGTTTTTAATGCTTTATAATATGCTCTTCCTAGATGGCATGATTTGTCAACATTTTTTATGATAAGAAAAAGCACGTAGTGAAAGCGAGGAATTCATGACATGAATTCGAAAACAGTGCTGCCATGCGAGACATCTCGAACAAAAATCATGACATTTATCACTTCATTTATCATAGGCATAAATCTTTCTTAAGAAACTGCTTCCACGGAAGTAGTATTTTTTGTTGGGAAATCAAATATGATGTAATAATTGTTTAATCAAAGATATGTTCACTGTGTATCAGTTTGAAATATGAATTTATGAAACTTTATTTGTATGCCCAATTTTATATGCCACTGTATAAATATCGCTGATTTTTTTTTTTTTGCATAACAATGCAATTTACTTCCTGTTGCACAAACAGATTTTACACAGCAGTAGCAGCATCCACAGCAATATTTAGTGGCAGCAGCAACACGAAACAACACAATGAAAGGATATAATGATGATGGTGATTTTCTTTACTAATGAAATTAATTACAACGGAAATAAAAATATTTATGTATATGTATATTAGGATGGGGCAATTAGTATGGAAGGAAAAAAATCTTAATGCGCGCTTCGCGTTTCTGATTCTTGGGATTGTACTGAGCAAAAAAGTCCACTAGACCATACGTCTACCGTGAAAATCGAGCTTCCAGATTTTGACTTTACGGCAAAAAAGCCCTATTTTGAAATTGAAAATTAACCCCTGAAACCTCACCCACAAATATAATTGATGCATTAATCTGCTAGAGAATCTTCCAAAGAAGAGATTGATACCATAATTTTGGATAAGCTCCTTCTACTTCCTGAGATATGTCAATCCCGGGCATTGTTCCCCAAATAGGGCTAAAAATGCCCACTTTTCAAATTAAAAATTAACCCGTTAAAAGCGGACTAGGATGATCTTTTATGCATTAATCTGCTAGAGTCTTCCAAAGAAGAGATTAATACAATGATCTTGGATAAGCTCCTCCTACTTCCTGAGATATGTCCATCCCACACATTGTTTCTTTCACAAAATACGGCTAAAAAGCGAAGCGCCCATTAAGATGTTCAAATCGCCCCATCCTAATGTATATGTATATATATGTATATATACACTATTGGACAAAATAAAGTTCAATTTTATTACCGTTGTGTTTCACGAATAAAATAATTTTAAATAGTATTGAGTATTAAAAATATGAAAAAAAAACAACAAATCAATAATATGGGTTACTTCAAAAATGTTCAACACCTATTGAAATCGACATTATATGCCTCTCATTTCTCAAGGTTTTATGAATTATGAAATATTAACAGCTATGACGTGCAAAGTTTCACGTTCAAACGTCTTCACCAAAAGAACTGATGGACTCATGGACTTTTAAATGTCGAAAAATTAAAAAAACTACTTGAAACTTACAAAAGTGTTTTTTATTCATTTTATTTTTTCGCTCGGGGTTTTTAGCTTTCAGATCCAAAGCAATACAAAATGGACTCAGTAGACTTGACATTCACTGAAAAGGCAATTTCCATATTGCTGCTTGGTGAAAAGTTGTATGGTGGTTTACAAGCGAAACAAACATTTTAAAATTTTTAAGCTTCCGCAGTTTTTTTCCATTTTTTCCGTTTAATGGAATTGAGTTTTGAGAACGGTATTTGAAAAATGGTGTAATTTTATATAGCTTGAGGTACACCAAGTGGATGTCAGCGCACCAGTATCGAGATACGAACATCATAAATTTTTTTAAAATGTATATTTTTTGCGTCTGACATTCACAAATATATTTGATACTGACTAGCATAATGCGTGAACTGAGTTACTTTGTAAACAGCACCTTCCAGTCAAAAAGGAATTTTAAAAATCTTAAACGCAAACATTTTACAATATTTTTTAAAAATTTAGCGAAATTTCATTATTTTGTTTCGCATTATTTTATAAAAAAAATTGCTTGAAAAAACAAAGCTAGGTGTCTAGAGTGAATCCTTGCGACGGCCTTAATTGACAAAGTGCAAAAATGTTTTATTCATTCATAGCGGTTACATCAATAAAAGAATCTTGTTTCTCTAAAAAAGCAGACCAGAGCCTCTGATGGTAATCAAAACAACGATACCCGCACTTAACATATTGTCAACTACAACCTGCAAATGTGTATTTTTAAATAATAATTTGGATCCGTACCTAATAAAACATTAACTAAACTTAGTATTTGTCGGTTAACTTTGTCTTAATATCAACCGATTTTCACCACATTTTGCACATCCCAATAATATGTGAACCGATAACACAGGTCAACAGCAAAAAAAGGCTTGACTAACCACTATATAGATTTGATGCATCATGGCTGCCTAAGTACAAAAATGGTAAAATTTTTCAATTCTATGGATAATTTTTTTTTTAAAAATTTTTTTTTTAAAATTGACAATATTTTGAGCCATTTCTCCACTTATGTTGTCATAACTCAAAAACAACTAGTCCGATTTTGTCAAATTAAATTTACAAAAATTAAGGTTTACAATATCTTTAAAGAACTGTACAAATTTTTTTAATGCGATCAATAGTTTCAAAGTTATGAAACAAAAAAAAAATTGAAAAACAAAAATCTGGAAAAAATCGAAAACTGCAAAAAATATTACTTTTTATTTTTTTGTAGTAAAGCTACATATCATGCGAATTAAACTAGATATGGATCATAAAAATCGATGCATGCTTTACATTTTTATTTACAATTAATTGAAGGTATCGCATATTTACAAGCACTGTAGAAAATTGTACCTACATAATGAAAATGCAGAACATAAAAACTCAGGTGCATTTTACGACACGCATTTTGGCAAAACCCCTTTGGGAAAAACCTCTATGACATTTTTATGATTCTAATAATTAAAAAAAAATAAGTAATAAACAAAAGATTGTTTAATTTTTACGATTGCGGTAGGATAGTAATAAAACGCTCATAAATGTGCGTGTACGCTGAAGTGCTCTTATTTTCCGTTAGCTACCTGTAACGGATAATTTTTTTTTTTTCATAAAAGTCCTTAATGTTTTTTAGGATTCTTGGGAATAATAAAAAATTTGCAGCACACACAAACTGTATCCACACAAAGGGTTATCCCAAATTATAGTATCAGTATTTATAAGATCTCCTTGACCCTTTTTATTTCATTCAAGAAGTGTTTGCGATAACGCAAACATCATTTAATACCTACACAAAAATTAGAGTCATACAGCTTAGAAGTTAAAAACAATTTTCAAATATTAATAAAAATGAGCCAGAAAGCCAGAACATTTTCATGTAAAAACGATCCAGATTTATTTTATGTGTGCGGCCAATATATCACCGGGAAAAAACGGAAGTGGTTCTTAACTTCATTGCAAAAGTCATATCAAGATTGCTATAATATCTATCCGCACAATTTGAACCAGCATTGGACACCGAGTACTATATGCATTCCATGTCGATTGAATTTATCTATGAAGTCTTCTAACGTAAAGTAAGTATAAATTAATAGATTTGGAATATTTTATAATTACAATATTTCTTAATTAAAATTTGAATTCTTCATATTCCTGATTTCAATTTTTTTTTTCATTTTACAGACGACACTTGGAAGCCTATGCTATGGAGAGAAACAGCGAACCACGCATCCGAGTGTTATTTTTGTTTAAGTACAAAAAGCATATTTGATGGCCCACAAATTCGCAAATTGGTGAACGATACTGAATTTGGCAGTTCAATGTCAGAAATTGAGAAGAATGCATGGGATTCGTTTGTATGGGTTATTCAAAATTTCTTAGGAAATAACAAGGGTGATGATTACGTTGCGCACGTTGAAGAGATGTTAACTCACTTCCAGAATCTTGGATGCAACATGAGCATCAAATTACACTACCTGCACAGTCACTTAGATCGTTTTCCTGAAAATCTAGGAGACTTGAGTGAAGAACAGGGCGAACGATTCCACCAAGATATCCGGACAATGGAGGAACGATACCAGGGTCGCTGGGATGCACACATGATGGCTGATTTTTGCTGGAGTATTCAGAGTAACACTTCGTTATTCAACAATAGTAGAAAATCGACTAAAAGAAAATTTCAGAGTTTGTAGTTTATAATACATATTTATTTATTTATTTTCTTGTTTTATTTATTATAATAAATGTGAATAATAAAATATAAATTTTCTACTATTTAATTTATTTATTTATTTACATTTAAGCTCATCCAACACAAATGTCTTTCCGAAGAATAGAATCAGTATATTCTAGGTAGGGTTTTGCCAAAAAATACACGAATGTTACTATGTAATGCATTTTTGATGTGAAAATTTGTACATAGCATGGGGAAAATGTTTTCAAAATTCAATCAATTGAAAGAAGAACATTAACTACTCAATTTTATGTATATCAGACAAAAAACTAAAATTTGGTGAAAATGAGCGAATTCACTTAATTGTGAATAAATTCGAAAAAAATCAATCGATTTTTATGATCGATATCTCATTTTGTTCCTATTACATGTGGCTTTGCGATAAAGCAATAAATCTGAACGATTTTTGCCGTTTTCGATTTTTTATGATTTTTTTTTAACCAAAAAAATTTGCTATTTTCACGTAAAAAAAATATTTTTTCCCTCAATTTTTTATTATAACTCCAAAACTACTGAGCCGATTGAAACGCAATATATTAACGGATTAAAGGCTATGTAAATTTCAGTTTTTCTAAATTTATTTGAATAATATCGGACTAATTTTTTTTTAGTTATCATTAATTATGTGGAGACACGTCTAAAAAAATTTATAATTTTAATTAAAATTTTTTTAAAAAAAAACCTCTCCATAGAATTTCAAAATTGAACCATATTTGTACTACTGGGACCACAATACATCAAAATTGTATAGTGGTTTTCAAAGCCCCTAAAAGTTTTTCAAAATTGTTGCCTTGTGTAATCTATGCAAAGTTTTGTTTAATATGAACCAACATTTTTAATATTCAAAAGTCATGTTAAATGGCAAAAAAATATCAAACTTATTAATCTACAATGATTCTTTTTCTGAACTCAAGATAACCTTGAATTCGATTTGTACATTAACTATTACGCTTTATTGAACCAAAAAAGTACCATCAGAGAAAACAATTTAGTACACTCAAAATAGTTTGTAGTTTAAATTAACTGAAAATATAATTTAAAATAAATGATAACGCACTTAAAATACGGTCTACTTACTTATCATTTAAATCAAATGTTTTTTTTTTTTAACTTCAGATCAATAAAAATAAATGTTTGATTTAGTTATTTGAAATTCTTTGAGTTTTTGTTTTTGGTTGTTATACAAAATGTATACACACACACACTACATACATATCTTGTTTGAATGCCTGTAGTATTTGTATAGACTTTTTCAATTTCTTATAATATGAATTGAAATAGTACAAATAGTATATAAACAAATTATATTAATACAAAAACAGACTGGAAGTTTTTGAGTATTTTTTTTTGTGAAGCAGGCAACAAATAAAAAATAATATAATAATATAATAATAACTATAACGGAAACAAATAGACTGCAACATTCCGTTTTTGTGGTTAAATTTTTATGAAACCTTAAATAAATAAAAATAATAAATTAAACTAAATGGTAGTAAATTATTTTAAACAATTGTATGAAAAAGTTGAAAAAATATTTATTTACAAAATAAATGCATGTTCCCCTAATTTGAACTCAATTGAAAACTTCTACAAACGGTAACCTACATAATAGTCTGAGTGTAGAATAGTTTAGAATTATTTGCTGAATTAGTTCTAACAAAATATTGTTTTGATAAAATACAAAATAGGAAAAATTTCATGTAAATAAATATTCCAAGTTTTAGCAAGGATGTTGAAAAAATGTTCGACTATTGAACCCTTTTAGTACCTACTTTTTGTTTGTGTATATATTGATATTTTGACATTAGATTCCTGCAAGGGGGGCCGAAACGTTAAAACGTTAAAATAACCAAAAATGCTTTGTTTGATTTTTCGAAGGGTCGTACTTTGGTAGCTTTTATTGCATAAATAATATTAAAAACTCAGATTTACACAAAATTCTTTGCGTCTTCTACAATTATTTTTTTGTAAACCGGTTTTGGTTTTTTTAAATTTAAAACCGGATCGAATATCTGGGTTTTTCGGTATTTTGATATCGATTTGTTTGCTGACATCTGAAGTTGTTTGTACAAACTTAACAAAAAAAATGATGAAAAATTAAACTGTTAACATTTAAATTAAAAATAGATATCGATAGTGTTTGACCTTTCGCCCAAACTTATTTTGAGCGACTTTAAAGTAGTAAAAGTATATTTGACTAACATTGAGCGTCTTCCACCGGGACACCCACCGATGTGGATTAAAAGTAAAATTAAAAAATAAATTGTACATAAAAATCACAAAAAAAATTTAACGATTCAATCACTTTCATCTAAATGGGGGTTTTTTCTCGTAAGAAACCTACATTGTAAGACAAATCTTGTAAATCCTTCACAGTTATTATCAGAGAAGTAAAAAACAAAGAAAAAACTAATTTAAAAACTATCAAAGTTAATAGAAAAATTAATGGTTATAATATTTAACTTCAAGCTCATATATTAGTTCTCATGTAGTGAGTAAACTAGTTTATATGAATGTTTGATGTTTGGCATGGGATTGTTACCGCTTTCGAAACGTGTTCTGATGATGGCAACCTAGAAAATTCCCGAAATAGATCTATCAACACATTCCTGAAAGGGTCAAATAATAAATTTGAAAACAAAAAACTCCATAGATTATTTGTTAGGACAATATCCTAAAAAAGAAACATAGAGTATGGCCTCGAACTTGAATAATTTTCAGTTTCATTAGAAAAATTAATAGTTTATGAATAAAAAAATAGTTTAAGTCAGAAAATATTTACTAAAGACATAGAATGTAAAAAATTTTAGAAAAACTTTTTTATGGTCAAAATCGAAAAATCCAAAAAAGCATAATGGGGAAAAAACAGAAAAAGGAACAAAGAAAATTTGTCTTCTCAAGACTTTATACTTGCAAGTATTTAAAATTGTGGGAACCCTTGCAATTTATTCCAAAAAATTTTAAGCTTGAATTATATTCGAAAATGCCGAGTTATTCTACACCTTTTACAACTGTAATTCAAAAAATATCAATTGAAATTCAAAATTTCCATTTGAAATTCAAAATTTCCATTTGAAATTCAAAAAATATCAATTGAAATTCAAAAATTCCATTTGTAATTCAAAAAATATCAATTGAAATTCAAAATTTCCATTTGAAATTCAAAAAATATCAATTGAAATTCAAAAAATATCAATTGAAATTCAAAATACATCAATTGAAATTCAAAATACATCAATTGAAATTCAAAAATTTCTATTTGAAATTCAAAAGTTTCTATTTGAAATTCAAAAATTATTCCATTTGGAATTCAAAACATATCAATTGAAATTCAAAAATTTCCATTTGAAATTCAAAAGTTTCCATTTGAAATTCAAAAATTTCCATTTGAAATTCAAAAGTTTCTATTTGAAATTCAAAAATTTCCATTTGAAATTCAAAAAATTCCAATTGAAATTCAAAAAATATTCCATTTGAAATTCAAAAAATTCCAATTGAAATTCAAAATGCATCAATTGAAATTCAAAAAATATCAATTGAAATTCAAAAAATATCAATTGAAATTCAAACCACATCAATTGAAATTCAAAATATGTCAATTGAAATTAAAAAATTTCCATTTGAAATTCAAAAAATTCTAATTGAAATTCAAAAAGAATTCCATTTGAAATTCAAAGAACAATTGAAATTCAAAAAATGTAAACAAATCAAAATGTAAACATTAGGCCAACACTTTTTTAAGTATTTTGGTTTATCATGGGTGATAAAAACATTATAAAAACTTTTAAGCCATTTATTAATTTATTTATTTATTTAAAGTACTTAAAATAAATATTTAGTGTTAATAACAACTAGAACTAAATATAAAATTATATGTTTTAAAAGTAGCCAGAACAATTTTTTACCGGCCCAACAACAAATTATATAACAACAAGAGAGAAATATTATTTTTTTATGTATTGTTCTTGTTGTTTTTGTTGTTGGGAAGGTAAAATATAGTTCTGAGGGGTTCCACTTTCACTCGGTATTTTCTTGCATTTACTACCATTTTAAAATGACATTCCACAGGATCTTTATGATAGAGTTAAACTAATTTTTCAAATTAATGGTTTCCCACTTCAGCGGTTTCTCTTTATTAATGACAAGCGAGTACGTGAGTGAGTAATCCATCCAAACACTTACTCTGAACGTCACTAGTTTATACATCAAAGTTTTAATAATGTTTTTATCACCCATGACAAACCAAAATACTCAAAAAAAGTGTTGGCCTAATGTATTAATTTCTTAAATTGATTTGTTTACATTTTTTGAATTTCAATTGGAATTTTTTGAATTTCAAATGGAATATTTTTTGAATTTCAATTAGAATTTTTGAATTTCAAATGAAAATTTTTGAATTTCAATTGACATATTTTGAATTTCAATTGATGTGTTTTGAATTTCAATTGATATTTTATGAATTTCAATTGATATTTTTTGAATTTCAATTGATGTATTTTGAATTTCAATTGGAATTTTTTGAATTTCAAATGGAATATTTTTTGAATTTCAATTGGAATTTTTTGAATTTCAAATGGAAATTTTTGAATTTCAAATAGAAACTTTTGAATTTCAAATGGAAATTTTTGAATTTCAAATGGAAACTTTTGAATTTCAAATAGAAACTTTTGAATTTCAATTGATATGTTTTGAATTTCAAATGGAATAATTTTTGAATTTCAAATAGAAACTTTTGAATTTCAAATAGAAATTTTTGAATTTCAATTGATGTATTTTGAATTTCAATTGATATTTTTTTAATTTCAAATGGAAATTTTGAATTTCAATTGATATTTTTTGAATTTCAAATAGAAATTTTGAATTTCAATTGATGTTTTTTGAATTTCAAATGGAATTTTTGAATTTTAAATGGAGTTTTTGAATTTCAAATGGAAATTTTGAATTTCAATTGATATGTTTTGAATTACAATTGTAAAAGGTGTAGACGGAAAAACCGGATTATCGAATAACTCGAAACACACCCTTTTCCAAAACTAAACTATACCTTCTTCAATTTTGGTTCACATGTAGAGAAATCTAAAGTTTGTTTTGCTGTTTTTTGTATCGAATTGTGTATAAAATAAATATATTTAGCCTTATTTTTAATATTCAATACCAATTTTAATTATTTTATTTTGCACTTTATTTTGTCCAATAGTGTATATATCCAAGTATATAATGAATCTTTAAAACAATAATGACTCATTTCACAAAAATGGAAAGATTGTTTTTTTATAAGGAATGGAATGCTGACAGAACGACTGGCTGGCAAATGGAAACGTTAAAAGAAGGATTAAAATAAAACTTAATTCCATGAGAATACGATTTTTTTCCTTAATTGAAAATTGTATTTATTTTTCTTACAGAAAACAGTTGGTCTTGTACAATTTAGACAACCTTGAGTTGTAAAATGAACAAAAAAGAAAACATAGATGATTTATGAACATAAAAATATTTTTTTAATGTTCATTTGTAATATCAACATAAATTATAAAAACAAATTAAATTTTTTTTGGATTAAAAATTTAATTTTTTTCATCACAAAATAATAAACTTATTACAATTAGTTAAATGCCCTACAATATGTACTTAAGTCATCAAAGTGACATGAAAATATTTGAGAGAGGAAAGAAATAAGACCCCGCATTTCTTTCTATTTGATTATCAGAGAAAATTTACCAATATCTGGTGGAAATTTTAAACCCAAGGTTTGCAGATATTTATTTATAACTACCCTCCTAGAAATAAACCTGTAAAAATAGCAGAAACAGCTACTAAAATTAGTTAAAAATGACGATACAGAAAAAACTTAATAAAATAAAAGCAGCAAAAATAAATTTGCTAACTTTACAAAATTTTAGTTATATTCGAGTTAAATTTTTTTTTTAGTTAGTTGAAAATAGAATGTACTCTGCTAGAATTAGCAAAAACTTTTACTAACTATTTGTAGACTAAAAACAGCAAACATAATACGTGGTATCAGCAAAATGTTTCCTATATTTAGCTTAAATTTAGTATAATGCAAATAACAGTATATTTTGCTAAACTCAACCGAAATTTTTGCTAAAAAATTGGATATTGCTGATTTCAAAAGGGAAGATTTTTATTCGCGTAGAAAGCAAATAAAAAAAAACTTAAGATTTCAAATTTTGTAATGATTTAGTTTTTTGTCTGCTAATAATTACCAAATATTTTGCTGATATTAGCAGATTAATTTGTTACTTTCAACTAATTAAAATTTTGCTCAAATATATCTAAGTATTTGTAGATACAACAGATTTATTTTTGCTATTATCTTACTAATATTTAGCAAAAAAAAAAAATCTACTAATATTGGCAAATTTTTCTGCAACGTCATTTTTTTATCAAATTTTTAATAATTTTAGCAAAAACTTTTACTAATTTATTTCTGTCAGTGTAAGCCTTTTCTTGGACACATTACACCGTGTTTAAACCAGTATAAGATCAAATAATGATGGTAATTATTTTGAAAAGTCATCGGTTTCACTGTAAATTACTTATCGGACTGTCGCTAAATATGAGTCTGATATCAGGTGCATGACACCAAAAATAGAGGATTCAATATATTTTTAAAAGTCGCTAACTCTGACATACAATTTTTAAAACTTAATATTGATTTTTTATCTGAGAGAATTAGCAAATCGCTTTTTAAATATTAGAAAAACATTTTTAAATATTTACAACCGTAGATCTTACATACCCGGCAAAAAATAATCTCGATTTGGTAAGCAGTAACTACCGTCTTGAATGTATTCTTTTAAAGTAGTAAATAATGCATACAATGAAGCATTCATGTTGTCAATACACAAAAAAATTGCTTTTCATTTCCTACAAAGGCATGAATTTATTGCTTCTTAGAGCACATGAAGAAAGTGATTTTCACCTGCTAAAAAGAGACATACCAAGTGGGACACCGCGAACAAAATTCATGCCTTCTGTAATTGTTTTGGAAGTGCTCGGATAAGCACTATATTTTGCTGGGTATACAAAAATCATCTGCCATTTTCAAATTAAAGAATTTTATAGGAGATTCGCATTTATCGATCCAAAATTCTTAAGGATTAATAGCTTTTAAAGAAATCAATGAATTAAAAAATATATCCAACATTTGTATTTTAAAATATCTACCCGGATAGAAAGGTTCATATATGATCATATATATTTCTTATATGAGCAAACTAGAAAAATTAACCTACATCTCCATATAAGGACATATATGGTCATTAGAGGTGTTCAACTTTGTATGGCCGTTTTTCAAAATGAGTTCTATTAAAGTCATTTAATATGAAGTTTGGTGCCGATTGGATAAAAAAAAAACACGAGGCAGAAATCGATTGAAAATTGAAAGTGTGTTTTGTATGGGGGGAAATGGCTTTTTTGCGATTTTTCAAAAAATTGTTAATATTGAAGCAGTTTTCAGAAAGATATAAAAATCCAAAATCAGTTGAAAATTAAAAGAGTAAAAGCATTAATTGTTACTTGTTAAAAGTAGATACATTTTACCTTATGATCGAATTTTGTGCAAAAAAAAGCGTTTTCCTCGAAATCCGCCGAATTTAAATAGCTGCCCTTACTAAATTAAACGAGGCATATGTGTAATTTTTGGTAGTTTTATTTTAAATTTTATACTTAATGAGACCTTAGTGTGCGAAACTATTTTTTTTTAATTTTGTTGAACAAAATTTTTTAAAATTTGAAATTGGAGATTTTAAAAATACCCCAAAAATATTGTTGGTTTTCGACGTCACCTTAGGACAGGATACCGACATCCTAAAAATTAAATATTTCATATTTAACAGTTAATGGGTCCAGTAAGTAAAAAAAAAATATTTTGGTATTTAATTTCGAAAACGTTTAGGATGTCGGCTCGAAATGTTTGATCAAGTGGTATTTGGCACATTAGTGGTCTGGGGTATTTTTTTTTACTCGGGTAATTCTCAACCGATTTTGGATTTTTATATCTTTTTGAAAACACTTTTTTGTCTTCATCTCGATTAATTTATAATATGCTTCAATATTAACAATTTTTTGAAAAAAGCCATTTTTCCCCCATACAAAACACACTTTCAATTATCAATCGATTTCCGCCTCGTGTTTTCTTTATCCAATCGGCACCAAACTTCATATTAAATGTTTTTACATACAAAGGAACCAAACTAGCCCATATCTTGACTTTAGAAATCACTTTCATTTTTTTCGACACCTTTAATGGTCATATATAGATTTATATATATTTCATATGCTCGGATATACTAGATATGCTTATATACAATAACATACGATACAATGATATGTGATGATATATTACGCCATATTAAAAACATTTCATAAACTAAGCGTATGAGCATATATAGTTATATATTGCCACACATATAAGCATATACATATAATGATATCAAGTTGTATATGAGTATATAGAAACTTTTTGTTAAACGACTGTTCTTGATAGTAAAGTAATACAATTCCTGAAACATTTGTCCACGAAATGTTTTAAATGCATTTGCAAAATACCCCACTGTGTATACTATATTTTTTTTGAATTGTTTAAAATCTTTGGTTTTTAAATGATCCTTGTAGGGTGTAATTATAGTTAATTTTGATACTACCATAATTTTCTTATGTTTTATAATTTCCTTCATATTTTATTTTTTAGCAAAACATAGCAAAAACTGACATAAAAAAAACGTAATAAGGGGTCTGAGAACATTTTTTTAGGCACCTTAGGATTTATACTGTCTGCCATTGCTTTTGGGTACTGTTTTTAAGTTAATGCTAAAAGTCGTTATTGTTTGCTTCTGGCTTGCCAACATAGAAGAGAGATTAAAAGTTCAAGTTCATTTAATTTGTTCAAAGCCTTAAATGTTGAAAAGAAACAAACAAACAAACATTAAAACCGCCATAAAAAAATATTTAACTAACATGTGGCAATTTTTTTGTTTGGTTTGCCCAAAGCATCACATCATAAGCAGCTGATGCTGTTTTCTATTTCTATTTCCATTTCCATACCAAAAAGAGTATTTATGCCTCAAAAAATTTCATTCATTCATAATGGTTGGGGTTATAATTGGTATGTTGGAAATTTTTGAATGCGCGTTTTTATGTGTACATGACGTTGATTTATGTTTATTTTGCATGCAGTCATAGAAAGCATGGAAAGAATGAATGGAGGCAATGGTTTAATATAACAACAGCACAAAATTGAGCATACGGAAACGGAAATACCTTTACACTTGTATAAGCAAACACACATACTCATCTATAATTTTTAACGAAAAGATTTAAACCAGCAGTGTTTTGTTTTCTTTTTCTGTTCTGTTCTGTTCTGTTCTACCTTCATTTTGCCTTTTACACGCTAAAGCTTAATAATATAAATATACGGGCAGTTTTTCTTGTTTTTATTTTGTCTTTCTCTATTGAATCCTAAAAACTTAGTACTTATCCTTGCAGCATAAACGTTAGTTTCAAAAGGTTCTTTCGAAAAATGAGAACAAAAAAACTAAACTAAAGCACCCATAAACTCACCTGATAAAGCATAGCCGGACATGAGCATCCATAGGCAATACGATGTAGTATGGTTACAGCTGCTTTTAGGGATTTTGTTGGTATTTGTTCCCAATCAGTAAGCACCACTACACAGGCACGAACTATTTTTGGATTTAATAATCTGTAAATAGAAATAAAATTCATGAAATATGAGTATTACGATGACATGAAAAAATAAAAATGAATTTTAAATGGTTATTAATCATTTCAAGTAGTCATAGAGCAAAAATATGGATTCGGTTTTTTTTTATTATTCAAAGATATTTTGTAAAGATTACACCGATCGACACGATTTTTGGGTCTGACTTCTACAGTAAGGTTATTATGTAGATAAAGACGACAGCAATTGAAGTCAAAAACAAATGAAATTTCACTTGAAAACAGGACGACTCACATTTCATTAAATTCAACTAACATTTGTTTTTATTGTTCAAAAAATTACTAACAATTGTAGTAATCACATATGTTAGTAAAAAATAAACAACCATTTAAAAAACGACTGAAAAAAAATAACGTAAAATCATATAACAGTCATTTGATAGTTTTGTTTTTTTAAGTGAACTACAAGGTTAGTAAAAAATTAAATTTGTTCTACAAAAAACTGACATTTACATTAAAAATAGAGAAACTGTATTACAAAAAGGGAAACATATTTTCTTTTATTAAAGTTTGTTTTTAATCTAAGTACAATACACTGCCAATCGTAAAATCTCCGAAATTCACATATAGACGTAAAACCGTAAACACATATTTTAAAAGCTGGGAATGGATATTTTGGTGTTTTTCGATGTCTAGAATCGGAGTTTATGCATAAAAACAGAAACCCAAGAAAAGCATTTTTTTTTGTCGACTGGTGTTATCAGTTTTTTATTCAACACAATATTTGAATGGTACTAGTGAAGTTAACGGTGATTGTGGAAAATAGCTAAAATGTAGTGAAAAGAAGTAAAGATGGTCATTATTTAGCATATTTATTGGATTTATTACTTAAAACTATGGTTAGCTTAGATACACTTAGCCAATAGCAAATATCTACACTCATATAAAAAAGTTAGTACAATAGTCTGTTGAACGGGTTCTAATTCAGTTGAATAAGTTCTGGGTTCTGAGTATAATATACAATAACAGAAAAGAATAAGTTCTTTCTGTTGCTTACCTTTAAATCGGTTATTTAGCTAAAGTTATTAGTTGCCTTATTTCACCACTAGAACAAATTTCATTGGTAATTGAACTAATTTTTTATGCTAATATATAGTAATTTGTGGTGCTTAAATTTACAGTTATTTTAACCTTAATTGTTTACAAACAATTGTTTTGTGTCTCCGCTGTCGTCTCAATTGTAGATGGCGTTATTTTCTCATATTTTTTTTTACATAACCCTCAAATAGGATTTATTTCGAAAACTAATCGAGACAGAGTAAAACGTACCAAAAATCGTTATTTCGTACCTATTAAGTTGTCTTCATTACCCACTTATATTCCTGGTAATAAATACTGACAGACAATTTTAGCAGACATTTTCTGTTGATTTAGTTTCAAAAATTATGTTTGTTTAGCTAAATTCTTAGCTAATTTACCTAGTATTATCAATGAATTTAAGAGTCTAGTTAGTTTAAGTTTGTTAACTAACTTTTTTTAACTAAAATATAGGTCACCTAAATCTAGCAGAACTCTCAGCTACATTTAAAATACTGCTGGCGCAAATTCAGTTACTTTTTTCTGTTGTCGTTGCTGAAATTTCAACTATTTCAACTACCTGGTTTTTATGAGTGTACAAGGAATATATTATGGTGATTCAACAAATCTTAATAATAATACAATACCCACAATAAAAGAGATGCCAATTGTAATCAACGGACCAAATCCCGTGACTGGCTAAAGGAGGAATTATCCCAATATTTATCTTTTTAAACACCGAAGTGTGTCAATTGTACACTCACAATATTATTTCGATAAAAACTACAGAAATTAACCAGATAAAACAGATACTACCAAAGAACTAAGCGTGTAAGCTATTTACGAGCTTAATTACTTTTGTTTGCGATGTCTCAAAATTCATGGGTGGTCGTTAGGGTGATACATACAAGCTTGTACAAAGGGAAAAAATGAGTTGTTGTTGCTACCCACTGGAAATATTTATTTGGGCGTAAAACTGACCCATCCAAAAACTTAGGATAATCGAATATCGGGAAGATGTGCTAGGGCTGGTAAGATAATGAGTAGTAGGTATTAAAGACGTGCATCAGTGGAACTGTTTGTATTATCAAAACAAATAAAACAGATACATACATGTTAAATATGTTATAAATAAGAGAATGAGTGTAACTGATATGGTATGGTTTTACCATGCACACTAACCCAACTCATAAAACCAATAACAGATATTTGTGGTTTTGCATGAAATATTTGTTTGTATTTGTTTTTTGTTCTCAAATAACTGTAGTACTACAAGTATTTTTAAATAACTGTAGTACAACATATATTTTACAAACGACTTTAGTGAATTTTGTATTTAAAAATGATCAATAGTGAAATAAAATAAAAAATTGTGGCTAATGTACACAAAAGACACAAAAGAAAAAAATAGCCAAAAATAAAAAAAAAATCCCAAATTGCAAAAAATCACTAAAATTAAAAAAATCGCCAGAAATTAAAAACAAATAAAAAAAATCGACCAAACTGAAAAAAATTGCTAAAATTTAAAACAAACGTTAAAAATTGCTTAACTTTAAAAAAAAAATTTGCCAAACTGAAAAAATCGCTAAGACTGAAAAAAAATCGTTTAAAATGAACAAGATACTAAAATTGGAAAAAATCGCCAAAAATTAGAAAAAAAACGCTAAAATCGCCCAAACTGAAAAAAACCGCTAAAATAAAAAAAAAAAATTTTTTAGTTAGTCTCTTTACAGGAAGAAGAAGAAGAAAACATTTTTATTGAAAAATTTTACGGACACAAGGGATACACCAGACTGCCGCAGTTTCGTCCCCCTCCTGGGACTCGTCAGTTTATGTGTCAATTGAACAAAGTAATTTATGTGTCAATTGAACAAAGTATTTTATATTGTTAATTTTGCTCTATATGAAAAACTTTTTATTTTTTGGTGTCGTACTGTGAACAAAAAAATTGCCAAAAATTAAAAAACTCGATAAAATTGCAAAAAAAAATCGCTGAAATTGAAAAAAACGCAAAAATTAAAAAAAATCGGCAAAACTAAAAAAATTGCTAAAAATTAAAAAAATTGTCATAATTTAAAACAATCGCTAAAATTCAAAAAAATCGACAAAATTGAAAAAAAAACGCTAAAATTGAAAAAAATCGTTAACAATTAAAAAAATCACTAAATTTGAAAAAAAAAAATCGCGCAAACTGAAAACAAAACACTTTGAGATAAAACTGCCAAAATGAAAAGAAAATCGCTAAGCTTAATAAACCGTTAATATTAAAAAAAATAGACAACAATTTCTAAAACTGAAAAAATCGACAAAATTGGCAAAAAAAAAAACGCCAAAAATAAAAAAAATCGCTAAAATTAAAAAAAAATCCGAAAACGGGCAATTTTTTAAAAAAAGAGTGCCTGTATGATGAACTTGGTAACTCTTTGAGGAATTTTGGAAAAAGAAAATAGATGTAAACTTAATATTAACTAGGAGAAGTTTCATGAAATTTGAAAGACCTATATCCAACAAGTGTGTATAATTTTTTTAAAATGATCCTATATTAAAAACTTGAAGTTATTGGTTTTTAAGTTTTTGTTTTTTTTTTTATTTTTTGTATTCTTGTATTTTAGAATAAGTTCAAAGAACTGATTGTTTTTTTTTTTTTTTGTTATATAAAAAACTTTAAGTTTTTTAGTTTTAGTTTTCGTTTTTAAGTTTTTTGATTTTTATTTATATTCTTCTATTTAAGTATAAGTTCAAAGTACTGAATTTCTTTTGTTATATAAAAAACTTTGAGTTTAATTAAATTAATAAAACATATTTTTAAACATATTGTTACTATTGCTTTTATTTTTAAAACAAAATTGTCAGTACAATTTAAATATGTACATTAGGGTGGGTAGATTTAGCAATCGATATTGTGCCATCGATTTTTCGACATTCACTACGACATATCAAAAAATAATAATTTTCATGGCGCCCAAATTTCCATTTTTTGACTTTTTTCGAAGTGAATGTTATAAAAAAAAGTAAGAAAGTGCAGTTAAGGGTTCATTTTTGACTAAAATCCCAGGCGGTGGTTAACACCTTTCTAAAGATGTATTAGAAGTGAAAATCGGACAACAAATGGCAAAGTTATTTAAATTTTCATTAAAATCAGTAATACTTATAAATATGCAGAAGCCTTCTAAAAAATTGATGATAACCAAAATTCAAATTTTCAAAGTGAACTCTAATAACTACGTATGCTTTTTTTTCTAAAACACATAAAACATTTTTTTAATTATTTTTTGAGCAATTTCATACGCTTTTAGATCATTTTTACCCACAGTAGTGAAATTTTTTATTTTACTACATAGTTGCACGCTTTTTAACTTTTTTAAGCATTTTCTTTGAATTGTTTAAGGTGTTATGATACTTGCTATTTTTTGTATTTTTTCTATATTGGAGAACAGTGCAAATATATTTGCATAGGAAAACTGAGTAAGTGTAAAGAGTATGATTATACCATAAAAAATTTTGATATGTCAAACAAATATACGTGTGTTATCGATAAATAATCTTAGACTGTCAAAAAAAAATATAAAAATTTTTAGCTTAAAATTGACATTTCCAGATTAAATGTTAGCACTGTTGCCAACTTTTTTAGTTTTTGATCGAAAGTAGCGGGTTTAAACTCTTTTTTTGCGATTTTTAGCTTTTTTTGGCGGTTTTTGTGGGAACAAAACGTGGGCAATATTGATTGTTTTGTTTACATTTTATTTTGAAATAACAAAAAAGTATTTCTTGTTCTTTCTCGCATTTGTTGTTTCTTTCAGTCGATCCTAAAAAAATCCAATACAAAAAATAGCAAGTATCATAACACCTTTACAAATACAATGTTTATCTATGGTATAACCATAAATAGCAGTTTTATTTGTTTGATCGAAAAAAATACAACCAGTGTATTTCTCTCGTTCTCTTTTTACTCACTACACTATATCTACTTGAGAGCACATCACTACCTACTTGTAACAGAAACAAAAAAATACCCACCAATATCTACTCATACCCAAAATATAAAAGAACTGGTATGAATAGATATAACTGTGCACGTGTTTAGTGGGTATTGAGTATTTGTTTTTTTATGGGTACTCAATTTTAAACTACTCGATATTTTCAGAATTGTATATTGGACAGAAAAACAATACAAAAATGCGACTCCGCTGAAATAATTATCATTCAAATACAACTCTGCTAGAAGGAAAATTCAAAGGTGTAAAATTTTAAGAAAAAATTGGAAAAACTATAAAAAATCACTGAATAATTTGTAAAAAGTTTTAAAATATTTTTTTAAAACTTCAATAAAAGTTAAAATTTTTATAAAATTTTTGTAAAATGCTACACTGAATCGTTAAATGTATCGAGTATCCAAATTAAAAGTATCGAGTATTGAAAAGTTACCGAAATCACCAGCACTGAGATGTATCGCATAGGCCGTAAAGTTGGAAAAAAGGAGAAAATACGAATTTTTTTATTGCCCATCCATATTTTTTTATTTCCCAGAGTTGCCAATTTAATTCCAACACCAAACAAATTCTAAATGAACTTCTTTATTTTCATTTTGGAAAATCTATTATAAGGCCACCTAAAATTTGGTTTTGCTAGTGTTTCGCCAACGTTGGAAATTTCGTATCCCCAGTCTTTACGTGTTATCATTTTGCGGTTGGCAAAGCACTTAAGAATGCAGGAATTCAACGCTTTGCCAACCGTGGTAATAACGACATAAATAATTTACCAGCACTTCGCAGTTCTTATTTTACTAACTGGGTATTCTCAAAAATATTTAAATTGAAAACATTAACGAATCGTAATTAAGAATCGTATTAAAGCAATAAAAAAGTAAATCGGTTAAAAACAGCTATTACAATTTCCCTCGGCAACTGATGTGTTGCAGACCACTTAATCAAGAAATTCGAGATCAAAATACAAAATTTATAAAAAAAAATCGTTCTACAGAAAAATTTTTTTATTCTATAATTTTCAGGAATGTCAGATATTTTCTGACTTGTGTTTTCTTACCTTGTGTTTCTCTTAAAAACTCGTTTTAAACTACCCAGCTAAATTTCTATTACCCGCACACAGAGAAAAATTTAGCTATTTACCAATTGAAATTCGGTTACTATGACTCAAATTCGGTTAATACGAGTTTCAGTCGGTTGGTACAATTAAACATTAGTTTCCACAACAAAGTTCATGTACTTCAACTGAATTTTAGTTTTTACACAAAAAATATTCAGAAATCATATATAAATACCCTGTACTAACTGAATTCATAAGTTGTTACCATTAAAATACACTTTTCAAATCGGTTGGCACTTCATTTCTCTGTGTGCGGTAATAGGTTTGGGAATAAGATATAGAGGTCGGTAACTAGTTACTTTTCCATTACAAACTCTATTATTTTAACAAGGCCATGTCCATTCTGGTAACACTTTACAAAACACATATTACCTCCAGTATAAATGTGATAAGTTTTTTTATTTGAAAATTACATTTTTTTATATTGAATATTAAATTAATATTTAAAAATTTTTAACTAAACATTTTTACCATGAAATTTACCAGTTTTGGGTGAAAAAAAAACTTTTTGTAACTTCCCGGAACAGCAGGAGATTTTTCGATTTTTCCGGGATCCCGGAATTTCTAGCTCGTGTAAAAGTAAATAAGTTTTACATAACGTGTTCTGATGATGGGAACCTAGAAAATTCCCGAAATAGATCTATCAACACATTCCTGAAAGGGTCAAAGAATAAATTTGAAAACAAAAACTCTATAGAGTATTTGTTAGGACAATATCCTAATAAAGAAATATAGAGTATGGCCTCGAACTTGAAAACCATAACAAATAATTACAGTATTGTCAAAAAGGATTACTGATGAAGGTTGTGTTACCAGAAACTGCGCAGTCTAATTCAATAAAAAATTTACAATGTAGTTATGATTTTTAGAAAAGTATGCTTAATCTTCTCTACCACGCCTATCTCAAACAATTGAAAAATATGTGCATATTAATTATAGTATTATTTGCACACTGTCTAAGAAGACGATGAATAAAATTCAAAAATCCCCAATTGAATAATTTTCATTTTCATTGCAAAATTAAAGGTCGAAAAAACATAATTTTTATTTTTAATAAAAATTATATTAAACAACCAAAGAACTCTCAAATACTTTATTTATAAAGACAAAATTAGGAATACCGGAAGAATATTTTTTGAAATCTTTTAACTTACGACAATATCTAATAATCCATATTTTCATACTGTTTATAAATTTCCGGTTTGTATTGTTTCATCTAGAAGATTTCCGCTTTTAACAAATAATGTGGAAAAAATCAAACTATCGGGGTTCCGGATAAATCAAAAGTTATAAAAAAAAATTAGGACCTTTTTCTTTATTTTTTAGTTTCGATTTTCATACAAGTTTGAAGTTTTAATTGAAGTTTAATATTTATAATTTGTATTTAATGCATACAAAAAAGATTAACAAAAATTAAAAATTTCCATTTTCAATTCAGAATATGAATTGAAACTGTGCAATTTCAAAATTTTTATATCTATTTAAAAAAAATTCGTCTAGAAATTTTAAATAAAAAAAAATTTGAAAACATATTGTTTTTCACACACACACCACTAAAATTGGTCCTTCGGGAAAAAACCAAAAATCAACAAAGTAGCCCAAATATAAAAAAAACACATGTCGACTTAAACGTAATAAATTTGGTCGTGATACTGGCATTCATCTTCATATAAATTAGAAACAAATTTGTAATTTTTTTACAATAACAAAAAAACCCAAAATTTTACAAAAACTATATATCAGCAGATGCTCCTCTGAAATCCCTTTCCGATTGTTTCTCTGGTAGAAATATCCAACATTTTGCATAAAAAACAAAGTGAGTTCATTTTCTACCCCACTTTTTAACCCCTAGCCATAGAAAAGCCCGGTCGATATTAGATTGTTTTCTTTATGACATCCGAGAGTATCTGATATCCGGAGAGTATCAGTTGGGATACTTTACTTTTTAGTTCTTTCTTAGTATACAGAAATCGGAACGAATTTAATTTATTGAAATTTGCAAAAAAAAAAAATGTATTTAATACTTTTCTGCAACTACACAGTTAGAAATTCCCAAGTCACTAGTATTTTGGTAGAACCAGAATTTGTGTTTTGCCAGTACCACCCCCAAAAATCTTTGACAATATTGGTTTTATTGGAACAATATTGTCAATTCGAAGAATTTTTTTTATATTTTATTATATTTTACACATTTAAATATGATGTATTAATATTAAGACCAAACTGTATGGCTGCTTTTTAAATATCTTTTATTATACATATTTCTCAAAATTAATTTAATTTAAACTATTCTAAAGTAAAGATTAAAGCATGATTTTATGAAGTAAACCAACTCAATGCATTAAGATATACTTAAATGGCAGCATTTCGAAATAATTATCATTTAACCCTCAAACCGGCCTAAGCTCTTTTGCAATGACATTTATACCAATTGTTCAGCACAAAAAATAAACAATATGCTCTTCAACATATTCGTTTCCTATTTTAGGCGATATGAGCCAAAATAGGTTTAGAGCGTATCTCAAAAATTAATCGATAAAAATAAATAACATCAGACATTAATTATTCCTCTTACCAAAATATAACTACAGTCCAAAAATTAAACTATCTGCGCGATTTTCGTTTTTCGAAAAACGCGAAATTAAGCGAAAACGCACCTATATTTCAACATATATTGATTAAACTTAACTGCTTTACTAATGCTACTTAATATAATCTTTACTCCGAATTTTATAAAAATCCATGCACACGTTTTCAAGTTAAGGCGATGTCATTTACAGGTATAATATTAGAATCCTGAGTGTCCTTGAACCGAAATTATGGCTTTTTTTAAAGCTTAAGCTTTAATCTTACTTTTTGTTTAGTATCGAAGATTTCTAGTCTACATAAATACGTTATCAAGATTTTTGAAAATTGTATTCATTTCAAAATATTTATTTTTTGAAATTTTACGAAATTAAAATTTTAACGCTTTCTCGCTTCCAAGCCGTGCCATGCACACAAAAAATAACTTCACAAAAAATATTTTGTAAATTTTGTTTTCTATCGAATTAGCTTTAATTCTTAATATAAGCCACTCATTATGCGCAATTATGACCAATTTAAAATTCCCCGGCGGTTAGAGGTTTAAGGTAAACACCCGTTATAGTAAAACTTTTGTTGATATTACAGTTTTTGGTTGCGGTTAGCAGAGTAATTTCATATTTTCATTTAACTAAAATTCAGTTTTATTTTTGCTGCTCTTACGTTACTCATATTTAGCAAACAAAATCTGCTAATATTAGCAGTTTTTCTGTAACATAATTTTTAACTACACTGATAAAATTTTTCTTCATAGTATTAATGAATCGATTTCATAAAAATGGATTCATTGATTTAATGAAAAATTTCATCAAATGCATGAAAATTCATTAATTTTTTTAGTTTTTTCATTAAATTTGCTTATGATTTTTTCATAATTTCAAAAAAAAATCCATTAAATTTAAATTAAATTTTAAATTAAAATTTTCCGATTTATTTCAACAAAATTTTTAATTTTAATATGCAAAAAAAAAATTTGTTTAGTGTAATTTTATATTTTTTTCCTATGTAGTTCATATTGGACTAAAAAAAAACAATCGCTAAAAAAATAAATGCTGAATTAAAACGCCAAGTATGTATTACAAATGAACTAAAACTTTGAAAAAAAAATTTGGTTTGAGGCAGTCTTATAGCATATGGTGTATAAAGTGTTGATGTAAAATGTTATTTTTTTTTTTTTTTTTTTTTTAAAGAGAAGCAACACTCAGGAAATTCTTCCTATTATTTACTGTGTTGCTTTCTTTGGAAAGGGGATAGTGGAGAGATGAAAGGTGGTGAAAGATGAAGGGCTTTAAACATGGCAACACTGTAATTTCTTTGGAAAGGGGATAGTGGAGAGATGAAAGGTGGTGAAAGATGAAGGGCTTTAAACATGGCAACACTGTAATTGCGCGAGTAGATAAGTCTTAGAACAGTTGTTGCCTGCCACCTGATGTAGAGTTGGCGAATTTATTGAAGCAATATTGAAGCAATATATAATATAATATAATTGTCTACAAAATTCTTAAAAATTTTTCTTAAGTCGACTTAAGTGGTTTTGTAAAATGTGAACAAACATGTAATGAACTCAAAGTTGAGGTTTGTGACTTTTATGGAAAACAATTAATTAACAATTTTTTTTAAATATATTAATAAAAAGTAAAACTTTTAAATATCAATGAAAATATTCCATACAAACTATGAATGATATTCATTAAACACATGAAACTTATATAAAGTTTGTACTAGAATTAATGAAAAAAAATATGCATATACTTTATGAAATTTTCATCACATCAATGAAGCTTTTCATTAAAATTGATTTAATGAAACATGTTTCATTGCTTCAATGAAACATTTCTTTGGGGACTTTTTTATGAAAAAATTCATGGTATCAATGAAGGAATTCATTAATACTACACCCAAAATTCAATCAGTGTAGTTTTTAGTTTTTAGTATGAGTGTAGAATTTGAAACCAAAACCTGAAATAAAATTATGTAAAATTTCTAATTTCGAATACTCTTTAAAGCAAAGTTTGTAATTTATTTTACTACAACTTTAAATCATCTGTCGTTTTTCGCACTACAAAAAAAAAAAACTCAAAGCTCCAGGGAACTAATTAGAGATTAACGTTAAAAATTACTCATACTTTGGTAAAATGTGTTTGTTCATTGTACACAAATTATTCTGCAACATCTTTTGAATTTTAGCTGTTAATTGTTGTTGTTATTATTGTTGTTCAGTGGTCTCATTTGAAAATGCTGTTACTTTTGGATTGTTGCTGGCTTAAATGTCTGTTGGTTTGTTTGTTTATTTGAATTGTACTTTTTAAATACTTTGAAATTTTCTTATTGGGTTTTGTTGTTGTTTTCCCTTGACTATAAGCGTAATCATTGCTTTCTTTTGAGTGAAAAATTTTCTTTACCGTCATCTTGGTGTTTGGATTTCAATTGCTGTCAATGCTGCTCATTAGGGGTATAACTTTGTTTCTGTTTTTTTGGCTGCAAGCTCCCAAGGCAGAACTTTTTAGACAATTTTGTACTGATAACACAATTCAACAAAATCAGAAATATTTGATGCATCGGAATTGCGAACTATAATTTTTAAAAGACTTTTGGACACAGATGACGAATATGGCCTTAAATTTTCAAAGACAGCTACACACAGAAAATTATTTTTTTTGGAAATTGAATGAGTTTTCCACGATTTTACCATTGCATCATGAATTTAATCACGCTTAGAATACTATGTATTTAAGCCCCACTGCAAATGTAGTTAAAAACAAATGAAATTTCACTTAAAGTAAGGACGACTTACATTTCATTAAATTCAACTAACAGTATCATTTGTTTTCTAATGTTCAAAATATGACTAAAGGCTTCATTAGTTGTTACTTTCTTTCAAGATGTTCGTTCCAGGTAAGGGAGCTATCAAGAGTCACTCCAAGATACTTAACACTGCTAGAGAAGCCAACCGTTACACCCCCAACGACCGGCATAGACAGGTTAAGTTTTCTCCTTCTCGTGAATGGTACCAGGATTGTCTTCGACGGATTGACAGACAACCCCTTTTCCCGGCACCACGAAAGAGTGAAGTTCAGAGCCTGTTGCATACGCTCTGAGATGGTCCTGTCATCCCAGCCCACAACGGAAATGACAAGATCATCGGCGTATCCATAGGTCCTGAAACCCAAGTCGTTCAGCCATCGAGTAATTCATCAATGACCAGTGTCCATAGTAATGGCGACAAAACGCCACCCTGAGGTCACCCTCTGGTCGCATTCACGGTCCTACAAGTAGTCCCTATTCCGAACTTGATTATCCTAGAGCGGAGCATCTCCAATGTCCAATTAATTATGATTTTAGGAATGCTCTTCCTAGCCATGGATACCCTAATCGCATCGTAGGACGTGTTGTCAAAAGCGCCCTGTATATCAATAAATGCACAAAGGGCAATGTTCTTTGCCTCCAGTGCCCGTTCTATTGTCGTGACAACATGATGGATTGCAGTTTCGGTAGACTTCCTCCGATAATACGCGAACTGTAGCTCATGTATCGGCTTTCGTCTGAGGTAAGTGTCCCTAATATACTGATCCAAGACTTTCTCCATTGTCTTGAGGAGAAAAGAGCTCAGGCTAATTGGTCTGAAGGACTTAGGTAGCTGCTCAGACATTTTCCCCGCCTTCGGTATACAGACCACTCTATGTTGGTAATTACGACTGATATATTGGTAAAACAAAATATAGAAATTGTCAAATACAAAAACAAACCAAAAATAGCTAAATAAATTTAAGGAACAGGAAAATTTCGTTGATTACGTTTAAATAATATACAAATGGATATTATTGTAAAAAATATCTGATAAAGTAAATAAATTTATACAATCATTGTTTTTAAATCTTATTTATTTTTATTGGTAGGTGCAAAATAATGTTTAAATTTAACTGACAAAAATTTTAAATACTGATGCAACAGAGCAATACATTTTGTGTAGCTTCCATGAAGGCGTACCTAAATTATGTTTATGTGTTGGAGTCATTAGAATCGGAGTCATTTTTGAGCATAATTTTATACAAAACAAAATTTTTAAAAATAAAAATATAATTTTGTTTCATTTGGTTGCAATTTTTTAATCAATTCGATTGTAGCTACCGAATATATCAATAAGGTCGGGTTGCCCAAATAATTTTTTGTTTTATTTCGGTTGGTGTAACTAACCTTTTAGGTATTCACAACACATTTAATTAAGAGCTGCATCCGAATAATGTGATAGTAATTATTCGGTTGTCGACAAATTCGGTAGCCACAACGAATCTCTTTTCTGTATGTATAGTTAAAGAAATATTTGCAATAAAAGTTAGTGTACCAAATTTAAATTTTTTTATAAACTGAGAATTTTGTATGTATTGATGATGTTTTCAAATTGCATATCATTTTTAATTGACAGGTTTGAGATCATAATTATTTTTTTTTTATTTTATTTATTAATAATCATATAATTACAAATTATATTCTGTTACCCTAACCGAGCACTAGCTACTATGGCTTTCGGCGCCTTGTAGCGAAAACAGACCACTGCCTCTGGTGGGAATCGAACCTACCACCCCAGCACTGATAATCCAGCACGCTACCAACTAGCCTACCGGGGCGTACGAGATCATAATTATAATGTTACAATTAGAAAACACTAATTGTTAATAAATGTAAGAGAAGTTGAAAAAGAGCTATCAGTTTCTTATTAAATTAGCAAATTTTTGTTGCTGACAGGGGTTTTCGTGATTGAAATGGGTTTTTTTTGTGTGCATCGAAAGCTATTTCGAAAATGCTTTAATTTTTTTTTATTCTTTATTTAAAACATATTTTTTTGTTCTAATAAGTGTTCCATTGTGTTGACATTGCAAAAAAGTATTTTTTATTGAGTAATAAATAAAACTCAGCCAAAAGAAAAATAAAAGACAAAATAAATTCCGTGAAACCGCGAAACAAGTTTCAAAAACAAACATTCTTTTTGTTTTTATTAATTAATAATCATATAATTACAAATTATATACTATTACCCTAACCGAGCACAAGCTACTATGGTCTTCGGCGCGTTGTAGCGAAAACAGACCAGTGCCTCTGGTGGGAATCGAACCCAGGACCCCCGCACTGATAAGCCAGCACGCTACCAACTAGTCTACCGGGACGCACAAACAAAAATTTATGTGGCAGCATTATTAAACTTTTGCTTCAAGATGCTGGAAAACTGTTGTTATTGAAGGAAATATATAAGGTTGGTTTTCCAAATAATCAAGCTCGAGGTCTAATTGTTGTTAAAGTATTTTATTTATATAAAAATTCCTTAATCAAGCCAATATTTCGAATAGCGTCGCTATTTGGATATTGAATTACACACAAAACACTAAAGTAAACTTAAGCTATGCTTGTTTACTCGTCGTCTGTATTAAAAGCACTGGAAATATATAAGATTCTCAAAAACTAAGTAGTTTTAAGCAAGTTATTGCTAAAATTAAGAAAAATTTCTCTTTCGCTTAACACTGCAATTGTATCGCGATTTGTTCAAACTGTTATGTCAAACTGGTGGGAAAGGATTTATTATTACAAATTACAGAGAAATATTACAAACAACACAGAAAAAATTATGGGCCAAAAATATCTAATTAATCGATTGTTTGAATATCAATGGCAATTTAAACAATTTTTTTAATTGATTCAATTAAAAAATTTATTGAATTTTCTAATATATCCATACAGTGTTGACAACATGTAAACAAAATTTTTAAAAATATGGCAAACTATTTTTTTTATTTTATTTAGATTAAATAATCAAACAAAGGTTTAATTATATCAATATATTATTTAATTTGTAAATAAAAAGAAAATAATCGCAAATGATTAACTTTTGATAAGTTGAATAGTTTACCGATTTCAAATACACGCAAAATCGTAGTTATTTGACTAGAATTTGCAACACTATTTTTGTTGAGATATTCGTGTACGCACGAAAACTTAATTTAGTTTCGTGTTTTATCTGTGATAATAAAAGTGCACATGTGGATTTAAATAAACCTTATCGAAAAAGGACAATTAAACTATTATTTTTGTAAATAATTAAATTTTCGATAAGTATAAGTGTCATTAAACTTTCATTTTAAAGTTGTGTGTGATTTTCTTAAGAAAGCAATTCAATTACTAGAAAAAGTTCAAGACAAGACAAGCAAAACAAAAATTTTGTCTTTACTTTTATTTGTTTTCTTATAATACATTTTTATATTAAAAAGCTTTAATTTTATTATAAATAAAATGTCAATTTAATTTACAAACCTACATTTCTTTTTTTTATTTAATGGGAGGCATATAACAAAAATAAAAAAATACTAGTTTTCAATTAAAACTACCATTGTTTTCTTCTCAAGTTTCAATTAAAGTTTTAATCAATTTAACTAAACTTTTTAATTGAGGTTGTAAAGAAAAACAATAACTCTTTTAATTGATATTATTATTATTTTAATTGGAAGAGTTTTAATAAACTGTCTGCAAATTTTTTTAGTTAATACTATCATTTCAGTGGTAGGTGCAAAATCAATTAAAATATTAATTGATTCAATAAAATTGTTAATTGAAACCCGATTTTAGTTTTTCCGTGAACTAAGTAATTTGAAGCAAATGATTTTTTTAGTTTAAAAAATATATATTTAAAGTTAAAACTTCAACGCGTTTGGTGCGTGAACGTTCTTCTTATCAGTTTTTTATGCCCTGCCCAAATATGCCCTACCCAAATACGTTCACATTGAACCCTTAAAAAAGGTATTTTCGTTTTTTTTTTTAAGTTAGCGATTTAAAATTTGTATGGGATTTGACAGTCGAAAACTCGATAAAAACGCAAATACGTATTTTGGGGTTCAATGAGAAGGTAATTTTAGGAAAATTAATATTTTCAAAAAAAATTCAAAAAGTTATATCCCTACTGCTCAGACTCTATTTTGTTTAAATATTATTTTTGATTCTTTTAAGTGTTGCCAAGAGCAAAAGTTTTTATGATATCATTTCTGTTGTTGCTGTACTTGAATTATATACATTATGGTGAGTTTTTTTTTCTATCTTTGCACTGTTTAACCACTTTTAACTGAAATTTAATTGCCAACAAATGTTTAAATATTAAATTTATTCCAAGCAATAGAGCTTCCTTTTCTGGTTTTTGTTTTTTTTTTTGGTTGTTATTCATCCTTAGCTATTTGTCCATTTTGCCCCTTGTCTTTAGATTTTTTTTATATGCCACTTGTTTAAAATGAAACTTAAATGTTTATTGGTTAAATGATGATGCTAAACTTTCTGTTGCTGGTGATATAAAATAAAGAATTGCTGCTGTTCTCGTATTTATAATTTATTTAAATTTTTCCATTTTTTTTTTCTTTTCTTCTTATTTTACTTTTGATTCAAGTAAGTACCTCTTGTATTTCAGATACGAAGCCTTTTTTTTGTCATTCTTTGTCCATGTTTTTTATATTTATATAATGCTTTTGACATCAATTGTTGTAGTTTTTTGTTATTGTTGTCGTTCTGTTGATTACACTGCGCAACTCGAAAAAAAAACAAGAGTACCGACTATTGACCATAAATATTTCGGCCACGCTGATTTAGTGGCGCACAGTGGTGAATTTCGCGAGATAGCGGTCAAAACTCTATAACTTTTGACCGGATTGGTATTTTTTTACGCAATTTGTTTTGTTCAATAGGAGGGACTTTGAGCTTCAATTTGCGTGTTCAAACGTAAAAATCGACTGATAGGAACGTAAGTAATGTGGAGTTAAAAATGCATTTTAATTTTTTGTTGAGTTTCCATGTAAAAGTTGAATATTTTGACATTTTAAATAGGTATTTTTTTTATAATTTCTTATTTTCTTCAATCGTATTTTATAACCAATACTTATTTATTATTCCTAAACTTAATTTTGGTCAGAAAAATGCCAACATTTGGCCCCTGACATTTATTTAGTCTCAATATTCACAGGGGCCAAAGGTTGGTTTTTTTGGAAGAAAGCTAATTCTTGTGAGGATTAAACTGAAAAATAACACTGAAATTCCCAACAATATCGATACCATTTGGATATATTATATACAGAACACAACATCGATAAAATTTTAAGTAAACTTTTACTATTGATTTAAAGTGCACATATATTTTATTTAAATCTATAACTATATAAGAGTAGCGTGACTGAGATACTGAGTGACTGAGTGACTGAGTGACTGAGGGCTGAGTGACTCAACATCGCCCAGCCAAAACCTCTGGACCTAGGAACTTGAAATTTGGTAAATATGTTCCTCCTCCGACTTAGACCTCCACTAAGAAGCGATTTTTTGATATTCCAACGGACAAGACCACAAAGTGGAAAAACTCCTCCTTTTTTGGAAAATAATGTCCCTTTTCCCCAGCCAAGACCTCTGGACCTAGGAACTTGAAATTTGGTACATATGTTCCTCCTCCGGCTTAGACCTCCACTAAGAAGCGATTTTTGGATATTCCTACGGAGAAGGCCAAAAAGTGGAAAACTCCTCCTTTTTCGGAAAATAGTGTCCATTTTTCCGAAAAAAGTACCTTTTTCCAAAAAAAAAAAAGTACCGAAAACGAAGTCCAAAAAAAAGTACCTTCTTTCAAAAAAAGTACCTTCTTCCAAAAAAAGTACCAAGAGAAAAAGTACCAAAAACGTTAATTTTCAAAAAAAAAGTACCAAAAAATTTTTATTTTTACCAAAAAAAAAAGTACCAAAACTATTGACAAAAAAGTACCAAAAAAGTTAAATTTTCCAAATAAGTACCAATTTTAAAATGTCCCTTTCCGAAAAAGAGTACTGAAATTTTCAAAGAAAATAATTACCAAAAAAAGACCCTTTCCCAAAAAAAAGTACCAAAAAATATTGGCAAAAAAGTACCAAAAAAATTAAATATTCCAAAATTGTACTGATTTCAAAAATGTCCCTCTCCAAAAAAAAGTACCGAAGTTTTCAAAAAAAGTTCCTTATCCAAAATAAAAGTACCAAAAAAATTTAATTTTCTTAAAATGTATCAATTTCAAAATGTCCCTTTCCAAAAAAAAAGTACCAAAATTTAAAAAAAAAAAATTACCGAAAAAGCCTATTCCAAAAAATGTACCCTTTTCAGAAAAAAGTACAAAAAACTATTGTAAAAAAGCACCAAAAAAAATTTTCTCTTTCTGAAAAAGTACCAATTTCAAAATAGTACTTTTTCCAAAAAAAAGTACCTTCTTCAAAAAAACTACATCTTCCAAGAGAAAAAGTACCGAAAACGTTAATTTTCAAAAAAAAGTACCAAAACTATTGCCAAAAAACTACCAAAAAAATTAAATTTTATAAAAAAGTACCAATTTGAAAAATGTTTCTATCCAAAAAAAGTAACGAAATTTAAAAAAAAAAATACTTACAGAAAACAGTCCCTTTTCCAAAAAAATTACCAAAAATTTTACCCTTTTCAGAAAAAAGTACATTTTCCAGAGAAAAAGTACCGAAAAAGTTCATTTTCAAAAAAAAAAATACCAAAAAAATATTCCAAAAAAGTACCGAAATTTTCAAATAAAATAATTGCCGAAAAATACCCTCTTAAAAAAATACCAAAAAATGTACCCTTTTCAGAAAAAAGTACAAAAAACTGTTGTAAAAAAGTACCAAAAAAATGTTCTTTATCTAAAAACGTACCAATTTCAAAATAGTACTTTTCCCCTAAATAAGTACCTCTTTTTCAAACCATAAGTATCTTTTCCAAAAAAAAGTACCTTTTCCAAAAAAAATTACGAAAAAGTTCCCTTTTCAAAAAAAAACCTTTACCATTTTACCAAAAAAAAAGTACAAAAAAAAAATTATTTTTCTGCGAAAGTACCAAATTCCAAAATAAAGTACCAAAAAAGTTTCTTTTTCCAAAAAAAGAGGTACCAAAAATGTTTCTTTTTCAAAAAAATTGCAAAAAAAATTTAATTTTTCTAAAAAAGTATTGGAAAACAGTACAAAAAAATAATTTTTCTAAAAAAGTACTAATGTAAAAAAAGTACTTATTCCAAAAAAAATATCCTATCCAAAAAAAAGTATTTTTCGCACAAAAGTATTTTTTCCAAAAAAAGTACACAAAAAATAAATTTTTCTAAAAAAAAGTACCAATTTCAAATATGTACTCCTTCCAAAAATCATTTCCATTTTTCAAACAAAAAGTACCAAAAGTATTAAATTTTTCTAAAAATGTAGCAATTTCTTCTTTCTGTATCTTCCAAAAAAGAGTACCAAAAAAACTACATTTTCCGAAAAAAAAAATACCGAAAAAGTACGTTTTCCAAACAAAAATTCTACCAACAAAATTTAATTTTCAAAATGAGTATCAATTTCAAAAAAGTGCTTCTTCCCAAAAAACACCTTTTCCAAAAAAAGATACAATTTCCAAACAAAAAAGAAAATAAATAAAATTTTCTAAAAAAAATACCAATTTCAAAAAGAACTTTTTCCATAAAAAACAGTAATTTTTCCGCAAAAAATACCTTTTCCTAAAAAAATTTCCAATTTCAAAACAACACTTTTTCCAAAAAAAAAATAATATTAGCGAAAATTTTTTAGCTTTTCCAAAACAAAGTACCAAAAAAAAATTACTTTTTCTAAAAAAGTACCAAAAATACAGAAAAAATACATTTTTTTTTTTAAATTACAGTTTGAAAAAATTACTTTTTCCAAAAAAATTTATAATTTTTGAAGTGCTTTTGCCATTTTTTTTTTGTATTTAAAATTTAAAAGAAAAATGAAAAAACAACACTCAATGAAAAAAATTCCCGGTTCAACGAATGTCAAACTTTTCACACTGAAGTAACGCTTTAACAAACAAGTCGAACGAAAATAAAAAATATATAAATTTAAAAAATATAAATAATAATTGCATAGTTTTGTTTTTATTCGGTTTGTTGTTTAACGAATACTCGATTTAACGAACAACCTAGACGTCCTGTAATTCGTTTAACCAGAATTCTACAAAATTTTCTACAAATATAATTTATAATTACGTTCTAATTTTCTACACTTTTTCCCATATAAACTTTATTTTAGTGGTTTTTTACACTTATCGTGTTACAATCTTAGACTACAAATAGAGGTTAAAATATTTCGTGTATATTTTTTTTTTTTCATATTAATGTATATAATCTATACATATAAAGAAGTGGTGTGAGTGACTGACTCAACATCGCCCAGCCTAGACTCCTGGACCTAGGAACTTAAAATTTACAAGGGATTTTCCAATATTTCAATGGAGAGTGCCAAAAAGTGGAAAAAGTTTTCCGTTTTTGCATAAAAAGTAACGGCATTTTTAACAATCTAACCGTTACTTTTTTAACACATAAAAGTAACGGTTTTTTTTAAAGAAACAGTTTAATCAACAACTAACGGTTTTTGTTTTTTAAGTAGCGATATTTTTCAAAAAATAACGGGTTTAAAAACGTAACTGTTGTTTAAAAAAAATAGCGGGTTTTAAAAAAATATAATGCGTTTTTTTTTAAGTAACTTTACTTTTCAAAAAAAGAACGGGTTTTTAAAACAAAAAGAAACGTTTTTTTTTCAAAAAAGGGACGTTTTTTTTAAGTATTTTTTTTCAAAACTTAACGGTTTTTGTCATGGTACTTTTCAAAAGAATAACGGGTTTAAAAAAAAGTTTTTTTTTCACAATATGGAACTTTTTTTTAAGTAACAGTAGTTTTTATCTGTCTATCTATTTATATAAAAGAGTAGTGTGATATACTGAGTGACTCAACATCGCCCATCCTAGCACCTGCTCCTAGAAACTTTAAATTTGGTATATAGGGAAGGTACCCTCCACTAAGATGGGATTTTTTTATATTACATCGGAGATGGCCAAAAAGTGGGAAACTGGGCCAAATAACCGAAAAATTGGTATACAGTTTCCTCCTGGAAAGGAGAATTCAAATAAGACGGAATTTTTTGATATTCCAACGAAGATGGCCAAAAAGTATTCAGATAATAAATATCTTATTCCAAAAAATATCGTTTTCCAAAAAAAATACTTTTTCAAAAAAAAAGTACTTTTTCCACAAAAAAGTACTTTTTCCACAAAAAAATACGTTTTTATAAACAAGTGCTTTTACCAAAAAAATGGACTTTTCCCGGAAAAGGTGCTTTCACCAGAAAAAAGACTTTTTCGAAAAAAAAAAAAATGCTTTTACCAAAAAGTTGTCAAAAACAAAAAAAAAAAAATACTTTTTCAAAAAAAATTTAAGATTTTTTTTTCAAAAACTACATACTATTCTAAAAAATAATTTTATTTTTTTTGATAACAAATTTTCAAAAAATCTAAAAAACTGTAAGTTTGTAAAAATTTGAAGAATACATATAACAATTTTCATGTTATATTAATTTTCATGATCATGGCACGATGGGTTATTTCCAAAAAGTTCTTTAAACAAGTACTTACTAATTAAACATGGCCAAATGAAGACCTCCACTAAAAGTAAAGAGTCCCATTTTACGACCATTGGCTAAAAAGTAGAAATATAGGTTTTCTGTGATGTAGGCTAATACACTGAAAATGCTAAATCTGAAACTTAAAACTTAAGTTGTTTCCAAAATAGGCAGATCAGTAAAAATTTGGTTTTTGAAAATTTTATAAGAACATGGAAACTCGATTAATTGATAGTCGAAACATTGAATTTTATATGTAGTTATAAAAACATGCGCACTGAGAAGGGCTAATTAGGAACTCGGAGATGAAGAGGATAGAATGTTAAAAACCCCTAAAATAATTAAATGTTTGCCTTTAAGACATCGAAAAAGTTTTTGCATAAATTGATACCATTTTTTCACAAAAATATTATATTTAAGTTTCAATATTTCAAGTAGTTCCAAAAATAATAGTCTTTTGAACTAAAAACTTCATTCACATTGTATGTATTTTTTAATTTTCATTAGCATTGTTCTCAAACCTTATTTTTTATAAATCAATTTTAATCTAAATTGAAAAAAAAAATAAAATAAAAACAACAGAAAAAATTACAAAATGTATTCCCGTTTTTTTGGCTCAGAAAAAGTATTTTTGTTAATTATTACAATTTTTAATTTAAGTACAAAATAAGTACATCTACAGTCTTATTTCTACTTCTAATTTACACACAATTTTATTCAAGCTAAAAACAATGCTACATTGATGTGAAATATAATAAAATAAGTTGGTCTTTCATTTGCGCCATTACTTTTTAATGTTGGACTCTTTGTTCATACGGGTCGCGGAAGCTTTACCAGCCCTGGTCCATATATATATTAAGAGCATTTGTGGATACCCCGATGAAACGAAAATGTTGACTGTTTTATAAAATAGAATATTTTTCGAAAAAATTTCGTGGCTCCTGGTCCTAACCAAGGTCCAATTTTTGATAGGGATGTCGTTATCACGGGCGTAGGGTAAAGGCAGGAGTAATACATATTTTCATCGACTTTCCTTTAACTTTATCAGTTTTCAAGCTATAGGTCATATTCTAAAATCAGATAAGGAGCGCAGTCTTGAATACTTCAGATAAGCTGATGGCGCCATTTACCAGGTAATATCATATTTTAACAATAAAATTTAACAAATAAATTCTGGAAAATAGTTTTGAAAAATAACACTCAAAAATGGTTAAGCCACAGGAAATTTTTACTATTTTGTTAAAGAAGATTAACTTAAATCTATGCTTAAGTCAGTTTTTAAATACAAAATGGGTTCAAAAATAGTCAACTCGATTTAAAACACATTCAATAGATTTTTTGTGTTTATTGTTTTGGAAATACATGGAATTCCGTTCTGAAATTTTAGTATAACAGTTTTTGTAGAAAAGTTTCTACTATCGACTTACGAAAAAAAAACTTGGAATTCTGGAAGGCCCATAATGAAGATGTACTCTTAAAATTAAAAAGTGAAAAATTTAAAAAATAAATTTATGATCGGGAGATAAAAATCGTATAGGACCAAATTTTGTTTACAGGTTCCACAATTTCCTGCTTTTGTTTTCATTGGTTGCCCAGGACCAAATATTTTTTACAGGTTCCCAATTTAATGCTTTTGTGTTCATTTGTTAAAAAGAGTAAATAATTTTGCTGCAGTTGAAACCTACAAGTTTTAAGTGAATATGTAAATATCTTTCAGAGTTGTAAAGAATACCATTTACCAACTTTTGCTCTTTTTTAAACCTATAACTTCTAAATATTCAAAATCTTCTATATCTTAAAAATCCTAGACGCCGTTAACGGTAGTTTTTAATATCGGAATATATAAAGATTTCATCTTTTAATAATTAAACATTAAAATTGTTTGCTTAATTCCAAGTTCCTAGCTCCAGTGGTTTGAACTTTGTGATTAATGGCCATTTATCCTATTACTATGGTTTTATATTAAATTCCAAAAAGTTTTTCTTCAGTGAATTACCTGAAGTGTTTTGGACAAAAGGAGACTTATCCCCGTAAACATTTCCAAAAATCCCATCTTAGTGGATGTATATACGAGGGGAAGAACCTACATGCCGAATTTCAAGTTCCTAGCTGCAGCGGCTTGGCCATGGTGATTAAGGGGACATTTTTTTCTTTGTGCCAGATTCTCATTGAGTTTTTATAGGGAATTCCAAAAAGTGTATTTTAAGTGCATTATCCATTACTCTATTTGAAATTACAGATTTCTAGCAGAAGAGGTTTAAGCAGAAAGATAAGATGGATATTTTTTATCGTAACAATTTCCAAAAATAGTCTACGATTTCAGATTTCTAGCGAAGAGGTTTAAGCAGAACGTTAAGCAAAACACTTTTTTGTTTTTTTGTGCAACCTTTTAATTATTTCCAAAAATCATGTTTCCGAGAATTGTGTCTACGCCGGAGACAGAACCTTCATACCAAATTTGAAGTTCCAAGCCCATGCGGTTAAAGCTGGGAGATTACTTATTAACATTTGAACCCCATTTTAACTATGTTTTATTTCAAAAAGTAGTTAATTAGTCTGTACATCAACACATATTTTATACTGGCGGACAATGCCCACAAGGTTGTTAGCGTAGATAAGACGTTTTTTTTTTTGCGTTAAATTTCAAAATGTAATTTTTATTGGACAATACAATAAAGTATTACCTATTTTATTTAACAGATTTGCAGAAATTTTTTACTCAGCGAAGCCTGCTTCGGACATACCGCAGAGTAAAAAACCCCTAAGTCCGGCCGCAGGCCGGCTACGCAGAAAAACTTTAATACTCACACAATCTTCTTTTAAAATTTGTCTTTGAAGAATATGTATATTTTTTACTGGGGATTATTAGCATAATAATGTTAGGCATAGTTCCTATGTTGGTTTGAGAGTTATGATAGAAACATTTCAATTCATAATTCCCAAATCGGAAATTGTAATAATGTCATGTCATTCCTGCCTAAAAATGTAGATCCCCAAATTAATAACTTCTTATAAAAATCGTATAGGCCCAAATATTTTTTTTTACAAATTTTTTGCTTTTGTGTTCATTTGTCAAAAAGAGTATATAATTTTTAAGCACTTGGAACTTCTGAATATCCAAAATATTTTATAACCTAATTTTTATTATACTTGACTAGCTTAAAAGTCCGAGATATCGTTACCAATAGTTTTCAATGTCGGAATACATTAAAAAGAAAATGATTTCCTGTTTCAAATGGTTCGAAATGGTTCGAGAAGATGTTTTAAATTTTAAGCATAAAGCAATTGTATATGTCATTAAGAGGACACTTTTCACCTTTAAATCCCTATTTATGACAAGTTTTGAATAAAAACGCAGAAAGTATATCTTAAGTGAATTACGATATAATTACCTAATGGTTTTGATTATGATGTTAAATAGAGATTGTCCGTTTTTGCCCCTCTCTTGGTTGATGTCTACGCTTAAGAGAACCTAAATGGAAAATCTCAAGTTCCCAGCTCCTACGATTTGAGCCGGGCTATTAACGGTCACTTTTCCTTTTTAACCCCATTTATACAACGTTTTCATTGTAAGTTCAAAGAAACACATATTTTAAAAGTCAGATTTGTAGCCAAATGTTATTTGGCAAAATATTAAAAAGTAGATTTGCCCTTCACCGTAAGAAATTTCACCATATAAATTTCTTATTAGATAATGTCTGCTCCAGACGAGGAACCTTCAAGTCAAATTCAAGTTCCTTACTCCAGCGGTTTAAGCTTTGTGATTAGTCCCAATTTTAAGCCCCGCTTTTATGGTGAGTTCCAAAAAAATATTCTTCAATGTTTTCCTTTTTATCCATCCCCGCTAAGTTTGCAAAAATCCCGTCTTAGTGGATGTCTTATTTAATAACAATTTGAAGTTGAATATATTTTTACCATTTTATCAAGTTTTTATTGGAAATTTCAAAAAGTATATTTTCGATAAATTAGCGCATACATCAGGGAATACATATCCTAAAATAAACATTTCTATACAAAAGGGTTGGGCAGTAAATCAAGAGGAAACCTTTTCACTTTTTGCTCCATTACGTAAACATTTCCAATAATCCCATATTTGTGGATGTCTACGCCAGAGGAGGAACGTACATGCCGAATTTCAAAATCAAGCGGTTTGGGCTGAGTGGTTACGGGAACATATTTGCCTTTGCACCACATTTTTATCAAGTTTTATTGGAAGTTCCTAAAGGCAAATTTTAGATTTCCAGCTGAAGGGGTTTAAGTAGGACGATAAGGGGACGACTTTTTATCCCTTTTGTCCTAACAATTTCCATAGGTCGTGATTAGTTGTACACGATCAAGAAGGAACCTCCATGACAAATTGAAGTTCCAAGCTCCAGTGGCTTAGATTGGGTGTTGAGCCTGTACTAAATCCCTTTTAAATACAATTTTTACTATGTTTTTATTGCATATTTTAGAAATTATTTTTCCAGTAAATTAGTCCATATACCAAAGAGCACATAATTATAGTAACGGGCAATCCCTTTACAGCGTTTTAATTAGAAGTTCAAAGAAACACATTTTAAAAGTCAAATTTCTAGCTAAATGTTATTTGGGATGACATTTAAAGGAAGATTTCGCTCTCACGGTAAGAATTTCTTTAAATTTATTCTTAGATAATGTCTTCGCCGGTCGAGGAACTTTCAAACCAAATTTCAAGTTCCTTACTCCAGCGGTTTAAGCTTTGTAATTAATCCCAATTTTTCTTATTAAAACCCCTTTTTACTGTAATTCCATCTTTGTGAGTGGATGAGAAACCTACATGCCGTATTAAAAAATCAAGCGGTTTGGGCGTGTGATTAAGGGAACATATTTGCCTTTTTTGTTTAAAATTCCTAAAGGTATATTTTAAGTGCTGTAGCCCATAGATTATTGGCTAATGCACTTGAAATTTCAGATTTTTAGCCAAAGGGGTTTAAACAGGACGATAAGGGGAGGACTCTTTATCTTTTTGTACTACATACTAACAATTTCCTAAAATCGTGATTAGATGTATGTGATGGAGAAGGAACCTCAATGATAAATTTGAAGTTCCAAGCTCCAGCGTTTTAGGCAGCGAGATTTGGCGGTATTAATATCTTATGAATACCATTTTTACCATATTTTTATTGCATCTTTTAGAAATTATCTTTTCATTAAATTAGAACTCATACCAATGAACACATAAGTAATGGTAACGTGAAAGCTCACTAGGTTGCTATCATAGATAACACGTTGTTTTGCCTTAAAGTTTAAAATGTAATTTCTATTGGAAAACGGAATAAAGTATTTACTTTTTTATTTTACAGCCTTCCATAAATGTTTTACTCAGGGAAGCTGTCTTTGGACATACCACAGAATAGAAAAATCCTAAACCTGGCCGCAGTCCGTCTACGCAGAAAAACTGTAATATATTGGGGGTTAAGACAAACATATTTTCATTCGTAATTCCCAAATTGTAAATAGTGATAATGCCAGGCCATACCTGCCTAAAGGTTTGGATGCCATCACTACTACATTGTGTTTTATTTTCCTTAAATTATTAAATTCTTATCCAAAATCAATTACATTTTAAACTTGAAGGCAAAACAATGTTGTCCCCATGCTAACAATGCAGCGGGCATACCCCTATTAGTACTAAAAATACATCTTAATCCGCTATAGTTCGTACCATAGTGTGGACGTATCCCAACGTCATAGGGATGAGCCCTCTTGGTCGGTTAGGGTGGGTAACCGTCCGTAAAAAATGTTTATACAAACAAAAACTAATTAAAATTATTAATTATAGGTAAATAAAAACCAAACACAAACTACATTGTTATGAAGCTTCAAACTCCTGCAGCTAGAGTTTGCAGGCAAGGATTTGGATCTGTGATCAACATCACATGAATTCTGTATAATATTCCACATGTTGGTCATAATATAAAAAATATTCACAAAACTTACAATGAATAAAAATTTTGGGCAGAACTACACGCAGAAAAAAGAGCATCGTTTTATAATAGTTTTAGAGCATCATGTAATGACTACAATTCGTAGCAATCATATTATGATCCTAAATGACGATAAAATCGCCTTCGGTAATCGTAATATGATCATCCAGAGTCATGTATATGATAATAAAATCAAAGTATGATAATTTCAATCAATCATACCTTTTCTCTGCGTGTAGGGGCACTCCGGGCAAGCCCGGCTTTAGCCGGCTTGTGTATTAATAAAAATTTATACTAAAATTAGAAACAAATTATAATCTTTAAACTAGTATTAATTAAACAATATTAGTAAAAATTTCTTCCAAATAGCTTTGATTTTCATTTTGCAGTAGTTGTTTAGCTTCTTCATCTAACTCTAATGAGGTTGATTTCCATTTTTGTCGAATACTGGACATATATGGGTCTGATGTGCACAACAAAATATTAATAAGATCTTCATTAGCACAATATCTGGAAATTTTTCTTGTATTGTGCTCGCGAAAGAATCTGTAGTCTTTGTTCCTTTTTTGAATGCATGGATTAATATACTATTGCTCGAAGTTTCAACATGATCTTTTTATACCTCTTTTGAAACATAATATAACAGGTACTTGGTTTTACCAGTTATTTCCATTGGTTTTTAAATTTATTTGCAATTTTCAGGTATTTAAGTTATGTAATATTAGATGGCAATAAAATCATTGTTTACCTTTTCCAAATGAATTGCCAGATACCACATAATTTGAGAGTTCTATTGTCATTTTTGTCAAAATTTTGATACACCCTTCTATGTGGACTAGGTCCAAATATGGGCCAACTTCTCCTAATTTCAACAGAATTATTTTTTGGGTCAATAAGAACTCTTGTACAAAATTTCATCAAAATATATGCATAATAGCCACTTTCACATACAAATAACTTCTCAAAAATATGACGTGCATTTGTACCGAATATCTTACCTTGGGTCAGAAAAATTGCTGTAGCTCAAAAAGTGCAGTCCCGATGCATGGACATGTATATATAGGAATGTAGGGGAGAGTTAGGACTACAAAATAGTAAATTTGTGTTTTGACTCAGCTTGACTCACAGGAGTTGTGCTCTTTGAAGTAGGAAATTTCCGAGAAATTTGACCTTTTTTAAAAAAAATATTTAAATTGTTCTGAAAACAGTAGAGCTTCAAAGCAGTGATTTCATGCTTTTGAGTCTACATTATTACGATTAAAAGTACTAATATGAATATAAAGAATTTATTTCACATAAAACTCTACAGATATTAGTTTTTTGTTGTTAAAATTTTTGACATATAATATAATTATTTTATTTTTTTTTTTACCGCTCCACGTGCTAGCTCTTCAGAAACAGTTAAATGACTAATTATTTTTTATTGCTTATTTGAAAACAGCAAACACAATCGGAAATCACTATGGAAAATTTTTACAGATCGTTTCTAATCCACGATATGAAACTTTCTGCATTACAAACTGCATCATTATAAGTGATTAGGGAAGCTGCTTACAATCTGCACCCTTTTTAGGGAAAACAGTAAGCTCAACATTTTTGTTTGTTTGTTTTTTTACGAAAATTATACATTTCTTTTACTGCTTCTTAATATAATTAATATAATTTCTTTTACTGCTTCTTAATATAATAGTAAGCACTTACATCAGCGCATTTGTGTTATCCTGCTTCTAAAAAGACGAATTTTTGTTACTGGGATGTTTATGTAAATAAGCCGAAGTTTTTTGTATAATATTGCAACGTTTTGATGAAACTGTTTCATAAATATTGATGAAACTGTTTCATATTATGAAGTTTTCATAGATGTGATGAAGAGTTTCATAAAAATGTATGTCAAATGTTTCATAAATCTTCATCATTTCAAAAAAAAGTTTCATAAACCGTGTGAACATATTTTTTATACCCTCCACTGTGATGATTGTATATATCGGTTCGTCATTCCGTTTGTAACGCATCGAAATAGAGGTCTAAGACACCATAAAGTATATATATTATTGGTCCTTATTTAATTTTAAGACGATTTAGCGATGTCGGTATGTCTCTCTCTCTGTTGAAATGGCGATCACGGCGCGAAAACGCAATAGTCCATTTTAACACATACATTTACCCGAAAAGTGTGGTACTGAAAATGAGCAAAATCGGACCAGCGGTTCAAAAGTTTTCAGTGAAGGTACCTCTAAATGTTCCATACAAATTGGTGTATTAGTGTATTAGTACAGATTCAAAGTAGCGTCTGGTGTATAAAATATAACGTCATATACTTTATGCACCATTCAGCTGCCATGAACTGAATTTTCTTTTTCATTTTTACACGAAATAATTGGCCAGATTTGCTTTTTTGCTTATGCACAAAAATAGTAAAATATTGCAAAAACTGAGAAAATACGTGGATTTACTTGCTAATGCTGCACATTTATGAACCAAATTTTATACCCGAATGTTAATGAACAACTTTTGTGTGTTAACCATAAAAACTAAAATAAAATATTTGATTTTTAAAATTTTATGCATAAAAAACATGCAAAACTTTAATGCAAATTTTCGAAAAAACTAACGCATAAGTTAAAAAACTTGGTACGCTATTAAGCGTAGCCGAAATATTAGGATGTTTAATTTTGTAGCACTGTGTTATTTTTCTTATTTTCCTTTCATTAACCACTTGACATTTGAAAAGTGTCATCTTCATTTGCATTATTAGAGAAGGTAAAAAATGGCATTGAGTCGAGTTTTATAATCATTTTTAAAATGAAAAAAAAGTTATGTATTCATAATAGTTTCAAATATTTATCAGGAACAAATCAACACTAAAATAATAATTACCAGTTAAATATTAATCGATATTTTAAATTAAATAAAGATTAAACCATGACACGATGTATATAAACTTATTTTAATAGTGGAAAACAAAAATCATTTTACGCTAATAAACAAATTTTAAACGTTGAGGCTAAATGTTTTAACCTAAAACGATTTTAACTCATTATTGACACTGTGTTGCTTTTACGACCCAGTACTTTTAATCGGTTATATTCTTTACTGGATAAGGACAATAAGGGGTTATTTAAAAAAATGGTTTATTATAAAAATTCTTTTTGCGATAGATAGGGACAATATTACATAGTAATCAAAAAATTATACTTTAAAATTCGGACTACTATGGCACCTCTGATGGCGAATTCATTATAGTCACTTTATTTAAAGGCAAAATCGGGTGTCATCGAGGAGTACTTTGTACTCATCTGACAAACAAAAATTTAATTTTTTTATACACGAATAAGTTCTTTAATCCCAGACGGAGCCGGATTTTTAAATTTTTGACTTGCATTACAATGGTACGAGCGTAAACTCAAAAATTAAAAAACACCCGAAAAAAATAATTTTTTATTTTTCAAAATTAAGGTGCTTCATTTTTTAGTTCTTTACAAAACAAAAAAAAACCGATTGATCATTGGTACATCCGTTAATGCTGCACAGAGGAACCCGATTTTCAATATATTGTTTTCAGAAAAAGACATTTAAAGTAAATATTGCTCAAGTAAAATATACTGAAAAGGGCAAGTTTGATTAACTAGCTTAACTTTTTTATTTCACCAAAATGTATATAATATAAAGAAAAATCTTCAAACTATCGAAATGTGAAATAAAAAAAATTAAGAAATAATAAAAATCTAAAGTGGTTTAAAACTCTTCAAACATCTTGACTATAATCGTGAATAAAATGGGGCCTTTTTAAAAAAATTATTTTAAAATATACAACAGACCAATATTTTATATTTTTGATTGTTATGTTGATAAAAGAATACTAAAATGTATTTCCCTGATAGAAATTAGTTCATAGATTGTATATAAGATTTGAAAATTTGACCGATCGTATGATGAATTTTTGAAATAAACACAATCTAAAATATTCCAAAAATTATTCCGTTTTCACTCAAAACATAAATAATAGATGATGTTTATTAAATCACTACTAACCCGGTTAAAAATTCATATACGTTAAAATATCTTCATAAGCAGGGAAGCGACTATCATGCAAATGCATGTTTATATTCAGTACCACAAAATTTATTTTTATTTTACTACACTTAGAATATTTTTTTAAAAATCGGTTATTTTTATTAAGTTCTTCTAATAAACAGATATACAAGGTATGAAAAAAATACAAATTTAAAAATCAATTAACATACTTTTTTTTTTAATATTCCATTAAACTTATGATATTTTTAAGCAGGCAACAAAAAAAGGTGTTCAAAGATCCATTAAAAAAAATTTTTTTTTGACTTTAAAAATTAGAACAACAAAATTGACATACTACTTCAATTGATTTTGCCGGAACCAAATTTAGTTAAGAAAATAATGTTTTTGAAAAAAATTGTCTTAAAAAACGTTCCTACGGCTACGGCCCAGAAACTAGCTGATTAAATTTAGAAAAAATTAGAAAATACTATTGTCAAAAAAAACCCAAAGAATTAGAATATAAGTTGATGTTTTTGGAGTATTCCACTTACATTAGTTTCCATTTATAAAATCCACATTGGCGAACAGTTCCTTATTATTTTTATTATTTAGAGGAAGGTCATACAATGACATGCTTATTCATAACAATTGAAAACATCCGTGGTGGTAACTACAAAAAGTTAAATACCACACAAAAAAAACTTAAAAGAAAAATTAAACGCCAACAGATGACGCCTTTTAGAAATCAAAAGTTTTTTAGCTGCTTTTAACAATTGCTGTTCACTCATTTATAACAAGGAAACAAACTTTTGCTATAACCCCTTATACATATTTCACAATTAAAAAAAAATGTTTTTTTTTTCTTTTTTTTTTTTTTTTTTTTGCTAATTTTAACTTCCTTTAAATTACAGACTTGAATAAAAAAAACACATTTTAAAAATGTCTGTTAAAAACAAAATTCAAAAGTTTACATTGTAAATGAAACCAAAAGTATTATCTAACTTAAAAGAAGAAAACAAAAAAAAAAAAAAAAAAATACTTTCACAAAATACACCCTCATTTATATCCTGCTATAATTATCCTTTCAAACCGTCTAAATATTTGTGTTGGTGTAATTTGAGTGTAAAAAATTACTTCAAATTTAGTTAAAGAATTAATTCTAATTTGTGAAGAATAATAGGAAATTCCTACTAATTTTGTAAAATGAGTTCATAAATCATTGTTTAGCGTTTAAAATTGGTGTGTACTAAATTTTAAAATTTTGTATGTAAAAGCTTGATCTATATTAAATTGCTTAACTTACCTTTTGGCAAAATCATCAAATTTAAAAGTTTTCTCTACCATACCATCATCTATAAATAAAGCAGGATGATATAAAATAATGAAACACAAACAAAATTGTTAATAAAATTTTTAAACTTTTTTGTTTTTTGTTGTTTTAAAATTAGTTTACCTGCAATTTCATCATTTTCTTCATCATCGTCACTACGATCTGAACTTTCAACATCATGGTCATTTTCTGATGGGTCAACTGCAAAACAACAAAAAAACAAAAAAAAAAAGAAAGCATAAGAAAATGAAAATATTTTAGTATCAATTTTTAGGAACAATTGAGATTCAATTAATGGAATGTTATTTGATAACTTGATACTTTTCATAACAAAAAAAAAAACATTTTAAAAATAAATTAGCCCAAAGCCGGTATAGCACAAACAATATGGCGCGTGTCACATTTTCGTACATATCGCTCATTTACTGCAAGACTCATATAACTCAAAAACACGATTTGGCAGAAAACGAGTTTAAAGTTTTTAATACATATCTGCCTCTCTCGATCCTTTCTCTATTTATTTGATCTCGGTTTTTATAAATAGGGGGTTTTAATGTAGTGAGAGTTGTGTGCGAATTCGCTAATTATCGAGAGACCCATGAGTAGCACAGTTTCTCTATGAAGTATATACCCTTTGCACAAACTTTAAAGAAAAAATAAAATATATTTTCTTCTATCTCGAAAATTTCATATTAATATCATGTATATTAATATGAAATTTTTACACAATATAAAGCATAATATTACTAATAAATCTGCATCATTAACTCAAAAATCGCATTTTTTGACATATGACAGTCTTGAAGTAAATGAGCGATATGAATACAAATATTTAAACATCATTGAAGTTAAAGAAAAATCAGGGATGTCAGGTAATACCACTAAAATACGGTTATCGATTCAAAACCTTTTCAGGTGACTATAGTTATCGCAAAAATACCGTTACCGAAATAATTGAAATATCGTTATCCGTAAAATACCGTTATCGAATAATACCAATGTCTTTGAAATACCGTTACCGAAATAATTAAAATATCGTTATCGCTAAAATACCGTTACCGAAATATATATTGTTAGTGAAAAATTATGAGGCCCTGTAAGTTACGCTAAGTAAAAAAAAAATAATTTTCTCCTATTATTTTTCAAAAAAGTGCATGAAAAAATGATTTTTTGCACATAAAATGTTTTCAAAATTTGTTCAGTAGACACTTCACTACATTATTGCCAAATATAGTTAAGCAATATCATCCAGTCTGAACTAGCTGTTGGCCAAAAACTGAGGACACCTTATTTTGAGTGGTGCACTGACTTTCAAAATCTTTTGAGGTCCATAAAAAAAATTGGTAGTCAAACTGGCCAAACTAAGTACAAGGTTTTACTAACCTTTGGTAGTACAATCGAACCTGTACTGTCGAGTCCGTGTATTTTTTTACTGTTGCACTGTGTTATTTGTACCAAATAAATCTTTGAACACATGTAAAAAAAATTCAAGCATTTTACTTTTGAAATAATTAAAAACTAACGGTTATGGTTAGTATGAAAAGGGTATGCGTAACATTAATGTTTTTGAATATTCAATGATTTCACCAACAAACATTTCTCAAATAGACCATAGTTTCAGAAATAAAGGAGTGCTCCACAATACCCGACTACTCCACATTACCCACAACATACTCTTACTGCAAAACTTTTCTAAGTGTAGAAATTTGCCTTATCATATAAACTTTAATTTATTATCACACCGCTATTATAGCAAGGAATACATATTTCATAAAAAAATGGGTTAATCTTAACGATTTTATTAAAATACTAATCAAGTAATCAATTATTTTACACAATTATTTAGTCACATGTCTTAAATAAATTAAAGTTATTTTTAGCCATATTGTCATCTATCAGACTTGGGCGACGTCAATTACATTTAAAATCGTTCACTTATGAACTTTTTTATATCATTAATAATATCAGATTTGTAAAATCTTTAATACCAAACATGGGGATTAGTAACAACATGTGTATATTTAATTACAGGGCAATTACTCAATTACACCCAATTACATGTAATTGAACATAAAAAAGTAATTGGCCTGTAATTAAATACACAGATATTGGAATTATGTCCAATGTCTGGTATTGACAAAATTGGAAATTTCCCACGGAAGCGTTTAAGCCCACAAGTGTGAGCGTAGGTCTGAAATTATTAATGATATAGAAAAATTTCACAAGAGAACGATTTTGAAATGTAATTGATGTCGCCCAAGTCTGTCATCTATTATATTTTTTTATTTTTTATTTTAACAATATTTTACTCCTTTCTTTATTTAATATTTAAGACTGCATTTGACAGTATTTTAAAGCCAATAACCCAATATATTTATATACTTCAACAAAAGCTGTCACGACAATTTGGCAATAATACTTTATAGACATATAAAAAGTTTGTTTAAAAATAAAAAAAGTGAACAGAATGAACTGCAACATAATGCTATAAATACCATTATCATCATCAACATCAAATGAGTGAGTATATGGGTGGACATCAATATAAAAATTGCCAGTTACATAGCAAGTAGACATATAGACTCGACAAGTAGACATTTTAAGTAATACAAACAAAATGATTTCTTTTTATTTTTATATATACACACACACACACACACATTATGATAACAATAGAGGAAACAGCAACATGGACACTTATAGATTTATAACTATGGCTAATGGATAAAAGAAAGCATTTTTAAAATAGAGAAACAAACTGTCCACCTACTTATGGAAATATAAGTATTGAGTAGCAACGAACAAAAATCCTGAAGGCGTTAAAACAGGAACATTATAAAAGAATAGTTCAGCGAAATTTTGTAATGTCCTGTGGTATATAAAAAAAAAATAAGGCTGCAAAAATAATATTATTTAACAAAAGTTTGATCCTTGATGTTAAATAATATTGCTATGGCAATTTTGCTGTTCATACCAACATTTGTTTTACTAACCTATGCGAACTAAGTGAATGGACAAAATTCAAATATAAATTACAGCTAAGTAGGCATGTTTTTTTTTAAACGAATGTCAATAAAATGTTTTATTATAAGCACTGTTCCAGACTAAAAATCATATATAATCATATATGATTATACAAGGTGGCGCAAAAGTAATCCTCCTATCAGAAAATGCTATAAATTTTGCGATTGTCCCCTAATGTCAGTTCTGAGTTGACATTTGTGTAGTAAACACATGCGAAATACACGTTAATAAACAATGTTACGCTACACTGCTCCAGAACGCGGAATATTGGTGACTATTTATTTGACCAATAATCGGTCGGTGACTTTGGCACAACGTGAATTTCGTCGCAGATTTCCAGGCCGTGCAACGCCTACTGGTGAAACACTGCGACGTTTAGCCGCTCGATTTTTCATCAAAAATAATCATGAGTGATGAGGCCCATTTCCATCTTAGCGGGTACGTAAATAAGCAAAATTTACGCTTCTGGGGCACTGAAAATCCGCGTGTAACCCATGAAGAGCCATTACACCCGCTCAAAGTCACTGTATGGTGTGCTGTTTTCGCTGCACTCATAATAATCCATGCTTAAAAATACAAATATATTTTTCGTAAATTTTTTTTCGTAGAATGTACAATCATTTTGTTTATATTACAAAACTTTTGTATAAAACAAATTACATAAATTTACAAATTTCGTAAAAAATACAAACATGATTTCGTAATATTTTTTTAGTACATTGTACAAAAATTTGTAATGTTACAAATATTACATATGGATGTTGATGTGGTTAGAGGTCGGATTTGCAATCAGAATGTTGCGAGTTCAACTCCTGGCGAGGACAAATTTTTTTTTTTTTTAGTTTTTATATTTTTTTTGTTTATTGATGTTTTTTAAATTTCTATGTTTTATTGTTTTATTTCATTATTACTATTTTTGTGTTTTGATATAAATCGATATTTTGTATTTTGTTTAATAAAGAGGATCCTAAAACAAGTTAAAGAGGACCCAAAAACACTACTTCCACTTTATTTGCCGGGTTTAGTATGAAATTCAATAAAACAAATATTTAAAAAGATAAAATATTTAATAATAAAATGCAATTAGTTTGAAATTGTTATTTAAGTTTTTATTATTATTATTTTATTATTTTTTTATTTTGTTTTTTAATATATTATTTGATATATTTATAAAAAAATATATTATTTTATTTAGTTCAATAAACATAATAAAAATATTTAATGGCCATTTTACCTTATTTATTAAATATTTGTAGCATATTTTTCTAGTTTTCATAAAAATTTCATAATATTTTCGACTTAAGTTCCTTTTTAGTTTGTTGTATTGCATCAGCTACTTTGGTGCAAATGGTAGAGGGGTCTACTTCAACACAGCAGGACGTCACTGAAATCGTGAGTTCGATTCTGGTGTGACACCATTACATTTTTTTTTTTTAATTTTAAAATAAACCCGTAAGGTATGAACCACATTTTTATTTAAAAAAAGTTTTTACAAAACTTTACGAAATGTGATTTGTATATTCTACAAATTTTTTCGTAATGTCAAAATAACCAAAACTTTCGTAAAATGCACAACGGTTTTCGTGTATTTTACCTATAGGTTATTATGAGTGTGGAGGAGTCATCGGACCTTTTTTCTTCGAAGACGTCGCGGGCCAAACGGTTACTGTGAATGGTGAGCGCTACAGAGCAATGATCAACGATTTCTTTTTTCCGCAACTTGATGAATTGGGATTGGAAAACATGTGGTTCCAACAGGACGGTGCAACGGCACACACTGCACGTGCCACAACCGATATGCTGAAGGATGCATTTCCCGGGCGCCTAATCTCCCGTTTTGGCGATTTGCACTGGCCAGCAACATCGCCTGATTTGACCGCTCCAGACTTCTTTTTGTGGGGCTTTTTGAAGTCGCGGGTTTATGTCAACAAGCCTCAGACTCTTGCAGCTCTTAAAGACAATATCCGTCAATAATGTGAGGACCTATCGCCGGAAGTTTTGGCCAAAGTGATGGAAAATGCCATAAAATGGGCTCAAATGACAATCAACTGTGGCGGCGGCCATTTACATGACATCATATTCTCGACTTGATGTAAAAAAAATTAAAATACCAAATAAAAATAATCCACAAGAAGAATTAAAGTTTTTCATTTTTTTTTTTAATTACAGCCAAAAAACATCGGAAGGTTATTTTTGCGCCACCTTGTATATAGTTTCACATATAACTAAACATCACAACCCATATGGGATGTAATCTCATATAGTTTGATCCAAAAAATGGGTTTATCAAATATAATCAAATTATATATAACTTGATACAATTTTATCTAATAAGTTTTTTAATTAAAAAATTAGAAAAAAATCAAGTGTTTTAGAGATCAGTATTAAAGTAGTACTTAATTGGATTCATCAAAACATATAAATATTATTTTTAAAAAATAAGGCTTAATCTAAAAATGTATGCATATAATAAATTTAAAATGCAAGGTAAAAAAAAGCCACCTTCACCGAGGAAGGAATCACAATTTTTATGCGCAAAATTTTCAAGTAGAAGACTTACATTTTTTTTTAAGAGCAGAAATAAACAGCTAACTTTACACGTCCTTGTTATACAAAATAATCAAAAATAATAACTATACGGTCTGTTATATGGATCAATACGATATTTTTTTATGAAAGATAAATCTTCCTATTTAGTATTTCAGCAATTGCGGATTGTTCAAAACAACTATTGTGTTAACAACAAAACAGGATCAGTGGTAGAAATTATATTGCTTATAGTAGTAGTAAGCAACTAAAATTGAAAATCTAGAATTCATTGCGCATGTTATAAGGGTTGGTGGTTTAATTTTATAAACAAGCTGTTGCCCACGCTCTCTTCTAAAAACCTGAAATGGTGTTAAGAGTTTCGAAAAAATTTATTAACAGTGGTACTTTTAATAAATTAATGTTTATGCTTATATATATATACTAGCGGGCGTTGCCCGCTACGTTGTTAGCGTGCCTTAGACCTAGTTTTTGGGATGATGGATAACTTTTCAGTTTGCCCACTATCTGTGTACCAAAATTTAATAAAATCCTTTAAGCCATAAAAAAGATAACAAAAAGTGGGCGTAAAACTGCCACGCCCACCAAATCTTAATATATTATAGCAAATAGTGCTTATGATTCATCCCAATATCTGTGTACCAAATTTCAATTGCATCGGTAAAGCCATATCGAAAATAGTGAAGATGTGGGCGTAAAAGTGCCACGCCCACAATATCTAAATTTGATATAACTTAAAGTGCTTATCTGTGACATCTCTTTCTGGGTACCAAATATCAATTGCATCGGAAAAGCCATATCGAAAATAGTGAAAAAGTGGGCGTAAAAGTGCCACGCCCATCATATAAAAGTTTCATATAGCCTATAGTTCCTTCCAGACCGCCCACTATCTATGTGTCAAATTTGAATAAAATTGTATCGAATATAGCGAAAAAGTGGGCGTAAATGTGCCACGCCCACAACATCTAAATTTGATATTACTTAAAGTGCTTATCTGTGATATCTCTTTCTGGGTACCAAATATCAATTGCATCGGTAAAGCCATATCGAAAATAGTGAAAAAGTGGGCGTAAAAGTGCCACGCCCATCATATAAAAATTTCATATAGCCTATAGTTCCTTCCAGACCGCCCACTTTCTATGTGTCAAATTTGAATAAAATCGGTTCAGGCGTTTGGACGTGATGCTCACACAAACAAACAAACAAACAAACAAACAAACCAACAGTCATTTTTATAATATTAATAAGGATATATAATGCCCTATGGTTCCTTAAGACGAACAATGGGCCACAATTTTTGCTGAAGGTCGTCATCGTGGGGAGCCGTTGATTGTAATCGCTATTAGTTGTGGTTTCAGTAATAATTGTTGTTTAGGACAAAGCGACTGATTGGGCCACCTTGTCCGATCCTAGTGTTGGGGCTGCCAACAACCTCTAGGCAGGCTAGCCGAAAAAAGCGGCATGAAAACAGTTGAGTTTCAGCGACAGTTGTCACCTATGTTCATGCTTTTAAGCAATTTTAATTATATTTTAAAGTTAAGTTGTGTTTTTTAATGTATTCTGTGCATAAGTTTTGTATAATTAACACAACATTTTGTTTATAGTTATATACTAAAAAATAAAAATTAAAAATCCTGTAAGAACCCAGCCAGAAATTACCAATGGTCTGAAAAATCAAGCACTGGCAGAGCACTGTTTACCAATGGTCCAAAAAATAAAGTCCTGGCAAAGCACTGATTTACAACGTTCTGCCAATGCTAGTCAAAAGTGCTTTGCCAGTACTTAATTAACAAAATTTACAACAGTAAAAATAATAAAAGCACTGGCACAGCCCTAGCTTAGGACGATCTACCAACAGTGGCACAGCGCTTGTTCACAACGCTTTCCCAACGCTGGTCAAAAGAACTTTGCCAGTGCTCGATTTACTAAATTTACAACCGTTTATAAAAACGAAATTTTATTCATGTACTTGTTTTTGAATAAGTTAGCAGGGTTTATTAAAAATAACAAATGAATAGTATTTTTTAAATTTATTTTACATACTTTAAAACTTATTTTTTTTGTTTTTTTTCAAATCTTAAATGAATTTAAAATCAACTAACCATAAGCATATGGTATTCAAATCAAATTCCTACACTAAAAAAAAGTCAGTAAAGTCAGAACCATTTTTGCTCAAAGGATCCTTGTAGAAAAATTGCTAATTTAGCGTATTTAAAAACTTTTCTAATCTATACCTTTATAAAATTTAAAATTACAAGATTGGAAAAATTCAAAACTAAATTGCAATTTATTTGAAGTTAAGAAAAGTAAGGTCTCCTATTATGGTCAGCACAAAGTATAGTTTTTGTACTAAAATTTTACTTAAGACATTTATTTTCAAATTTCTTTCTTTAGTAAAATTGTAGTAAAAAAGTCGTACTTGGTGCTAACTTATCACAAAAATAATCTGATAAAAAAAATATTCAGTGTTTTGTAATTAACTTAGCTGAAACCTATTGTTATTTCTGTTTAAATTACCAAAATCATTCAATAAGAAATAATACAAGTCTTTACTTAAGTGAATTACAAAGTAGGACTATACAGTTCAAACATAAATCTCGTTTTCATATATAATATTCTTAGTTTAATTAAAAATTTTAATTTCAAACGGATAATCAGTTTGAGTTATAAATTTTCTAATTTCAAATATATAAAATCAATTTTTTTTCGAAAATTTTACAATTTTCAATTTAAAAATTTGACCTTTTGTTTTAAATTTTTATATTTTGAGCTTAAAAACTATTTTTACATAGGAATAGTGAAAATTTTGTGGTTCAGAAATTTTATAAAAAGAAATTTAAATATTAAACAAAGAGCTAAATACATGTTCTAAACACCCTGAACATTTCAGACGGATTCTCCACTACTTTTTGAGATATTAAAAAAAAAAATAAAAGTTTAAATAAGTTAAGTTTCGGTGGCATACGAGTACTATATATTTTTTATATATCTCAAAAAGTAGTTGGGATTTCAATCAGAAATTTTCAGGGTGTTTAGATACTTTTATACAAAATGTAAAAAAAATTAAAAGGAAATTTTTTTTCAAAAATTTATTTTGATTTTTTTTTATAAAAACAAATATTAAACAAAATTTTTTAAATAATTTTTTTATAAAATTGCTGAACCACACAATTTCCACTATTCATATGCGAAAAAAAATTTCAATATCTTTTACACAACAAACGGTACCGGCTTTTGAATGATGTTCCAACCCCTAATTTTGCTATTTTTCGAAGCTCCAGGGTTGCCACAGTTTACAAAATACTAAAAAAAATCGTTTTGTAAATATGAGTTCATTGACAAAACTTACTCACCATATTTGATCAAAATCCTGAACTATTGAAAAATTAGTCGTTGAAATAAAATGAAAATGCTCTTTTGTAAAGATTTAGTGACTTGTTTATTTTTTCTCATATCTTTATACTCTTTTAAGTTTAAAAAAAGCGGGTTTTTCTAAGTTTTCAATTTTTGTTTTTACAATATTTCTTAGCTTTAAATGCATTGAATTTAGATTATTTTTTTTTTGCCTTATAATGACTGCGAAGGCTGCAAAACTGCATTTACATTTATCATGGAAATCAAGTTTAAACTATATTTCGATCATATGGTAGTGTATAAAATGATGCAAGTCTACTTTAAACTGGATTTCGATTTCCAAAACTCTTTAACCTTTCTAAAACCTTTAAAATTAGTTAAAATTTTATTCATTTTTTAAAATTCAACATAGAGTATTTTAGTTTACGAAAAATAATGAAAAATTTTAACTAAACTAATGAAACTTTCCGTCATATAGTGAACGATATTTTTTTTTTGAATTAATGAAAAGCTCCTTACTTTTTATGAATTTAATTTTTTAATGAAACTTCTTCGCAAAGGGAATGAAACTGTTAAAAAATTAAACAACAGTTTTCATTAAATTTTACGACAACTTCATTAACTTAGTGAAAAGTTTAAATTTACGAGTTCCTGTGCAACTTTATTGCATTAATGCAAAAATTCATTAACTAATTTTTTACACTTTCCTCTTTCGATCCAGTACTTTTAAACGACTATAATTTACTGAAAAAAGATAATTAAGTTATTTAAAAACCTTAAACAACATCTTGAGTACAATCGTAAATAAAAAAATTGTGAGAAATTGTTATCCAGAGTTGCCAAATAATTATTTAAAAAATCTATTTTTGACCCTTTTGGATGGAACTTTTTCAAAAGATATTTAAAAATATAAAAAAGCCTATTATTTTATATTTTTGATTGTTATGTTGATAAATTGTGTATAATTTTTGATTATATTTTTCTCTCAAAATATAAATAATTTATGGTTTTTATTAAAATGCTACTAAAATTATAAAAATTATATCGTCAGGATTGACATATGGCAATTTAAAAAAATTCTCAAAAACCACGATCTTTTTCCAACTAATTTTGAAAATCGGTTAATTTAATTTATACGATATTTAAATCTTTAAAATATCTTAATATCTTAGGATTTATATGCTGAAAAAGTTTTACAAAGTTCTATGACGTGCCATTAAAGAGTTAAAATCATGGAGTCAATTCTCTCTGTGGTCCGAACAAAGTCAGATATAAGCACTGAAAATAAATTTCTAAAAACCGGAAAAACCGGTTATTCATACCGGCTTCGAGTTTTAAAAAACCGAAAACCGCGTTTTAAAAAATACTGGTTTTTTAAGTATTCGAAACACAGTTTTTAAAATAGGTCGACTATTTGAAAACTCTAATCGACTTGCATCGAAAAGAAAGGACATCCAAAAAAAAAGTACCTTTTATACCAAAAATATACCTTTTATACCGAAATACTCAAATTCTTCAAATGTTCCAAAAGCACATCCAACTAAAGACTTTTGAGGTCTTTTATGTGAAAAAGTCTATGAAAATGGTTGGGAAGCCAAATGCACTGACAAATTGAAGAAAAAATTAAAAGCAGTTTACAAAAAAGCATGATTGAAGGTATCTAGCATAAAATACGCCAAATAGAAGATCGCGGTCCGTTGGATCTCTACAAAAAGTGAATTAATAATTTATTTATTTATTTGTTTAAGTCTATGGATACAATATCCTTACAGACTAGCATATAAAAATTAATATATTTAAAATAAATTATTTAACAAAATTTTAAATTGGGAGTGAGAAACACTTATGTCTAACTTATTACAAAAAATATTAAATAATCTCATAGATCTATTTAGTGGTTCGTTTAATGCATATTCAGTTAAGTGCATATCAATATAAAAAAATTTACTTCTATTTCTAAGACTTCTTGGTGGAACATATGTTGAAATTAACTCTAATAGCTCAGGAGAATCAATAACACCACAAATAAAAAGTTAAATTAGCAATAATACGACGAGTTTCCAGAGTTTTTAAAGAAATAAACTCACACTTATCTGCGTAAGAAGTTCTAGAAAAAGAAGGAATGTTAACATGATTCGGATAGTTAAAACATGGTAGGGCAAACTTGACAAATTTTCTTTTAGTTCTCTCAATGCGACCAATATGAAGCACTCCAAATAAATGAAGAATATTCCAATCTAGATCTAACAAACGAAGTATAAACCACTTTCTTCGTTATTTGATCAAAACATTTATCCAAATTACGTCGAATAAATGCTAAAAGCGAATAAGCTTTTTGTACAATAAAATTTAAATGACTGTTGAATGATAATTTAATATCAAAAACTACACCAAGGTCCAAAATTTCATCAACAGATGACAACACATCACCAAACATTCTGTAATCAGAAATTATAATATTTCGAAGTCTATGAAAAGACATACTATAACATTTAGAAATATTATAGGGTAAACCATTACAATTTGACCAATGAACTAGATTATTCAAGTCCTCCTGAAGGTCGAAAACGTCCCTTACAGAAAAAATTGGCTTGGAAATTTTGAGATCATCAGCATACATTAAAAATTTTGAATTTTTAAAGCAATCGCTAATGTCATTTATAAAAATAGTAAATAATAAAGGACCAAGGATGCTGCCCTGTGGAATACCTGACGTTGGTATAAAATAGTCCGAACAAATTCCATCAACAGATACTGTTGCGATTCTGCCAATCAAATAATGACGGAACCAACTAAGCATATTTGAATGGATGCCAATCTTGGAAAGCTAATATAATAAAAGTTCATGTGGGACTCGGTCAAAAGATTTGGCGAAATCTGTGTAAATTGTGTCAATTTGAACACCTTTTTTAAAACAAGAGATGCAAAAGTTAACAAAAACCGATAAATTAGTTGTTGTTGATCTCCCAGCCATAAATCCATGTTGTGAAACAGATATATATCGTTTTAACTGGAAAAAAAGTTTATCAAACACGATGTGCTCAAAAATTTTAGCAATATTGGTTAATTTGGAAATAGGACGGTAATTAATAACACTGCTCCTACTACCATTTTTAAGAATTGGGAAAATATTCGTAAATTTCCATTTCTGAATGAAATAACCAGCTCATAAAGATTTATTAAAAATTATTTTGAGGGGTAAAATAAATGAAGAAAAGCATTTCTTAAGAAGAAAGAAGAAGACAGAAAACAGACACCGAATTTGTTGCCAACCGAATTCTGGCGGTTACGACAACTATCATAACGTTAAATTATATTTGTAGTCCCGAAAGCTTATAAACAGTGTTTGTGTTTGTCTTTTCTGAGATTTGAACTCGGAAGTTCGGAGTACAAGGCATACTTTCTACCCACTACACCACAAATACTTATAAATATTGAGTGCTAAATTTGAATTTAAATATTTTGTTAGGAAAACAAAAATTGTCTCAAATACATTTACCAATAATTAATTAGTTGCTTCTATAAACAATGCAATCCACAATTCGGTTGGTACTACTGACCCTTTAATTTAGTGGCATATTTGATTGCGAATACCGTATTTGCAGTAAACACTTTTGATTATCGACAATTTTTTAAAAAATTTGATAGATGGCAACAATTCTCTTGTAGTATCACAAAATAAATGGTTGCTTCTACCGTACACAATTACTAACCAAATTTTATTTGAAAATTTGATTGGAAATACCAATATTTGGATAACTGCATTGGTTTTAAGTTCCTTTTCCCTCTTTTTAAATTTCAGTACAGTATTTTTGTCTTATTAATCGATTATTGGTAGTTCAAAACAAAATAACGTCCTATCAAATAAATTTGTATGGGTTGGACCGAATTCTAACCCATCCTTTTTCTACGTGCTGTGTTATAAATAAAAGTACGTTTTCAAAAAAACAAATATTAGTTTTTAATTACAAACGTTTTAAAATTGTTTAACTACTAAATTCGTATAGGTAAAGCCCCACTATGCAATCAAACCTTAAGTTCAAAACACCCACTTTAGATTTCAATATAACACATACATATTTATTTGATATGTAATGTTCACAAAAAAAAAAAAAATAAAAATATCTCTTATATCAAATGTCAAAGGTAAATAAAAGGTTTCATATTTAATCTCTTAATAAGAAAACATTCCAAATTATTGCCCCTAAATTTATGCTTTACATTTTATCTTAAATCTTATTATGCTGATATTGAAAGTTTAAATAGTTTTGTTTATTACTTTCAAACTCTTTAATATTTGTTATTCATTTAAAATTTCCCAGTATACAACTGAAGTACAAAAAGAGTGAAAATTTCCTAAATCATAGGTCTGTCAGGATATTATTAAATTATCTGCTCTGAAGATTTGATATTAAAAAGTCGTTTAAAATTCATAATTCTAATCGCTCAGATATATATTGACAGGGTTGTCTAACTTATTTAAAAAAATTCAAAATCATATTTGTTAAATAAAATAACAACTCATACATAAATGTATAATACTCAAGCATATCGATAACAGAAATGTTAACCGGATTCATGTAATGTCGTATATAGTGTAAACTTCGTAATTTTATAACATTAGTTATTTACTATAAAAAATGTTTTGCCAACCCATAAAAAATTTATGTAATTGTTTATAATAAAATATTCTATTTTATAAATATACATATATTTTTCGAAACAAATAAGAGAGGAATTTGAGAAGAAACGAACGAATTATATTTAAAATGGAGCAACAATAGTTAATATCCGTCCCTGCAAATACGCTTTGTGTACTTAAACAACAAATACGAAGCATATTATGAATTCCCTCATTGCATGGTTGATACTAAATTAATTCCATTGATATAATATGTAAGCATGAAAGTATTGTGTAAATGTATGTATGTATGTATATGTAAGTGTTAGTATTCACGTTCAAAAGGCTATGAATACTTCAATGTGTTTATATAGAATAATTTGTTTAAAACAAATTTGTTTGTTATTTTTATCATTTATACATTTACATGTGGCTCTGTCCCGTCTTTTAGTTAACGTTTATATCTATAAAAGTCTTTAACTGTTTTACAGATTATTTGTTACAAAACAAATTTTTTGCATAACCAAAAAAGAGTAGATTTTGTTACGAATAAATCAATGATTTAAAAGAATAAATTGTATTTTTCAGAAAAAAATTAATTTAAAATTAGAAATGCTGAAAAAGCCTCAATGATGATGATTTCATATTTTGCAGAAATCCAAACTTAACATTTAGTCCGTACTTTTTTTTCCAAATAATTCTTTTTTGACATAAAATTGTAGGTACCGTGAAATAACTCCCAAAAAACAAATTAAATAACTCCCAAAAATTTTCCATATAAATTGGGATTTATTTCATTATGAAATAACTCCCAATGCGTTAGAACTTATTTCGCAATCTTCTGTTAGATATTATTTCATTATGAAATAACTCCCAAATGAAATAATTCCCAACCAGGTTTTGTTGGGAGTTATTTCATTAATTTTTTGTTATTGGGAGTTATTGCACTTTTGTTGGGACTTATTTCATTTTAATTTTTAAATGTGATTTTATCGTTGGGAATTATTTCATTTTTGTTGGGAGTTATTTCATTTCTATTAAAATTGTCGTAAAGTAAATAATAGCAATACAATTAGTTATTTTACCAAAAGAAACGCAGTTCTTGCTAGAATTTTGGTAAGTAAAGATCGGTATTAAAGTGATTAAAAATAATGGCAAATCTTGAATTTGAAATAATGAGTGGCAAAAGAAGAAATAATAAAGTGTTATATGTAAAAGTCGAAAATCAAATTTATTTAAAAAATTCGGAAGCTAGAGGAAGAAAATATTATACGTGTTACGACATAAGGTCCATGGACATTATACTCCAGTGTGGAAACAGATCAGTAATTTTGAAGTTTCTTTTGTGTCGCACGCAGGAAAAACTTTATTTCGTGAAGACGCCTGCCGCGTTCTACTGAGGAAAAAAACCCCTAAGAGCGGCCGAAGGCCGCCACCCAGAAGAACTTGTTTTTCAAATCAGATGTCGATTTACTAAATATTATTAATCTTTTTATTTTAAAAAGTCTGGACGCTATGCCACATTTGAAAGTGACATAATATCCAAAAAAAAAAATAATGTCGTAATGTCCATGGACATTACGACATTTTACAAATTGTCATACAGTCCATGAACATTATGACACTTTTCGAGTGACATGACGTCCATGGACATTATGTCATTGGACGTTATGACATGCCACCAAATTTATACATCTATAGGTAAGCATATTGTTTACATGAACACATACAATGATTGTTAGCATTATGATTAGATTTAAGAACCGTTATTTTAAATTATTAGGAGAACAAAATTTAAAATAAAAGGAAGTTCTAATTTGCAACTCAGCCGAGCAATTGCTTTGCTTAAGAACTTATTAAAAAATCCTTCAGCGCTTCAAAAGTGCTTTGCCTTCGCGCTTATAAGTGCCGGCAAAATTTAAGAGAATATTTAGAATATTTATTTTATTTAGTGCCAGCTGCGTTTTTTTAACGCCGCGCAAAAAACCTTAGGTAGGGAATCATATATATGAACGCTGGTGATCTGGCGACCTGGCGATCCTGAAAAATTCGGACGAAAAATCTGTGCCGATCAGAGCGAACGACTACAGAACAACACCTACCAACACAGCGACTACTGTAAACAAACAACAACCATAACCAATTACTATTGAGGAATATTTGCAACGGCATCATCGCTGAACGGAATAAAAATTGACTGCGATCCCGCCAACACAGATGCCAAAGCGAAGAAGAGCCGGCAGAATAGTGAAGCTACGAAGAAAATTGGCAGCCCTAAAAACATAGTGTCATCATAAACACCACCATCTTGGCAACAGACCATAGAAATTTGGGGGAAAATTGATGCAATAACGCTTGAGTTAAAAGCCAACAAAAACACACAGACACTAATATGTGGTAAAAAAAAATGTACGAGTATATTTATTTATTTGCAAACAGAGCAATGAAAATCACCAACAATTTTATTAGCTCAATTTTTGCATTGAAAACGTCGCCCACTTTTCTTGTAACACCCCAAAAAATGCGTTTTGACGAGTTAAGAAAAAATTAAGAAAATTAACGATTTTGTAGAGTAATTTTCACCAATAATATATAGTTTGTTAAAATATATATACAAGGTGGCGCAAAAGTAATCCTCCTATCAGAAAATGCTATAAATTTTGCGATTGGCCCCTAATGTCAGTTCTGTTTTGACATTTGTGTAGTAAACAGATGCGAAATACACGTTAATAAACAATGTTACGCTACACTGCTCCAGAACGCGGAATATTGGTGACTATTTATTTGACCAATAATCGGTCGGTGACTTTGGCACAACGTGAATTTCGTCGCAGATTTCCTGGCCGTCCAACGCCTACTGGTGCAACACTGCGACGTTTAGCCGCTCGCCTCGAAGAGAGTGGCACAACACGAGATGCTGCCAGGCGTGGCAGACCCCGGAGTAGCCGTTCTGCAGAGAATATTGCTGCTGTAGCCGAGGATGTCATGGAAGCGCCGTCGACATCGACCAGACGACGTGCCACGCAAATGAGTATCAGTCGACGGTCTTACAGCGAATTTTGGTACAAGATTTGAAGATGTTTCCGTACAAAGTCCAGACGGTGCATCAGCTGTTAGCTGCTGACCGCCAATCGCGTGTAACATACGCTCAAGCCATCCTTAATCACCACCAAGAGGAAGATGATTTTTCATCAAAAATAATCATGAGTGATGAGGCCCATTTCCATCTTAGCGGGTACGTAAATAAGCAAAATTTACGCTTCTGGGGCATTGAAAATCCGCGTGTAACCCACGAAGAGCCATTACACCCGCTCAAAGTCACTGTATGGTGTGCTGTTTTCGCTGGAGGAGTCATCGGACCTTTTTTCTTCGAAGACGTCGCGGGCCAAACGGTTACTGTGAATGGTGAGCGCTACAGAGCAATGATCAACGAGTTCTTTTTGCCGCAACTTGATGAATTGGGATTGGAAAACATGTGGTTCCAACAGGACGGTGCAACGGCACACACTGCACGTGCCACAACCGATATGCTGAAGGATGCATTTCCCGGGCGCCTAATCTCCCGTTTTGGCGATTTGCACTGGCCAGCAAGATCGCCTGATTTGACCGCTCCAGACTTCTTTTTGTGGGGCTTTTTGAAGTCGCTGGTTTATGTCAACAAGCCTCAGACTCTTGCAGCTCTTAAAGACAATATCCGTCAAGAATGTGAGGACCTATCGCCGGAAGTTTTGGCCAAAGTGATGGAAAATGCCATAAAAAGGGCTCAAATGACAATCAACTGTGGCGGCGGCCATTTACATGACATCATATTCTCGACTTGATGTAAAAAAATTAAAATACCAAATAAAAATAATCCACAAGAAGAATCAAAGTTTTTAATTTTTTTTTTTAAAATTACAGCCAAAAAACATCGGAAGGTTATTTTTGCGGCACTTTGTATATATATAATTTTTTGCATTTTTTTTTAATTTGCAAAAAAAAACCTAAGCATTTTTTTTGTTAAACCACTTCAATTAATTTTTTACCCCGAAAAAATTCTCAAAAATCTCCAAATTACTTACACATAAAAAATCGTTACCAAAAAACTTTGAAAATGTCAACTTAACAAGATATTTAGAAAGAAATATGAGAAAATTAAGCAATTTAATTTTATATTATGGTAAAATGTTTCAAGTTTTTAAAAAATTTATTCGAAAAATCATATTCTGTTGCTATATTTCCAGTTTTTTTTTTAGAAATTTTTTATGTGTAAAATCGTCAAGAAAATCGACATTCACTTGAAAAATCGACTTAAAAATCGGCCGTCAACATTTCAAAAATTAAATCGCCAAACGAGTTTGAAAATCGCCACGTTTGATTAGAGCATACATTAAATAATAAAATATAGAGATATTTTTACTCTCTTTAATTCACCTGTCTCTTCAACTCGAACAAAGTTCCAGATGCAATATAAACATTTCTAAAGTTGAGCTTGGTTAACCTGAAACATTGTTTATGTTGAATTGGGTGAAGAAGATTGAATGGAGGTCCATAACTTCAGTTTGACATTATATCCCCCTTCGAACTTTTGCTTACTCTAATTTTTTAACAAAATACGATGTTTTCGAAAATGCATTCCTTAAAGTTCCTGTCAAACTAATGATAGTATTTTTGTTTTTAAGTTTGTGTGTGTGTGTGTGTGTGTGTGTGTGTGTGTGTCTATGTGAATGTGTATGTTTACTTGGTATATTTAATTTACAAAGCCCAACATAAAATTTCATATTTGTATTATACAAAAAAAACATGATATTGTTTTTACCATTTGCTGTTCTCAGTGATAAGTAAAGCAAATAAAATTCTAACAATTGTATTGTTGTCAATTCGAATTGTCAATTCTATCCTGTCCGCCTGTATATAGTACAACATTCATAAAACCTAATATCAAAAAATGATGATAGCTTTAGTTAATACAACATGAAAATACAATTTTGAAAAATGGATGTTTGCATTTGTGAGTGCGGCTGTGTGAAATACATACGTAGGAATCAGGGCCGTACCTAAATATTTCTTTTCCAGAATTGTGCACCCAGATTTCTTTTCTTTTGCTTTAGGTAAATCTGATATTAATTGTTCAGTCGAAAATAATATGACATTTTTCAAAGTCTTAAACAATTTTTAGATAAGGGATAAAAAAATCAAGTCAAGACTCCAGAGTTTTTCTGCTAGAACAAGAGAACATTTTCTACCAACTCTAGATATTTATTAGCAGTGTAAAAAAAGGCCCAAAAAAACAGAATTTGAAATTTTGAATTTGAAAAATATGCTCTTAAAACGCATTTTTGTTTAAAATTCGTATTTTAAAGCTGATTTTTCAGTACAGTTGTAGTAATTTTTAAGAAATATATTTAAATTGCTATCAAAGATAATAGATAAAAGATTTACTATACCAAAATCGGTAAAGTCATAAAACAGGGACTTCAAATTTGTTAAAATTTTTCGAACTTTCGAAATCGGTGTTGCAAACCCGAGAATGTTTGGACATTTTTTTATTAAAAAAACAAATGTTTTCTAACTAAAAATTTAAACAAAAGGAAAAAATATGCGGTAAATAATAAAGATAAAAAAAATCAAGGACCCAAAATAACTACACTGAGGGAACTTCTGCTTTAAAAATATGTAGTTGCTTGGGTTGTAATACAGTTTCTTTATTTTTAATGTAAATGTCAGTCATTTGTAGAACAAATTAAAATATTTACTAACCTTCATTTAAAAAAACAACTCACATCAAATGACTGTTTTATGATTTTACATTCATTTTTTACAGTTGTTTTTTGTTATTTAAAAAAATAAAAAAAAATAAATGTTTGTTTATTATTTACTATCATGTGGTTCATTTTTACTACAATTGTTAGTAATTTTTTGAACATTAAAAAACAAATGACTATGTTAGTTGAATTTACTGAAATGTAAGTCGTCCTTTCTTTAAGTGAAATTTCATTTGTTTGCAACTACAATTGCAGTGGTCTTTACCTACATAGTATTCTAAGTGTATTATCATAATTTAAAATTATTTTATAAGTAGAACTAAAATATTTTTTTTTATACTAAGGCATTAATAATTTCAAAATTGAAATCGACAAGAGTGCGTAAATTTGTGGCTTATTTTTTACTCGTAACTAGTATTGAACAATAAAAAAAAATTGGTAATTGAACAGTAATAATTACGATTAAGGGGGGAAAACAACACAAATTTATCAGAATCTCATAAAACTTAAGGTACGTTCAGATTAGTCAAATATTTGACAAAAAACATGAAATATTTCTTTGCCGTAATCTCAACACAAAATATTTTTGTGCGTCAAACAGCAAATCAGCTGATTTTGGTCAAACAAAATTATTTGCATTCAAATAAATATTTGACAAACTTAACCATAGTGTGAACACTAGCTATCAAATATTTTCTTCTGATTTGAGAAAATATTTATTTGATCTTACAAAAAAAAATCTAAGAACAAACAATCTCAAATAACATGTGGTAAAATCGTCAATTATAAATTTTTTAATACATTTATTAATAAAAGGCTTTATAAAAAAACTGAAATGTAAATAGATATTAAAAAAATTTAATCACTCAGATAATTGATTGGAACATTGGTCCAAAATGGAACGATATGGAATGAAACGGGGAACGATTGGAATCGGAGCGCTGTACACAATTGTGTTGTCGTACGTGAAAATGAAAATTTAATCATTCTGATAATAGAATGGAACATTGGTCCAAAATGGAACGATATGGAACGAAACGGTGAATGATTGGAATCGGAACACTGTACACATTTGTGTTGTCGGTATGGGGTCATTTGGTAAGGTTTGCAAAAATTTTGTCCATTTTGCAATATCATGCTTAGTTTTCGAGATACAAGCCATTTTACAAAATGGCGATATTTTAAAATGTCCAGTATCTCCAAAACTAAGCGAGATAGACCAAAACGGACAAAATTTTTGCTCCGAGAGAGATCCCGAGTGATCAATTTTTTAAAAAAAGTTAGTTTTTCGATTAAATAAATCTATTTTTTTTACACTTTTATTAAATAAATATTTAATACAAATATTTGTTTCAATCTGAACGCTCGACAAATATTTTTTCGTTTATTTTATTTGACACTATTTGAGAGCTGTTTGAACAAACAAAAACCATCAAATATTTGATCATAGTTTGAACATAAAATAAAATAATTTTTTATTTGACACAATTGGAAGCAAATATGTTAACAAATATTTTGTTCAAATATTTGATTAATGTGAACGTACCTTTATAATAGTTATATCCATGAACAAAAAAATACTTTTTACCAAAAATATGACCTTAATATTAAAATATGCGAAAATATGTGCCAGAATTCGTCAATTGTTCTGAAAAGGTTAAATGTCTCATCGATTTTTCAATACGACGCACAGGAAAAAACATGATACGGCATATTTCTGGTTGCGCTGGTTATTACAGTTCGTGTAGAAAATTTAACCTCGGATTTCTTATTTTTTAACATAACACTTAAAATTTGTTTATTTTTGACACACCCAATGCAAAATAAATGCAATCAGAAGAAAATGTCTTAAAATTATTCGATATATCACGGACCATTTAAAATTTTTAGCAGGTTGCGCAATATTACGCATTTTTGATCGCTCTAATTGTTATCCGGTGCATGATAAAAGCGTTTAAAAAGATTATTTTATTATTGTATATTTAAAAATTTAAGATGTGCTTATGGTGTCATATGACATTAAATGATGTAAGATATAATTATATAAGATACCATACATACCATAATATTAAAAATGAGATGTGAGAGATCTATTGTCATAATAATACATTCTCATATATAACATAATATGCAATCAAATATGGTGCAATATAAGCTATATAATTTATATATATTTATAATAATATATACTGTCTTATAAAAAATATTTATTTGTGTGATCTAAGATGTGCGTATGGTGTCATATGACATTAAATGATGTAAGTTATAAATATGTAAGATACCATACATACCATAATATTAAAAATTTAGTTTGGGATATGATTATCCCACTTGGCGCCACCGTCCTTTTAAAAGAACATCTGACAAATGATAGAAAAGCGCCGTTGTGCACGTGCATTTCTGTACATATTTTTTTATATTATTATTGTTTATGCTTTGTTATTTAGCTTCATAGCTCGAAAGCGTCAGTTGGTGAAAGCAGTTCATTGTATTTAAATTGCTTATTGAGTGCTTTGCGAATAGTGATTTTTTCTAATAGTGCGTAATTGGAAAAAAATACGTAAGTAAATCATTTACAGCCAGTTAATTGTTATTTTTTGTTTAAAAATAATAAGAGTTAATTTTAGTTAAACAATAAATAAATGCAGAGCTTGCGTAATGCTGTATTGCAGTGTGCAAAATGCACTGTCTTTGGATAGTTCTTTTAAAAGGACACCCGATTCCAGAAAATCTATAGGTTTTAAAAAAAAAAAGTTATTTTATAAAAAATTAACCACATAAAGATTTAAGTTTCGAAATAAAAATTGAAGTTTTCAAAAAAAAAAAAAAAAATCCGGCGCTATCTGGGTTATATATGGTCCAACATTATACATATTTTCTACGCGTATAAGATATATTTATATATTCCCGATTAAAAAAATTAATATGATGCTTTATATAATCATACTATACATATATATATATATAATAATTATACACAAAATGAGACATGTAATTGTTTAAGTCTTTTGATGTAATATATAATTAAATCCAAACAAAGAATCACAAATTTTCTAGTGTGACTCTGTATGCGGTAATATACAATTTTATTCAAAATTAAATTTTTAAATATGATAACTAATATATATGTAGATATTACTATATATATATTATTTTGTATTTTGAAATATCTGGGTTTATATAACTTCATATTTAATTGGATTAATTTTATCTTTTTCAAATGTCAAATGCAATTTACAATTATATATTGATCGAGATGCGTCATAACTATATATGACGTCATATTAAAATTTTTTGAAAAATATTATTTTTTATATGAATTTATATAATAATGTCCGGTAACATACAATGACAGACAAAAACATATAAGTGTATATAAAATAATGTATTATATACAACCGTTCTCACTCGGGTAGTTATATATATCCCTGTACATAATTATATATGCGCAAAACAACCAATTTATTTTTCCTACGTTTTTTTTTCTTTGATTTTTAAAAAAAAATTATATACATATGTCATTGGATTAAAGCAAATCCAATTTAAGTTAAAAATACCTTATTCGATCCACCAAAAATTGCTTATTTTTTTGGATCTAATTAGATCCAATCATATCTAAATTAATCCCATGGGTTACTTTGGGATCTATCAGGATTTTAAATTAGATATTTTTGGATGCCCCAATTTTTAAATCAATTTTGATCTAATTTAATCCAGTAATATATTTGAGAGATCTAATAGGATATTACTTGATACCCCAATATCGATCTATATCAAATGAGATGTTATTTTGTATTTAAGATGTAACTTTTTTTTCGATCGGATAGGTTTATATTAGTATTTCGATCTGGCTAAAGATCGCATCAAAACCAGTAGTTTTAGAAAAGCTAGAGCCTGCATAATATTTAAGTTTCCAATATTTTTTATCATCACAAACCGCACAAAATTAGAGTGTTTTATTGCTAAAAGCAAAAGTATTTTCCTATTAAAAATTGTGCAAAATTAAGGCCGTAATAAAAAATTTTAAAATGGATAAGACTTTTGACAACGTTTTAATCAATAAAAAATCTCAAAATTCTGTCAAAATTTGCATATATATAAAAATTATAACGTTCTTCCATGTAAAATTGTCAATTTATAAAAATTCATAATACAAAAATAACAATTACAAAGTCAAAGACTACTATTAATTAAATAAACATGTAAAATATTATAAAGTATTTTATAACGTTCTTCCAAGAATATGTTTGTACTCTATAAGTAAATTTTTTAAAATTTGTGACTATGGCTACGGCCCTGGTACTAGTAAATGAATAAATGAATGATGTACACACATATACAAATAAATACACAAATAAAATACTCTACCACTAAAAATCACCACAATCCTAGAAAAATGATAAAACAATATAGAAAATTTGTTGGTGGCAGGAGATGTAGAGTTATGCGTGTCACGTTTGTTAGAGTCAGACGAGAATGACAAAAGCTAATGGATAGCATCAATGTGTCAATCCAATACTCTTTAAACAAACTCAAATGTTGATGATGATGATTGTTTCATCATATCTGTATTGTATACAATGTAGGTAATACGGTATGGATGATAGATTTATTTATGTGTTTTGATTTTATTTTTGTTCAGTGTGATTTATGTTTGTTAAGTGTTAAGGTTTTAAAATATAATAATTTTTCATAAAATAACTAATCACTTCACTAGGCAACTTTATCTTTGCTTTTTTTACACTAAATGAAATTTTTTATTTAAACGAACCTTTCAACATTTTTGAAATTTTTAGCAACAAAGAAAAAATTTTAAATATCGTCTTATACACTGAGAAAATTCTCGACATGCTATTAATGAATTTTTGCAATGAAATTGCATTGGAACTCGCACATTGAAAATGTTCGTTAAACTATTGTAAGTTTTCATAAAATTTAATGAAAAATATAATTTTGTTTATTAAAGGATTCTAGTATCATAAAAAGCGTAAAGTTCTTCATTAGTTTTAAGAAATTTTTCGTTCACCTTATAAAGAAAAGTTTTATTACCCCAGTAAAAAGATTTATTTGTATGTTATTTAATACAAATATATCTCGACATATATTGCTTTGTATGGCACAATATATGAAAATATATATATTTTGTTTTCCCGAATAAACCAATTGATATAGAGCTTTACAATTTCTATGTGACTTCATAACAATTTCTATGTGACGCTATATGCAATCTTATTAAATTTCATCCGAAATATGGGCCCATATAACTAATCTGTTGCAATTGGATATATGTCCAGTAAAATTTTATCCTAATTGTGGCCCGATAGAATTTTAGAAGATTGTATCAGTTTTATATCTAATTGTTTCAATTTATATCTAAACTATTACTAATAGATATAATTATATAAAAACCAGTTTGTGTTGGGTTTCTGATTTTTTGTTGTTTTTATTTTATACACATACATATGAAAATAAATTTAAAATTTTCTATTTCATTTCTATTGTGTTTGTTATTTTGTTTATTTTTAAAATTTTGGAAACTTCAAAAATTTTCATTAATTTTGTTCATTTTTGAAATTTTTAAAACTTAAAAAAATTTTCATTAATTTTTTGTATGCACTATAAATTTGCTCGTGTAATGTTAAAAAATGGAGTTTTTTTGCAAAACAGAAAGAAGGTAAAATAAGAATAATAATATATATCTTAAATAAAGTTTGACAACGATGTTTTTTTTTTAGATCCATCAATCCCAAACTTTTTACTGGTTTGAAAGTTTTGCTGGGCCATTCAGAGTTTTTTAAATTTACATATTATATGTCATAAAACTACAAATGTAACTATTTTCAAGAAACTGGACCTAATTATATTCAATTTTATGTATTACGATATTATTTAGTACATGTGTTCTTTGTTTTACATGGATTCCTGTCGTATGACTTAATTCCATGGTGTTTTAAAGCACAAGTTGAATACGAGGCGTCCAACGAATGCCCCGTTCATACTGGATCCTGAGGATCCAGCCTAGGTTCCAGTATTGGAGTATGCTGAATCGGAACATATCATCCAACCACTGGTGAGGCCGAGGCCTATCTAAACCTCTGCTTGGTCTATGGGTCCCAGCACCCGGTTGAGAATGCAACTCCACACTGAACACCGAAATGCTCTTCCTGCTTAGGCATAACCACAGCTACCACGAAACTCCCCGAAGGGGCCGTTCCCAATAGCCATTGCCGTTATGTTCCATAGCATGGATCATGTTACCGTATAAACAATATGAACACATTGACATGTCACTGTATATATAATTACCAGAAAGATGATCATCACCGCCTTCCTGTGATATCCTTTTATAACGCGATTATTATTTAGTACAATAATATGTGGTCAAAATAAGGATTCAATTGAAGGACTTATTGTAAAAACTTGATAAGCCACATTTTATTTTCAGTTTGTTTTCGCCGTTTAAAGGTTGAAAAATGCAAAAATTATGGCTCTTGCAATACGTTTATGCTCTAAGTATTTGTAATAAAAGTTTAAGCAAGACTTCTATAAAATATTAATCAATGATTGTCTAGAAAACAGCAAAAATCCATAAAACCATATATGTGGCTTATCAAGTTCTTACAATAAGCCCTTCAATTGTATATAATTTGAAGAAATGAAATCCAAATTCGGATTAAATTATATCTGATTAGTTTTTGGACAATATCTTATTATAGTGTTTTTTTTTTACTCGAGTAGTTAACTGAAAGTTTTCATTATTTTTCGTCCACTTAAATTCTCTCTGTGTAAAGCTAGGCTAGACTTGCATTTCTTTCTTTAAGTGTAACTATTTTCTTATTACTTGTTGAATGATTGATAGTGCTTTGTTTAGAATTTTATTATCTTTTAATTCATTCCATCATGTATCACAACTTCATAATTATCTAATTTCTTTACTTCCAGAGTACACTAAGAGTACACTCAAAAAAAAGCTTTATCATATTTATGAAAAATCTCATAACTCTAAAAAAAAAACTCAAAGTACACCAACATGTGTTTAAAAAATCTAAACACAACTTTTCTTATGCGCGTTAACTTTCAACTTGGATAAATGTTAACGTTGAAATCTAAACATTTATACATTTTCACCTCTAGCTTAACTTCTTCGCGTTATGCTCTAATAAGTTTTGCTAATATACTTTCGACTTCACCGCTAAACATCCCAGGTAGAAAAATACAATCTTTAAAACGTTTTAAAAGCATTTTTCATGATGGTACAAGCGTTTTCAGAACATACCAAATTACAAATTTAAAGCGTTTTGAGAATGTGCAAAATGATAACCCAAATTTACGGTCTGAGGATGGTATTTTATAACGTTCTCAAAACATTGCAAAACAAAATTTTTGAAATGCTTTTTCAATCGTTAAATAAGTATTTGCAGAACATTTTGGCTTACAGTTATTAAGCGTTATGAAAACGACCCAAATGATAACCGCTTTGAGGGTTGTAATTTTGAACATTGTCAAAACGCTCGAAAGACAAATTTTAAAGATCTTTATGAATTGTTCATAAATACCAATTTACAGTTTAACGTTCTCTAAGCGTTAAAAAAGCTACAATTAAAGTACTTTGTCATTGTTTTCAACACAAATATCAGAATAATAATTTTAAACAATTTTATATATTTACATTTTGAAAAATAATATTTTTATTGAATTTAATTAAAATATATTTTAAAGTAACAAAATATAAATTAATAAGCTAACATTTTACAAAATGATGGTATGAATGTTTGAGAATATTAACATTTTTAAATTCAAATATTTTAAACTTTTTTTTTTTGTATAGGTATTCATATAAATGGAAAATATTTCAATTTTCAAATATTAGCATTTTGCTGCGATATGCCGGCTCGTGCCTTTATTAAATGTTGCAAAGGACACACCGGATTTTATTCTTGCGAAAGATGCACTGTTCACGGAGAAACTGTTAACAACACTCGTGTATTTAAAGAAATTAATTGCGAAGAAAGAACTTTGCGATCATTTAGGGGGAAAAAAAATCCAGGTCATCATTTAACTAAAGAAAACAGTCCGCTTCTAGATCTAGTAAACTTTGATTTAGTAAAATTCGTAGTCCTTGATGAAATGCATATGTTGCATATTGGCGTTAGCAAATATTTGCTACAAAATTTAATTTGCAAAAAATCACATTCATTTGTTTCTCAAGAAAGTGTTGCGGTTTTACATCAAAATTTTTTGAACATTTCTAATGACGTAACATCAGAGTTCCAAAGGAAAACATTTGATATAATAGATATAAGAAATTGGAAAGCTAGCCAATTCAGATTTTTTTTATTATATGGTGGAGCTCTTGTTTTAAAAAATGTTTTAAGTTCTGATCAGTACAGACATTTCTTACTTTTATATACATCTTGCAGAATTTTGTCGTCTACCACATTAGCGACGTTAAAAACTGATTATGTAAAACGTATTTTAAGGAAATTTGTTGAACTTATGCCACATTTTTATGGACCAAATTCGCAAACAATGAACATCCATAATCTTATTCATATTACGGATGACGTAGCTAATATTGGGGCTCCTATATCTCACTTTTCGGCTTTCGATTTTGAAAACAGTTTAGGCTTTATAAAATCAATTGTAAAATCACCGAAAAATCCTATTGCACAAATTCAAAGAAAATTGCACATTTTTCACAACAAAAACGTACAAAACAATATCCCGTTGGTTTATCCAATTTTTAAAAACACAAAATATGCTCTTGGAACCATTTTAGAATCCTCAAAATCAAAAGTATTGTTTTCCTTTGTAAATATTGAAGGTTTTAAATTCACTACATCTCACCCTGATAATGTATGCTTACTTAGTAATGGAAATATTCTAGTAATTAATGAAATTTTTAGCATTAACAATAATGAAAAACACAAATATGATGATATATTTTTAAAAGGCAAAACTTATAATGAAATAAATGATGTATATCAGTATCCACTCTCATCAAAAGAAATAGGTTTGTATAATGTTAAAAATTTAAATGAAAATTATACTGAAGTTAGTATGCATTTAGTAGAAGTGAAGTGTATACTTACAAAGTTCTACAATGAAACAATTGCTATAACGCTATTACATAAATAATAATGAAACATGTAAAATATGATTAAAATAATATAAATAAAGTAACAAAACATTGTAATTTTAAATAGTTTAACTAGCGTTTTATTAAGTTTTGAAAAAGTCCTCTAAAATATTGCTTTATCTGTCCTCAAAATATAGTGCTTTATAAAAGATATACAAGGACTATACACTTTATAGAGTCGCTACATTATGGGCTGGCCATATTGAGTGATTTATTGAACTCGGTTCATGAAGAGAAAAGCATATAAAAAAATTGCATAAGAAACCGAGTTCGCATATAGATAGACCCCTTATGACAGTGTTGTTTTTTAATCAGTAAAATATTTTGTAAAAAAAAAGTATTTCTAAAGTACTATTGGCAAATGTTAGAAAAACGCTTTAACGCAATGGTTTTACATTGGTTTTATTTTATAAACCGTTGTAAATTTTGTACGATAAGAACTTCTAAAGTACTTTTTACAAACGTTGGAAAAAACGCTTTGAACCAATGTTTTTACAGTGTTTTTATTTCACAAATATTTGTAAGTTTTGTATAAAAAGTATTCCTAAAATACTTTGTCCGAACGTTCGAATAGCAATCCAAAATAATGTTTTTTAAATGCTTTTTTTTCGTATTATTTGCAATTATCGCTTTGGAAACGCTTTTATTTTAGTACCATCAAAAACAAACGTTTTGAAAACTCTTCGTTTTTTGTACCATCCCAAATTTCTACCTGGGATTATAAACATTACCTGTTAAATTTGTTTATAAACTTTAATTAGTGTAACGTAGATTTGCCTTAAATGCTTAACGTTGATAGGTATGAGACAAAATAAAGCTCATAGCCGAAAAGAGGAAGCAGTAAAAACCGTATACTGCATCCTTACTGCTTCTACTACTGGTTCTTAAAGAGCAGAAATGAAAGGCCAAATTTCATTGATTGTTTATATCGCATTTTGTTGTGTTTTCCAAAAAATAATGAAATGAGCAATAAGTTTTCAACACTTTCTTATTATTACAGCGAATTTTGATTAAAATTCGTTAAAACTTGGAGTAAAATAATGTTGCTCGAACGAAAATTAAAATATGTATATTTTTAAATTATTAAAAGTACTGCTTCCCATTTTCCGCTGCGGATGAATGTGCAGTTATTGCGCTTAAAATAAACGCTTCAGTAAGCCAAATTCCGAGCTTTTAATTTTTTTATATAATTTTATTTTTAATAAATTTCGTTATCTCAAAATTTTTATGCTCCAAGTTTTATTAATTTTATTATTTATAAAAAACTCGGAAGTTGGCTTTTTGAAGATCTGCTTTCTTTTAAGCGCAATAACAACCCATTTCCCGCAGAATATGAGCAGCAGTATAAACGTTTACTGCTTTCTTACTGTATCTGCATCGTAGGATGCATAGCGTCAGAAATGAAAGGCAAAATGAAGGCAAAACTTTATTGCCTTTTGTGGTTTTAAAAAAAAGGCATATAATGAGCAATAGGTTCTCTACTCTTATTTATTATTTTAACGAATTTAGATTTAAAATTAATAAAACTTGGAGGATAAAAATTTTGAGCTAATGAAATTTATTAAAAGTAAAATTATATAAAAAAATTAAAAACTCGGAATGCGTTTATTTTAAGCGCAATAACTGCACATTCATTCGCAGCGGACAATGGAAAGCAGTACAAGTCAATTAAAAATCACAATTCAAAAACATAAAATAAAGTGAAAATATTATTATACACATATTTGTATTCCTTAATGCGTTATAAAATGCTCTTCCGATGAAACTATTTCTTAAATATTTGTGAAAAAGTTTCATAAAAATATTGTAAAGGTGATGTGTTTCGAGATTGCCCCCGAAACTGGCACAATTTTGTTATCTAAGTGTTCTATCTCTTTTGGTATTTCAGATATTCGGATATTGACAATATATGAATGACAGTTTTTTATGAAATGATGAAATTCGATCATAAACATTAATGAAACGTTTCTTCAAATATCTAAATGAAAACTTCAGAATTATGACAATGATTCATAGATTTTTGTAAAATGTAATTTTTTCATAAATATTACAGAACTTTTTTTCCCTAGTGTAGTTTTTTATTTTATTATGTGTTCTCGTTTTATTCAACATCTTGAAGAATATGCATATGCATAACATTTCCTGTCATTATTTTTATTAAAATGTTATTGCATTAATGCACATCCTTGTTTGAGGGGTTTTTTATTGTTGCTGCTGCTGCTGCTGTTACTTATATAACGATACATTTTATGTTGAGTTTAAGTAATTTCCGGTTTTGTAGTTTATTTTCCATATATTTTTTTAAATAATATTCTTTGCACACAATTCTTTCGCTAAAATTTGAGAAAATGTAGTGCATATCTTTGTCATAGGAGAGATAATTTCTCAGTAAATGTGTCACAATGACACACTCAAACCCCGGGATACGTAAACTTAATTTTGGAGCGTAGCATCCAGTGGCATTCGCCGTTTAATAGGTTAGGTCAAAATCTAAAAAGTTGGTAAAATAAATAAATTTATTGTTGAATTAGTTATCAATTGCCCAGGCAGAAAAATACAATCGGCACTGTGTTGGCAGTGTTGTCGAAGGTGTGTTGTCTGAACGTGGGTTTAACAATCTGGACAGTATTGTCCTGTTACCCGATTGTTAACAGTGGCCAACCGTTGGTTCGTTCGAACTTCCCACCGTTAGCATAACGTTGGTAATTCAACAAATTAAAAAGTAGCGGTCTTCGTATAATACATCATATTTAAATGCGTGAAATATAATAAAAGCTTTGCAAACAAAATAGTGGTTTCCTAGTACATACAATACTAGTTATACCTTTGGTCGTTTTTAACACGGTGGGTTTTAAAAGAAGACCAGTAGTTTGCCAGTACTTTTTTTCTTTGGTAAGGTTGGCAATTACTACCTGAGTAGTTTTGTTAAAATTTCGAATTTTTTTCAAATTTTAAAACGCGATATTTTCACAACTGTAAGAGCTACCATCCTAAAATGTAGACTATATATATTTAGAATTGAAGGGGCCGAGCTCAAATATTCGATTTATTTTGACGGTTTTATATGGAATATATAAAATGGGTATAATTGATTTTTTTAAATTAATATTTGGTTACCTTAAAAAATAATTTTTTACTTTTTTTAATATACGATTGCTTTCAAGATCTTAAATTATTAAACCACTTAATTACAAAAAAAATATATAGCCGTTTAAAAGTGCTGTGGAGGCATCGGAACAGTATGTGCTAGACAGATTATTTTCAGTGAATACACCTACGACAAAAAATTTCAAACATTTTTGACACTTTGAGGGAAAACATTTTTGTATGCTTTGAACAAACGCTCAAAAATTTTCGTAAAAATTTTGAGATTTTAACTAGGAGGTGCTTTGCGCTAAGAAACTCAGTTCACGCAACACGCTAGCCAATTTCAAATATAATTGTGAATATCAGTCAAAAATAACATAATATCAGTCAAAAATAACATAACAGAAAATTTACTCCAATTCATTATATGTTTAGTGCGCTGACATCAACTTGGTATACATAAAACTGTATAAATTAAAACGTTTTCAAATAATTTTCTTAGAACTCAATTCCATAAAATCCTTTAGAAAACCTGCAAAAGTTATAAAATCGGAAAATTTTAATTTCACCTTTAACCCACCATAAAGATTTTAACCAAGCAAGGATATGGAAATTATTTTTTAAGTGAATGAAATCTACCAAGTCTGTTGGCTTTATTTTGTATTGGGTTGGATCTGAAAGTTAAAAACTATGAGCAACAAAATAAAATGAAAAAAATAGTTAATTTTTGCATGTCATAGCTTTTTCAAATATTCCAGTTAAGCTGTTATGACACTGTATAGTTTTTGTATAGTTTCAAGATGTATTGGGAGAAAGAAACAACATTAATGTGCGAATGAAACATATATACAATTTGTAAACAAACAGTTTTGTTTTTTTTTTAAACTGACAGTTCCAAAAAGAAACTGACAACAAACTTATTTGCCTGTGAGAAATGTCAAGATAAAGTTCAAAATTTTCGTTTGCACTTTTGACAGATATCCCAATTTTTCGCTGATTTATCGATAACAAAAGTATTTGTTTTGACATTTACTACAATTTGGCAATATGTGTTCGTACTCTTTACACTAGTTAAAAAATTGAGTAACAATATATTTGTACTGCTTTAATTTAGATTGTCAATACAAAAACTATACAGTGTCATACGGGCTTTAACCCTGTCCATAATGTCTCTTACTTCAAAAAACATTAAGAAAATAAAGCATTTAAAGTAAATTTCAACAGGTATCGAACATTTCTGAAGTTACTCATATAATTATTGTCAAACATTTCTTGAGAATTTGAATTTTTTTTAAATTTTTGCAAAAATCTGTTTCTCTAAAAATTTTGGCTTAAAACTATTTTGAACTAAAAATTAGTACAAAAAACTGTAAAGTGAAATTTAAAACTTTTGAATAACTTTTTTTCTAACATAAGTTTTAGTGAATTTCGCCATATTTACGGGGATTTTATAGAAATCAGAGATAGTAAATCCAACAAGAGAATTTTTTAAGTGGATTTGATGTTATTGGATTTGGATTTGATAAAAAGTTTAAAAAAAGATAGACTCCGAAGTACCTTAAATTGTGGTACCTGTATAAAACAAAAACTTATTAACACATTAAAAAGTTACATTTTTTAACTTTGAATATTTAAAAGAATTCGAGGTGTTCAATTGAATTCATAAGAAATCGTGGTCATAATTTTAAACTTTTCTGGTTACCCCATCCATTCCTCTGACACCATTATTTGACAAAAATAAATATAAACAGAATGAATGGTAAATAAAATTGTTGATTGCCAAGTGTAATGTTTCTCTAGTTTAAATATGCCAACATTAAGGAGAGAAAAAAATTTAAATTATGGCCGTAGCCAGCGAGCAGTGGTACATTCATTTCACTATAGGAAGGTTCTATCGTCTGTACGGTCATTACCATAGTCAACAAGAACGAGAGTCATTGTTTAGCTTTTCATTTAAATGAATGTGTTCACATTAAGGTGGCAACTATAAAAATATAAATAATTTAAAAGAAAGCACACATAAAAATTGAATTCATCACCAGAAATATCTAAATACCCACAGAAAATTTTTACTCGTTTAAGACTACGACACATTAAGCTCACCCATCAATATTTTCTAAACAAGGAACAAAGAAATAACCCACCATCCTGTCAAAAGTGTAATAAGCAACTCACGATATCATATCTTTAATCCTTCTATATCTTTCTGTATCCAAAAAAAACCAAATAAATTATAGCATACTTTAGGAAAAACCGAAAATATCAGCTACAGCAGCTACATTGAATTTACGAAACTTTTCATGAATGTTGCAAAAAAATTCATTAGAATTAAGCCAATGAAGCGCTTCATGCCATTTATCAAAAGTTTCATAGGAGTTCAAAATTAATAAAATGCTTTATTGAATTAATTAAATATTTTATAAAATATATGGAACACTTGAGAATTGAATCGTAAAACTAAAATTTATAAAAAAAAATTTATGAATGTAAGAAATTTGATGAAAAATTTAGTTAAAAAATGTAAATGTTGAACAGTTCCATACCTCTAAAGGCAATTTCCATTAAGTATATGAAAAGATAAATAATGAATTTTAATGAATTTTTTTAATGAAATTATGCAATTTGTTTAATAAAAAGTTATGAAAAAATTTATAATAGTTATTAAATTTGTGCATATAAAGAAAGCCTTCATAGAATCTGTGAAGAATTGAATTCTCAAGAAAATTAGAAAAATCCCAGCAAAAACAGGCGTTCTACTTATAACCAGGCTATTTACTTCAACATTACTTTTGTTTACGATGTCCCGAAAGTAATAGGTAACCATTACCCTTTAGCTTAAAAAGTTGTAAAGTAATAAGTCCCATTACCCTCTCGATTAAAAAATAACACAGAAAATAATAGATACTTATTACTTTTGGACATCGTGAACAAAAGTAAGGTTGAGAGTAAACAGCCTGGTATTGAATTGAAAGCCTGCTTTTGTTCATTTTCCTATTATTTTAATACAACAAATAATGCGTTACTCATAAGTACTTATTATTGTCAGTATTTTAAATATAACGTAATTATCTTAAAATTTTTTGAAAATGTATTTTAAGGCCCATTATTTTTTCAACTCTAATAAGTACATATAACAACTTATGTTTGAATATTTTGTATGCTGACATTTTGTACTAGTAAGTCATTTTTTATCTACCTAGTATAACATCCGAGTGTAGAAAAGCATTACCATTTGAGTGGTTATATAAGTACATATATTTTTGGTAATGGCAAGTACTTAAAATTGTCATTACAAATCTCATTACTTTTATATGGGACTGTCGCACAAATAATGACATAATTATTAAAAACCTTTCGAAAAGTCAAAAAAATATGTGGTTACCTATATGCTTACTAGTATGGGTAAATATAACGAGTCTAAAAATAAATGTTCAAAAAAACAAAATTTAACACTATTGCAGAAAAAGTGAAGTTTTTTTGATTAAAAAATTTTAAAGAGGGAGAAAAACTTCGAAAATTTATCTCAAAGTTGCATTTGCATCAAAAATGCATTTTTTTATTGCATAAACTATGGTTTTTTATTTTGTAATGAATACACAGAGTCACCAAATTAGAAAAAATCGATTTAGGTTGAATCGCGACATATATTTTTAACAGACTGTCTCGCTTTTTCCAAATCTGTTTTCGAAAATTTTCCATCATGTCACAATTTTGAGAATACCACGAAAAATGGCGTTTTTGACTATTTTTAAGGTTGCGTTTACAACACATCCGAACAGCTTAAGCATTTTTATTACGATGGTAAATATATTGAACTTAGTTCTCTATAATGGTTTCCCAGCAAAATTTTTTAGAACAGATTACCTTGGAACCTGTTCTAGAACAACTTCTTTTACCACCGGCTACATGGAACCGGTTCTAGAACAGGTTCCCGGGAGTCGAATAGAAAGGTGTCACTGCCCCAGAACCAGTTCTAGAACCGGTTCTAAAGCAACATGTTCTTGTTTGGAGGTAAAAAACCTATTGCAAATATTACAAACTCCATATAAAATGAACCAGTTGTAGAACAGAAATTAAAACCTGTTATAATACTGTATAAGCTGTTCTGCAACCAGTTAATTGGATTTTACTATTTTACTGGGTCTATCATTAAAAATTTATTAAAAATTATAAAATATTACATTTTTAAAAGTAGCATAGGCCATGCATCCAACCAACTTTAATTTATTTTAGAGTCACGATATAAACTTTTATCTTTACATTTTAAAATGTCGGCGAAAAATGTTAAAATTATTAGTCCAACTCCGTTTAAATTGCATTTCAAATATAAGCTATACTTAAAATTTTACGAAATTATAATTCATATTTCTCAATTGCATATAAACAAAGTATTTAAATTTTTGCTGTAGAAGGGATTTGATAATTGTATCTTTTCGCCAGTTTAACAATTAGTTTTAAAAAATTTCATTGCGGAATCTTACAGAGTAAAGTGCATTCAAAATACTTGTCGCAGAGAAAAGTTATAATCGGACATGATTGGGGACAAGAAATGATCATAATATGATTGTAACAATCATAAACATGATTCTGAATGATCATATTATGATCACTGAGGAAAATTTTGTCATGATCTAGGATCATAACATGATTACGAAGATCATATTATGATTGTTTCGTGTATCAACCGTAACATGATGCTCTTTTTTCTGCGTGTTTTGAATATTTTGACGTCGTCAATCGTTTTATAAAAGGCTTCAAAACAAGCGAAAAAACTGCTTTGACAGAGATTTTCTCAAAATTGTGAATCATGGCATCAAAGAGTATGTAAATCACATATCGGTATTCAAACATTGCGGCATTCAAACAGTTAATCGAACGAATACGTTTCGTAAACGGACTGAAACTCCATACAATGTGTAAAAACAAATCTTATGCAGAGAATACATCAAACAACACAAATTAACTTTAAAATTTAATTTAAATTGCTTAAAAGCATAAAAAAAATTAATTAATTAAAGGTACCACTATAAAACATATTTTTTTAAACTCTCTTAAAACCGTTGGAAGCAACTTGTTTAAACAAATGAAACACCCAAGCCTTAAAACATTTGTAATGGCTCTAAATTTTCAATTTTAAATAGCTGCTTAATTGCATTATAGGGACTATACTTTCTAACACTGATCCTGTTTTGTGGGTAACAAAATAGGTTTTTTTTTAACAATCTCAAATTGATGAAGTACTAAAGCGGGCTATTTATGCTTCATAAAAAAATATCGTATTGATCCATAACAAGAACGTGTAAAGATTCCTATTTATTTCTGCTCTTGAAAAAATCTTTTACTTCAAAAATTCGATTTTCTTAGTCGATAAATGTTTTGTTTTGCGTAGCGTTTTAAATTTATTATATGTTCCAACTTCAATCAGGTTTATAAAAAGCATACATTTTTAGATTTAACATAATTTTTTTAAATTTATTTATTTATTTATATTTATATGTTTTATAAATGAATTACAAGAACACTAAAAAAAAAAAGTTAGTAAAGTCAAGAGGTTGCTTGTAAAACAATTGCTAATGTCAGCAAAATATTTTGCTAAAAAACAGCAAGCAGATATTTAGCAACAAAATTAGTAGATCCAGCAAAACGTTAATTTTTTCATTTAATATTTTTTTTAAATTAATTTACAATACGTTACAAAATATAAAAATGTTCATAATACCAAATTGGCAACATAAATTAATTTAATATCTGAAAACATATAAAAGAATTATATATAACATACGCATTTTTATCTTTCAAATACATACATCAATGGTTTTCTAAATATACAACCCCTTTTTTGCAATAAGAAAAGTAAATAAAAAATTACCAAAGATGTGTGTCCTTGTCTTTCATTTTAGTCTGTCTATCTGAAAGTATATTTGTTGCAATTTGACCACTCTACATCACTATAAAGACTTACACCGCCAAAGATTTGGGGCTTCGGTATCATTTTCGCAAAAAAGTGATCATTTTATCAGGCTCATATCTTGCAAACCGTTCAGAGTTTCGATTTACTCTCTATGGCAAAGTTGTAGCTCTTGTCATAAAGAACAAAAATTGCGAACATATAAAATCAAAAAAACTTCACCTTCCAGATCAAAATCGCAAAAAACTTAAAAAAAATTCGATTTTTTTTTACCTTTTTTTCCGTGTTCAGGTCCATAGGTAGCAAACCGTTCAAAATTCAAGGAAACAATCAACTACAAAAATTTACCTAAGATCTCAATAAACAAATTTCTAGAACATATAAACTTCCTGGGAATTGGGTTTGCTACATATGCACCTGAACAGGAGAAAAAAGGAAAAAAAAATGAAATTAAAAATTTTTCACTTTTGCGCGCTACCTAAACAGTGTTAAGAATCATCTCTAGGAAGTTTATATGTTCTAGAAATTTGTTTATTGAGATCTTAGGTAAACTTTGTAGTTGATTGTTTCCTTGAATTTTGAACGGTTTGCTACCTATGGACCTGAACACGTTAAAAAAGGTAACAAAAATCGAATTTTTTTAAGTTTTTTGCGATTTTGATCTGGAAGGTGAAGTTTTTTTGATTTTATATGTTCGCAATTTTTATTCTATATGACAAGAGCTACAACTTTGCCATAGAGAAATTCTGAACGGTTTGCAAGATATGAGCCTGAGAAAATGATCACTTTTTTGCGAAAATGATACCGAGGCCCCAAATCTTTGGCGGCCCATAAACAAAAAAGGAGATGACTTTGGGAAAAATTGGGAGACACGGGTCATTTTTTTTTGTCTTTTATCACGTAGTGGTGTCCGTATATGGTTATTTTGCCATGCCTTAAAAAATTACACACAGTGTTATTTAATGTTTATTAATTAATTAAAAATGTTTTCATCCGCTAATTTAATGCAGACTTTATCTACTGAAAAAAAAATTATATTGAACTTCAATAATCTTGCTCACAAGATAATTTTATTTCGTCTTTAATTTAATTAATAGACAATTACTTTGACAAGCCGACGACAGCACAAAATTAAAGATTTTTTAATCCACATATGTATCCATAGAGTTGAACTTATTAGTATAATTTTCCTCGTCTCTACTACATCTTGACATGCAGTGACATCTACTTTTGCGTATATCTTTCAATCTGGTTGTTGTCTACTCTATTATTGTGCTTATCAGCACAATTTTTGTAGCAAAATAGATTAGTAAAACCTTAGTAAAATATTAGTAAACCATTAGTTCAAAGCAGTTAAGTGCTAAATAAGTATAACTAAAAGTATAGCTGAAAACATAAATTAACAAGACGTTTTACTAACTTTTCGACTAACTTATTTTTTTTAGTGTATTACTTAATTAGATTAAAATAAAATGTAATGATCTGTAAAACATTTAAAATTTTTTTAAATTTTTAATTAAAAAACTTATTATATAAAATTGTATCACCCAAATAACATTTTTTTTTTTTGAACTCCTGAACCAATTGGACTTTGTATGGCGTCATACCAAGGTCTTTATGCAAAATTCGTCTCAATGATGTCTCCGAAATGTTCAATTGTTGAGAACGACGGTGAATTGATGTTGATGGCGCTTCACGCACACTTTCTGCCACAGCAGCAATATTCTCGGGTGTACTCACTGTTTTTGGCTTTTCACGCTTTGGTTTATCGATGAGGATGCCAGTTTCTTTCACTTTTTTCACAAGACATACGGACCATATTCATTCAGCGGAAGGATAAAACCAATTATCTGTCAAATCAGACATGAGCTAAGTGTTACCATTCACGAAATAAGCACTAGTTGAAAAAAAAAACTTTAGATGGCGGACCCTTTATAATTTGATCATAGTTGATAGACGCATCGGGTAATTACACTGTTCAACAAAATCAGAAAAATGTTATGCAAAATCAGAAAATTTTGCAACGCCGATGCGAACTATCATTTCTAAATGACTTTAGGACGCAGATAAAGAATATGGCATTACAATTTCAATGTTAGATATATTTAAAGAAAGATTTGCAAAACACTTTTTTAGAAAATTGAAATTGTTGATAAACTTTTTGCAAAAAATGCTTAATTAAAAATAATAATTATACTTTTTTGCAACATTCAAATATTATGAACTATACCTTTTAATTTGAAATGTTACATGTTTCGAAAGAACAACAGAAGCTAATATCAAAATTTGGTGTTCACATTAGTGATCTACGTCCAAAAATCTATCAGAATTGGTAAGTCGCATGCCCGATTCAGTTTTAGTGTTTAACTGTGTTATTTATGTGTTTTTAAAATTATTTTTCGAATCGAAAATTTTTTAAAAATTAATCGTTTAATCGTGCGATCAAAAATTATTTGGTCGTTTATTCGAACAAAATAAAAACACGAATAATGGACAACTCTAATAAGTGTGAAAGAGGACAATATGTATATAATGCTTTTTGAATCGATAAATCTGAATGTAGAGTCTTACAAAGTAGCATATTTACGGATTTGTTTTTAATTTGTTTGAAAATTAACATCGTGAAAAATCGAGAGTTTTTGAAAATTTGATAAACTGAATATGAAGAAGATCCCAGCAAAAAATAACCTCGATTTGGTAAGCAATGACTACATTTGTATGCTTCCAAGGAAGCGCCTAACCATCTTGCATACTAAGCAATTCGGAAGGCATTTTGCTGTACTTTCCTGAATGCATTCTTTTGTAGCTGTAAATAATGCATACAATGAAGCAGTAATTGCATTCTGAATTAATGTTGTCTATACACCAAAAAAGCGCTTTTTCTTTCAAAAATGTATTGCTCTAAGAGCACATGAAGGAAGCACTTTTCACATGCCAAAATGCGACACACCAAGTTGTACATCTCGCACAAACAATGCCTTCCAGAACTGCTTCTGGGTAACCGCTATTTTTTGCTGGGATGTGTTATATGTATATATGTATGTGTGTGCAAAAAATTAATCAAATTTGAAGACACTTGGTCAATTCTATTTGTGCTGTATCATGCACTCAGAGAAATAAAGTGCCAACCGAATTGAAAAGTGTATTTGAATGATAACAACTTATAAATTCAGTTAGTACAACAATATTTACATTCGATTTCTGAATATTTTGGGTGTTGAAACTAAAATTCAGTTGAATTAACCGAACTTTATTGTGAAAACTAATGTTAAGTTGTGCCAACTGACTGAAATTCGTAATAATCGATTTTGAGTAGTATTAACTGAATTTCAGTTGGCAAACAGCTGAATTTTTCTCTGTGTGTGGGACTCATGATATAGAAAAATTTAATTTAAGAAGTTTGTATTTTTAATATAATGAAACAAATTACTCTACAAGTGTCACCGTATTGTATATAACTAAAGCTGTTGATGTTGCTGTTGTTATGGTCGCGTTGATTGAACAATCAGCCATCAGGCAGGAAGGCAAGTAGCCGGGGAAACAACATCATGACTATAAAATATTATTAAATGGAAATTGAATTCAATGAAAACTTTGTCCATAAAAGTCAATACACATATTATCACTACTGGAATGAATTTTACTAAATAGAAATTTAAAAATCGATTTTTGATAAACTCTCAGAACAACATCAGCAACAACAACAACACCAACAACAAAGAAATAGCTAAAGTTAAAAATAAATTGTATTATTCGAAGACATTAATATAATGAAATATTTGCCGTTCTTCTCTGTGCGTTAAGTTAAGGAAGTCAGATAAGAATTTTTTATACTATTTACCGAGAAGACTGAAATAATATTTGGTTTATTAAACTTTTTTTATTAAAAAAGTAAATAAATTATTACATTAAACTGATAGTGTATATCCTGTAACGTAATTAAGGCATTTAAAAATATTTTACACTCAAAAATTAGCAAAAAAAAAAAAAAAAAAAATCGGTAAAATGAATTTAATTACCGTTAACTCTGTTTTATAAGTTTTTTCTTCAAAATTTGTCAAAATTCTGTTCAAACCATGGTTAGCAAACACTAACCATAAAATACCGAAAACGATTCAATACCGTTTCAAGAAACTATTTTTAATCTTAAAATAACACTAACGAAATAACTACAAATACCAGGTTTGACAACCGTTGTATTCCAAAGTTGCAACAACAGTAAAAATGCATTTTTACAAAGAATAGGTTATTTATGGATTACAGATCGTAAAAGTAGAGAATGGCAGAATTTAGAAGTTTTTTTGTAGTACAAACTGTAGGTCATCAAAGTTAACTACCCAGCTAGAAATTGCCAGTGGTCTGAAAAATCAAGCACTGGCAGAGCACTGTTTGCCAATGGTCCAACAAATAAAGTCCTGGCAAAGCACTGATTTACAACGCTCTGCCAATGTTAGTAAAAAGTGCTTTGCCAGTACTTAATTAACAAAATTTACAACAGTAAAAATAATAAAATCACTGGCACAGCCCTAGCTTAGAACGCTCTGCCAACGTTTGTACAAAGTGCTGTGCCAGTACTTGATTTACAAAATTTACAACCGTAAAAATAAAAAGCCAGTACTTATTTACAAAATTTACAACTTGTACTTGTTTTTAAATAAGTTAGCAGGGTTTAATAAAAATAACAAATAAATAGTATTTTTTTTAAATTTAGTTAACATACTTTAAAACTTGATTCTTTTTTTCAAATCTTAAATGAATTTAAAATCAACTAACCATAAGCATATGGTATTTAAATCAAATTCATACACTAAAAAAAAGTCAGTAAAGTCAGCACCATTTTTGCTCAAAGGATCCTTGTAGAAAAATTGCTAATTTAAAAACTTTTCTAATCTATACCTTTATAAAATTTAAAATTACAAGATTTGAAAAATTTAAAACTAAATTGAAGTTTATTTGAAGTTAAGAAAATTAAGGTCTTCTATTATAGTCAGCGCAAAGTACAGTTTTTGTACTAAAATATTACTTAAGACATTTATTTTCAAATTTCTTTCTTTAGTAAAATTGTTGTAAAAAGTCGTACTTGGTGATAACTTATCACAAAAATAATTTGATAAAAAAAATATTCAGTTATTTTGTAATTAACTTAGCTGAAACCTATTGTTATTTCTGTTTAAATTACCAAAATCATTCAATAAGAAATAATACAAGTCTTAACTTAAGTGAATTACAAAGTAGGACTATAAAGTTCAAAAATAAATCTCGTTTTCATATATAATATTCTTAATTGAATTAAAAATTTTAATTTCAAACGGATAATGAATTTGAGTTATAAATTTTCAAATATATAAAATCATTTTTTTTTTTTGGAAATTTCAAAATTTTTAATTTAAAAATTTGAATTTACCCAATTTTTTAAAGAAAATCTTTTTTTTTTATAGTTTTAATTTTCTCTTTAAAAAATTACAAGTTCACAGTCAGAATACAAAAGATTTTTTTAATTGAATTTTATTTTAATTTATATTGCAGAAATTTAATTTGTATGTTTATTTTTTTACATAATTTTATTATTTTAAATAATAAAATAAAAATTTTATAAAAAAAATTATAATAAGTATACTGTTTTTTTATTAATTTATTATTTACTTTATTAGTTGTTTTACCAATGCTTTGCCAACGTTTTAAAATTACGATTTTGGTACTGGCGAAGTACTCATTGCCAGTGCTTTGCCAACGTTTTAAAAAAGAAACGGCCAAGCCCTGCCTGGTGTTATCATTTTGGGGTTGGCAAAGCACTTATTTTATCATTAAAAAAGCACTTTATTTGTTGTTATACCAATGCTTTGCCAACGTTTTAAAATTATGATTTTGGTACTGGCGAAGCACTCATTGCCAGTGCTTTGCCAACGTTTTAAAAAAGGAACGGCCAAGCCCTGCCCGGTGTTATCATTTTGGGGTTGGCAAAGCACTTAAATCTTCAGAAATCCAACGCTCTGCCAACGCTCATACCACCGTTGAAAGCACTGGGCCAATGCTTTGCCGTTCGTATTTTTCTGGCTGGGTAGTTTTAAAATCAAGTTTTTGAAAAATAAAAAAACGATAACAAAATCGCGATTTATTTAATTTTATAGTTATAAAACGGTATTGTCTATATTGCTGCAATGAGTCTTCCTTTTCACAATATGAAGAATTTTGCAATGTTCTTTTACAATATTGAAACTTATGAACTTTTATTTTTAAATATTTAAGGAATGATGTTTTTGAGAGCGAAAAAGTATGTATTTCGGTATGATATTTCAAGGTTACATTTAAGAGTTATTGCGTTAGGGTATTTTAAACTTAAAGGTATTTTAAGTTAGTTCGTTGGGGTATTTTTTGGTTATCGGTATTTTAAGTTATTTCTTGAAACATCCTAACGAAATACATTATTTTTTCTTTAATTTTACATTTGAGTGTAAGCAGTTGGGGTTAAAAATTACATCAATTTTTTAACGAAAATCTGCTTAATTTTTACTCATCACTTAAAGTCTTGAGGAACTAAAATTAAATAGGCATTAATATACATAATTTTTACCTTAAACTACAATCGCTTAACAAAAGAGGAGCTTCTTTATCACTCAATACAATAACAAAAATACTTATAACTGGACACACTTTGTATACCCGTTAAAAACCCTCCAAAAATCCTTTCAACCCTCTAACTGGCAAACGATGTTTAGCAACGAAATTCATACCATGTGCTCCACTCGAAAAACAAATAATAAGTTCTTCAACAAAAGTGTTTATCGTTGCCTAATTTAGGCGATATGAGACAAACTATTTTAGGGTGCATTTTGAAAACTAAAGCATATAACTATACGATGGTATTAACCTAAAATTTATAAAACTTATACTACCTTATATACTACCGACCATCACACATATTTTCAATCACATTGTAACAACATCTATTTACCCATCTGATTGGAAGATAGCCAACATTATTCCAGTAGCCAAAAAGAATTCACCTTTATCTCCAGGAGATTTTCGTCCTATCAGTATTTTACCTACTTTATCTAAAGCTCTTGAGCGACTTCTTTCTTCGCAAATTATCAAACATATTACTTATAATAGACTTCTGTCTGAACATCAATCTGGTTATCCTGCGGGTAGAAGCTGCAACACCGCTATACTTAAAGTTATGGAGGACATCCGCCCTGCATATGACAGAGGGGATATAACAATTCTCGTCTTAATTGACTTCTCGTAAGCATTTGTTACGGTTAACCATGATGTTTTAATATTAAAACTTGAAAAATACTACGGCTTTAGCAAATTTGCATCCAATCTTTTAAAATCGTATTTATCTCAACGCCATCAACGAGTTAACTGTAACAATAAATTTTCCACCATAAAATCAGTTGTTTCTGGTGTGCCACAAGGTTCGATTCTTGGACCAATATTATTTAGTCTTTTTATCAACGACATTTTTTATTGCTGTAAAAGCTCTTCGGTTCATCTTTATGCTGATGATGCTCAAATTTATTTATCTCGCCCATCAGGACTCCGTGAAGATCTTGTATATCGTTTAAACGATGAATTACAGGAAATTTGCAGATGGTCACATCAAAACAATCTTTTTATTAACGCTTCAAAAACCCAAGCGCTTACTATTTACAAAGACGACAGTTTAACCGATCTTCCGAACATTTATATGCAATCAGAACTTGTCAAATATGTGAGAGTAGTTAAAAACCTAGGATTTATGATCAACTCCTTTCTTAACTGCAAAGACCATGTCGACTATACTATAATGAAAATATATAACGTTCTTAGAAAACTTTGGTATTCATCCAGCTATGTTCCCTGTGATGTAAAATTAAAATTAGTAAAAACTTTAATTATACCCTTTATTACATATGGAGCCAAATGTATGGTAATCTTGACGCAGCATCAAAGAGTAAAATGCAAATTGTTATTAATAATTGTGCGAGATACGTTTTCAATAAAAGGAAATATGACCGAATATCTCAATATTCTTTGCAGATTTTGGGATGTAGCTTAACATCACACCTAAATATACGAAACGTTACCTTTTTACATAAGATTTTTTACACACGACAACCGGATTGTTTATACAATAAACTTACAATTGGAAACTCTTTACGCACTTATAACATAATTCCACCTGATTCTAAATATCTCTCCTCCTCCAGAATGTTTTTTGTCAATGCTGTAACCTTTGGAATTCTTTACCCAATAATCTTAAAACCGATCCCCGTGTGATGATATTTAAAATGGCAGTTACAAATTATTTTAATAGATAATTTTTCTTTTTTTTTTTTTGTTGAGGAATTATATTTATTATTAAATTTAAAATTTATTTAATTTTTTACAGTTTAATTCTTGTTTAAATTTATAGGTATTTATTTTTAAGCTTTAAATAATATATCTTAATAATTTATAATGTCTGAGATACTGTTAAGAGACTTATAGTCTTATTTGTGTCAAATATAAAAAATAAATAAAATAAACGTGATTAAAAAGAGAAGTTTTGAACAAAAACTATTTCTTTTACCAATATATAAACTATATATAAACTATTTTTTTCAGCTCCTATTTAAGAAGATATAGCGATTTCTGCTTTTTGGAAAAAGCGAAATTAAGCGAAAAAGTATAAAAACTTCAATTTATATTGTTCAAACTTCAACGCTTTGCTATTAATACTCAATGTCTTCTTACTGCAAAATTTCATAAAGTTCCGTCTTTTAGTTTATAAGTTAAGACGATGCCATTTATAGGAATCCTGATAAAATCATGTGAGGCCTTGGGCTAAAGTAAGGACTTATTATTAAAGATAAAGCTTCAATATTACTTATATTTGATTATAAAGAGTTTTTTTGTCAACTTAAATTGGTTTTTTAGATTTTTTAAAACTATTTATTTATTAAAAATAATTAATTTTTGAAATTTTACGAAATTTTGCCTTTCTTGCTTCCAAACCGTGGACGGTACACAATATTTCTTTGAAAAATATTAGCAATTTAGCTTTCTATCGGACTATATTAATTTCTAAGTATAAAACGCTCATCTGACGCATTTGTGGTAAATTTTATGAAGACTTAGAGGGTTAAGACTGGCGAAACCGCAACGAGAGACTCTCCCTATCAGCACGCGTCAAACACTCCAGTTTTGTGACTAAACTCTTAACAATACATAATTTTCTGCAATTTTTTGAAGGTCGTATCTTAATTGGTTTGGAAGTAATAAAGATTTAAATGACATATCTGCAATAGTTGGGATTAAAAGAAAATAGATTTTGGTGACACAATAATGCCGCTTTGCATGCATGTACTCCATGATTTTTGTAACTTTACACTCAAAAAAAAAAGTTTGTAAAGTCAGCAAAAAATTTTGTTGAGCCAACAAAATTTTATTCAGGAGGGGTGTTTGCAAAAAAATTGCTAATGTCAGCAAAATCTTTTGTTTTTTTTTTTTTAGCAACATAATTAGTAGATTCAGCAAAAGTTTTGCTAACACTTAGTGTATTAGCAATAAAAAATCCTTGCTAAAAATTAATAAATTTTTTGATGAATTTTAGTAGACTGAAAAAAAAAACCCAAAAAATTTGTATTTTTGTGAATCTTTTAAAAATAATTTACAATAATTACGAAATATAAAAATTTTCATTTTCCCACATTGACGACATGAATTAATTTAATATCTGAAAATATATAGAAATAAATATATATAACATAACAAAAATTTTCTTTCAACTACTTACATCAATGGTAGTCTAAATGATGCTTTCTTTTAAAGGACGCAACTGCCGAAGATACTTATAGAAACGAAACGAAAAAGTAAACAAAAAGAAACGAAACGAAAAAACAACCCTTTTTTTTGCAATAAGAAAAGGAACCATACAAATCTAGCTAAGATGTGCGCCTTTGTCTTTCGCTTTACTCTGTCTACATGTGTGTATTTGTTTGTTTGCAATTTGACCACACTAGATTATTAATCTATTAACATTTATTATAGAAATACATATTAAATTTAAATATTTTCTTTTGTCTTTTATTTTATTTTATTAATAGACAATTATTTTCACAAGCCGGTGACAACGCAAAATTTAAGTTGTTTTAATCCTCAATTTTGTTTTATGTATGAAAAACAGATACAAAAGTCTTCCATGGTTGATTTTTTATATGTCTTATTAGAGTTGTACTTTTTAGTATCATTTTCCTCTTCTCTACTACATCTTGACATGCCGCGACATCTGCTTCATTCTGCGCATATCTTTCAATCTGGTTGTCGTCCACACTATTTATGTGCTTATCAGCAAAATTTTTTAGCAAAATTAATTAGTAAAACATTAGTATAATATTAGTAAAGCATTAGTATAAAACAGTTAAGTGCTGAATAAGTATAACAAAAATTTTAGCTGAAAACACGATTTAGCAAAAAATTTGCTAAAAAATAGTATACCTGATTTACAAGACGTTTTACTAACTTTTCTACTAACTTATTTTTTTGAGTGAATGCCCTTTGTATCTTTAAAAATACAGCCATTAAAGAAATTTCAACGGCTTTATTATATGAATACTTTCACTAGCGTGTTAAGAAAGCCCTAGAGCTCTTTCATAAAATACATTTTTAATAAATATTTAGAATTGCGCCTTTTACTAATCACGAAAAACGAAAAAAATTAAAATATGCGAAATTTATTTAAAACTCAAAAATGCGCTTTTAATGATATCGAAAAAAAGGAAAAAATATTAGAAAGTTCAAATAATATACATAAGTATTTTTAGTCAAAGATAGGCTTTCAAATTATATATTTTTTTTGTCCCCAAGTCACTTCAGTTTTGTGTGACGGGCAATACAAAATTTTGAAGTTTTTGTTTTTTTTTTTGTTATAAAGAAATTTCAAAAACGGCCAATAATTTTGGAAGTTTTTCAAATCTCCAATTTCAAATTTAAAAAAAAAAATATCTTCAATAAAATTAAAAATATTGAGATTTTCAGTTTAAAAATTTGTTAAATACATCTTACAGAAATAAAATAAAAAAAAATGTTTAATATACCTCTAAACACTTGGCAAGTGCAGCGATTTTATTTGTGAGGCTTTCGAGGAAATTCAAAGTTTTTGGTAATAACAAGTTTAATTTGATGTTTTGGTTTAAATCGGTCAAAAACAAATCCGTATCTTCATTTTAAGCTTTTAGTGAATTCTTCGACAAGTCAACTTCGTGCTGTATGTCCTTTAGAAAAATCCTTTAGAAAAATTTTTTCAACAAAACCGCGATTTTTGCGAAATTTATAGCTGACAGACAATTTTTAATTGCAAAATCAACATGAGCACGACGAATTTGATGAAAAACCAAATGTAGAGCACTAACATTCTTTATAAATTGTGGATTCTACTAAGTGATGCTAAATTTGATTAATAAAATGTTGAAAGCCCCATATGCCATATAATCCTCAACATTTTTTAGCGGCCTCTTAGCTGCTGGTAAAATTTAACAAAGACTTACGATTTTTATATTTACTGCAGTATTGACATCAAATATTTCAGTGTGCCATGGCAGAATCTCTTACATTAAAAGTAACGCGTAATTCACTAACGCTGACTTATGATCAAAATGTCTTCACGTTAAAGTCTATAATAGTAATAAATAAAAATGCATACACAGAAAAAATTATCAACCTAAAATATATAATTAAAGATTTGATTTGAATTTAATTTGTTGCTAAACAAATAGTTAATTGAATCGATTAATATTTTAATTGACTTTTAAATATATAAATACATATTTTATTTTAGACGCAATTATCATTTTATTTTTTCATACACTTCATGCATAAATAGAAAATTTTCAGTATAAAATGCCAAATACATTTGAAGTTAACAAACAAAACAAGCACACACACAAGCACACAAACAGACTCAGCATTGCAAAAAACACACATACCAACGTATAGATCACACACTTTTTTTGTGAGTATCATATTTTGTTGAAGTTATTTAAAAATTTTTTTTTCCTTCTTAATTTCAATAAAGGGGTTAATTGATAGTATCATTGCCGTGATAGGTGCAAAATCAATTAAAATATTAATTGATTCAATAAATTTTTTAATTGAAACCTGTTTTTAGTTTTTTCTGTGTACAGAAAGAAACATTAACAAAAAGACTCTGTTCTGCTAAAAAAAATACAATATTTTAAAAAATTTATTTTTGCAAAATTTATATTTTTAAAATTAATTTTCAAATTAAAATTTATGCAAAAATATAAAATTAAAAAAAAAATATTTTTGCAAAATGTATGGAAAAAACACGAAAAAACAAAAAAATGACGATTTAAGTGAGTCCTTTTGAAAAAATGGTAAAATATTAAAATCACACCATATTCGGACCAGCTGGCAAAAAGTTTTTGGATCAATTCTTCTTCGTTGCTATTTTAAATAAATGGCACCTATTTCTCTTGTAATACTGTAATGTACTCAGAAGTACATTACAGGCCAAATCAACCATACCGTCGAAACAAGAAGCGGCCAAACCATTAAGGATCCGCTTCCCACATTTCTTTTTGATAAATATCATGGTTCTTTACGTAGGTCTCTCCAATAGCTGTTGAAACCATCTGCACCATCAATGTTGAACTTTTTCTCATTAGAAAAAATCATCTTTAAAAGAAATTTATGTTTAAACAGTCCTACCAACAACAACGATTACTGACTTACCTTTCTCCAGTTGTTTTGTAAATTCCTTTAGCGAATTCAAGTCGAGCAGTTTTGTGTCAGGGTTAATAACCTTGGCACAGACATCAGCTTTTGGCGAGTAATTCTCTGGAATCCTTTAAGAGCCTACTTATGGTTGATGTAGAAACATTTAGCTTACATTCATCGATTATCTGATTGAGACTCTTATTTAGTCCATCGTTAATAAGTACTAGATACTCTCTTCAATTACAACCGAAATTTTGCAAAAAAATATCCACTTAATCGTTAAACTAATTCTATAAGGTGGCGCAAAAGTAATCCTCCTATCAGAAAATGCTATACATAATAAATACATACTAAAAAAAAAACATCGGAAGGTTATTTTTGCGCCACCTTATATTAGGCTTTTTTTACAGTTCAAAATTAAAGAAATTATAGCAAAATTAAGTCAGTTTCATCCATATCAACAACTTCTGAAAAATGGCCATATCGCTCATTTATTGCATGGTTAATGAAGCAAAATTATTCGTTATACCACGTACCATATTGTGTACAAAAGTCGTATTGATATCTTGTATACACACCTCTCGATATTATGTCGTTTTCTACAAAATCAAAATTTTTGAGTTATGACGTTATTGCAGTCCATGAGCGATATATATAAACATATCGTTCATTCCACTAAAGAACATTGAAAAATTAGCAGTTTGGAATTTATGTCATCCGACTTTCTTTATATTGTGAACAGGAAGACTTTATTTAGAAATAAAGACAGTCGCGTTTTTAGATTTTTAAAATTTTGAAAACTCGCGATTTTTTTTATTAATTATTAAAATTATTTATTCGTAATTGGAGCTGTGAAAAAAATGAAAAGTTTTTGCCTTTTTTGGCCTAGTGTAGTTAAGGGTTAACAATCTTATAAAAACTAAAGGGCTTAAATATAATTCAAAAAAAATTTGTGTAATTTTTTTTTTTAAGTTTAAAAAAAAAAAAAAATTTATGAAAATATGTCCCTTTTGAAAATCGGGAAAATTTTGGAAAGTCAGGTAGGTAGCGAACTTTAATTTTTTTTTCGTAAATTTTTAAAAAAAATAGAGAATTTTTTTTTTCATAAATGTTATTCTAAATTAAAAAAAAAAAAGTCAGTAAAGTCATGTTTACTGAAAGGATCCTTGCAGAAAAATTGCTAATATCAGTAAAACATTTGCAAAATTTATCAAAATTTTTGCCGAATTTACAATTTTTTTTCTGATATTAGCAATTTTTTTTGAAAGAATCCTCATAGCAAAAATGTTGCTGACGTCACTGACTTTTTTTAGTTTAACCCAGGGTTGTCGGTTTTCAAAAAAATAAGAAACAGCCTAATGTGTATTTACACGCAAAATCCTATTAATTTGTGTTTTCACATTAACATTTATAGAGCTTTTTTTCTACAAATTGTTATAAAATACATAGTTAGTTAACTAATATCCTTTTAACAAATTATATACATAAACTCTCTCGGAAGTTCTTCAAATAAGTGCTATACAAACACTTAATAATTTGTTTCAAATTGTTGTTAACATGTTCAATAACGAATTGGTAGGAGAAAAATGTATAAAAGGCAAAACTTTTCTCATTACATAATTTTGTTACTGTTCTCGAAAAAGAAACAGTCTCTACGGTATTGACAATTATGGGTTACGCTTGACCGATATCCGTAACAAAATAAAATTATAGAAGCATACCTTAATATAAAACCACTTAAGTTGTCAACATTTATACCTTAAATTTTAACTCCCACACACGCACACACGTACATTAAATACATGAAAAGCAACAATGTTGCGTACGACTTGTATGAAATTTATACCCTTATCGAAAGTAGGAATAAAAATGCTTTGAAGTGCAAACAATTTGCTTACGTGCCTAAAATTGACAATGGTCAAAACTGTCAACACTTTTTTTTTTGCGCTTTCGTTGAGTAAAAAATTATGCGAAGAAAAAAAGGTAAAAGAATACCTTTTCATTGTAAAAATATTTTTACAAGAAGTTTAAAACATTCTAGTGGTTAGCATGACAAATACTTTATAAACTGCTCAATATTTTAAAGTACCTAAATTTTTTAACATCCCTGCGGGAAATGAAGGGTCGTGTGATCCAAAGTGACAATTCAGTTATATATGATTGGGGAGCACATCACGAAACTGGTAAAACCAAAATTGAGGTGTACCAAAAACTGTTAATTAGGGAGAAATGACCAATCACGTGATCAAAATGGTGACAAAAAATTTACTGGTTGGTACCAGATATATCATCAAACTGAAGAAAAAGTAATACAACATCAAAGTGTACTGAAGCAACTAGGGTGGTTGCAGTTGAAGTTGTTACTGCTCATTGAACTGGTTCAAAACCGTTAGCAGTGAATGAAAACATGGCAATTAGTGCCAAAGGATTCAGTTCCTTGACTGCTTCAAAGTGGACATAACACTGAAGGAATATTACCTGTAACGACTTTGTGACAGTAGAAATAAAGACGTAACGCTGCACTGGTTCAAAAGAACTGAAAACGGAACTGTTTAGATGGTGACAGCGTTGTCAGATAAAGCGATTTCTCGCCAAACGTGGCGATTTTAAAACTCGTTTGAAGAGTTAATATTTGAAATGGCGAGAGCCATTTTTATGTCGGTTTTTCAAAAATTTAAAAATTTTAAATTAAAACTGAAAAATTTTCTAATATTGGTTTCGAAATATATAGTTAAGATATTTAACAAGTTTTTTTGGTAACGATTTTTTATATGTAAGTAATTAGCGATTTGTGAGATTTTTTTTTGGGTATAAAATTAAATTGAGTATATATTTTGTTACTCTGCTCTGTAAGTTATACATTAAATTTGCGCTGTTTGGTTGCAGCTCCATATTTTTATAAAGATACCGATGTAAGCTCAACTCAAATAAAAAAAGTCTGTAAAAGTTACAGAAAAAAATGTAGCTGTTACAGAATATTCTGATAATATTTGGCTAACAGACCGCTTTGATAATTTTAGCAAAACGTGAATGTAATTTGTTAGTAATGTAAAATCAGTAAAAAAATTAGCAAAAATTACTAAAATTTGGTAAAATTTTAGTAAACTCTTAATGGAAATCAATTTTCTTAGTTCAACCAAATTTTTTACTAAATATTAGTAAAATTTTTGGAAAACTAAAATGAAAATAAATCTGCTGCAATCAGCAAAACATTTACTAAATATTAGTAAAAAGCAATTTATGAAAATATTAGTAAATAGCGATTTATGAAAAATTTTCAATATGATGAAGCTTTTTTACCTGAGTGTAGTTAATATTAAAGTGCATAAATGATTCAAGATTTTTCTCTATAAAATAATTTTTAGCTTAAAAACCATTATATTCTTAGAATATTTTTTTTGCTAAATTAAGCAAAAGTTTCAAAAGTTTTTTTTTTATTTAATAAAATAAAAAAAAAATTAACAAATCCCAAAAATTGGATAAAAACTCCCAAATTGAAGAAAATCGGCGAATTAAAAAAATTAGAAAATTTGAAAAAATCGGCAAAACTAAAATTTAAAAAATAAAAAAAATTTGTGAAATTTTTGAAATTTTGGTGGCGATTTTTTTATTTTCAATTTTAATGCTTTCTAATTTTGACGACGTTTTAAATTTTAGCGATATTTGTTTTTCATTTCTCTTATTTTTGTTTACTTTTGGTGTTTTTTTTTCACAAATTTTCTTATTTTTTTCTCAAACTTTGACGATTTTTTTTTTCAATTTCAGGGATTTTTTCAATTTTGTCATTTTATGTCAGATTGGTAAATTGAAAAATTGGGTGTACATCAAATTCATTTCCAATTAAACATTTATAAGATATTATTTAAATCTTAATGTAAAGTGGATTTGACATCAAACAAACATTTAATTGAAATTTTATTAACAATAATTTTTGATCTTTACCTTAAGAAAAACTTAATAAAATTTTTAAATATTTCTAAAAATGATTTCATAAATTCATTTAAAAACTTCTTTTAATTAAACAAATTTTAAACAGTTTTATTTTTAAATTTTTGTGTGTTTGGTTTTACATGCGTTAACTTAAAATTAAAACTTTTTTATTTATAGTATTTTTTTATAATAATCATAAAATTCTTTTATTCTTTCCAAAAATTTTGTTAATATTTTTTTTTTTTTTTGTTATATTTAAATACCGTCACTGATATACTTTCATTAGTATTCTTTTCATTTCTTCAAATATAAAAAATAGTATTTTAAAATACTTTATTTTATCATAATATGTTAAACAGTCATGTGCTATAACCAAGTCTATTGTTTATTCAAAACTTAAACAACTAAAGAATAAATGATGAATAATACGATTCTTTTGTTGTTTGTTCCATAAACAAATTTTTAACAAGAAAAGAAAAAAACACGACTACAAACTCAAAAATAAAAGATTATTTTAAAATAATGCCTAGAGAATAGGTTACTTTTTTCATAATTTATAATCAAGACACAATATGATACAATACAATGATGATGATTTGATGCTTAACATATCCACACACACAAACACACATGCAAGTACAAGCACTCATAATAGTCCTTAAACAAACAAACAAACAACACACACACTAAAAAACAACGACAATATATAAAAACGATGATGGTTGTGTATTATCAACTTAACAATATGAATGAGTGTTGCAATAAGGACTTTTTTTCTCAACGTTTATCATTTCTACAAATGATAACAAAAGGAAAACAAAATAACGAATAATGTATAAACGCGTTACAAAACATGTCATTTCCATACACATACGCATCACTACAATTACCACTACCAACATACGTTTAGGCTGAGTTTTGTTTAAAATAATACTCACGCAGCAGGCAGTCAGTCAAACAGACATACAATGTTATGATTTAACATTGAACATCTATTTTGTCCTTTACTTAGGAAACTGTTACTTTGTCTTTGTTTTAGTGTGCATATTTTTTATGAATGATCATTTTAAAACGCATAAAATATAGCGACACAAGCTTTTGTTTAAAATAATCCTGCCAGTCATTAATATTTGGTTGTTTGTTATGCTCAGCATGGAAACAAAAAAAAAAAAAAAGTAAGACATAATGACAAATAAACAAAAAGAGTATGACACTGTTATTACGATGACAGTGGTTAAAATACAAATATGCTCTTACATTACGTATGAGTAATATGGATTATTGTATGTACGAGTATACTAAATATCGATCATACGTTACAGTATACAACAGGCAATGCAAGAATCAAAGCATACAAAATTTAAATATATTTTTCTCTCAGCTCGGTTGAATTAGAAATTTCCTAATATTTTAAAAACTCATTGCAATAATGTAAGATTCAATGGTCCCATAAATAAATTTTATATAATGGACGGTAAAATTGTTATCCGTGAATTTTTCACAAAATAAAAAACTTTCTTTGCATAACGAAAAAATCAAAGCATACAAATCGAAGAAATATCTTTAATATGTCAAACAAATAAAAAGAACTCAAAAATAGAGTCAGTTGGAAAACTATTATTTAATAAAAAAAAACTGAATTATATATAGGCTATTCCACGATAGATCGACCAAACCAAACATGTTTATTTTCTCAACATTCAAAAAAACATGGTTTTGTTAGTGATTTTATTTCTTTGAAAAGTTAAAGATATGCAAAAAATGTGTAAGTTTCAACATTCGTAGTTTATTAAATATATATATATCGGATCATAATCATGTATAATACATTGGACTGGTACACTCCCCTACTTTTTAACTGTGGATTAAATTTTTAAATTGCATAAAAAATGTAATTCTTTAAATTTTTTATGCAATTTATTTTTAAAATCCATAAAATTTGGCCACTCTGTTTTTAACAAAACAATGTATATTTGCATAATATGAACTTTTTACCAAAAAGTTGCAATATCACTATTTAGAATCCCGGGGTTTAACTATTTTTAATGATTTTGAAAAAGCACTTTTATATAGAAAAATCAACAATTTTTTATTTATTTTCTTATTTTTCAGATTTATTAAGATTATATTCATAGGAAAAAACTGTTTTGTTTGCAAAGCATGTGTTTTGCCAGTACCACCCGAAAAACTTCTTGCCAATACTGTTTTTAATAATATTACAACCAATTAGAATCATTATCTTTTTGTAATATTTTATTATATATCACACATTTTAATATGATGTAAAAGGCTAAGACCGAAATGCATTTCTGTTCTTTTAAGTTGTTTTATTATACATATTTCTCAAAATTAAATGATTTTAGCTATTTGAAAAACCACAAATTTTTTGAATTACCACTGTTATGCCAATGGTGGCAAGCAAGTTCGCTTAAATCTACGGTTGGACACTATTATCAATCGGGTAACAGGACAATAATATCAAGATTGCTAGTCTCACGTTATGCCAACGCATAACCGACCGTCGCCCACGCTTTGCCAACACTATTGCGATTGCATATTTCTTACTGGGTAGTCATATCAATTTCTATGTGACGCTATATGTAATCTGGGCCCATATAATTTTATCTGTTTGTATGTGTTTAGATCTAATCTGACAAATGTCCAGTACAATTTTATTCGAATTATGGCCTGATAGAATTGTATTGTAGATTGTGTCAGTTTTGTATCTAATTGTATCAGTTTATATCTAAACTAATACAAATAGATATAATTATATCAAAACCATGTATTATTGTAGCCGGATTTTAACAGTATATGATTGTATGTAAACTGATAAATCTGATAATTATATCAGAGTTTTAGTCTGGTAAAATTGCCCTAAATGTTAAATTTTTGAAAATTATTGTTAAAAATACACACAATTTCATACAAATGTGTGTCCGTCTTATCATATTCGTTAAGTTCATAAAAAGATATTGAGAAACATTTAATTTTTTGCGATTTCCAAAAAGTTCCCGCATATACCTTTTTTAAGTTTAAATACACATAAGGGTGTCCTGAAAGTGGTCAAATTTACGTAATAGTGCTCAAACAATACTAAGTAAATGGATAAAATTCAATTATTAATTGCTGCTAAGAAGGCATGTTTTATTTTCAAAATGCATTTCAATAAAATCTTATATTATATGCATTATATTAAAAATTGGTAAATACCCAGCAAAACTTTGGTAATGGGTGCGATAAAGTAATGCATTACCTTGTAATGTGTACTCCTTACCTGTATCATTATTTTCCAACAAGAAGTAATGAGTTACCGATAATTGAACACTCATGGAGTACCTTGTAATGACAACTCATTACATTTTACATTACTTCAAAACATAAAATAATGACTTACCGATCATCAATTACATAAGGCATGAATTATAAACGTAAAGTAATTATTAATATATATTTTTGAAAATCTATTTATAGATACATTACTTTGTGATTTTTTGTAAGCATAATGGTAAGGTGTATATTTTTGTTATCACGAACGAAAACACGAAGCACAACAACTCATCTACATTTTAAGCAATAAAATATTGTATGTATCGATAGCTCAGTTGGTAGAGTTCTCGCATAACTAATTGTTAAATACCGGAGACCCCAGGTTCGAATCCCAGCATGACCAAGTTATTTATTTAATAAAAAAAAGTTATTTATTTAATTAAAAAAAATATCTGTAAAAAAAATTTTTTATGCATTTTTTTTTATAAAAATCTATTTATAGACACATTACTTTTTCCCACCATGTAACCATATAAGTAACCAGTTACTTTACCCATTACAAGGTAATGAGTTCTTTAAGTCTCATCGCCTGTAAAATTCATAAGTGAAGTAACGTGTAAAGTAATGCATGAAGCCCTATGGCGATACATTACTTTACCCATGATTTGGTAATGTGTGGTTTTGCTGGGTAGTTTATGAAAAAATTTCTATGACATGCTTAGACGGTATCCTCAAAACGAGGTGTTGAAAAAGGACTGACACCAAATGGGATAAAACAGAAAGGACGTCCAAAAAAAATTGACCGCTGCTGAGCTTGTTAAATGGAAAAAATGAGCGGTTAATCAAATTGGGACTTCAAATCGCAAGTTGGCCAAAAAGTTTCGAGTTTCCATAGAAACAATTCGCAAAAACTTACTCCAAATGAAAGTCAAACACTACCAGAGGAAGACAGTACGCAAATATTGTAAAAAACAATTTGCAGAAACACCAACAAAATGCAGACAACTGAGAAAAAACTTCGTGAAAAAAGTTTTACAAATCATTTTGGATGATGAAAAATACTTTTCTTTTGTTTGGAACAATGGAAGTATTAATTCTGAATTTTATTTTGATGACTTGAAAAAAACTGTCAGTAGTTTTTTTTTTATTACGGTATTCGGCCAAAGCGAATTTTGAACCAAAATTACTAATATGGCAGCCATTTCGGCAAAAGGCATATCACAACTTTACATCCAGGATTCAAAAGCTACGGCTGTAATCGCGGATGTTTATATTAATAAATGTTTAGTAAAACAGGAAATATTTATCAGATAGAGGCACTTTAAAGACGAAATATTATTTTGGCCAATTTCGTCCCAAAAGCTTGTCCAACTGAGGACTTTTGGGTTATTTTATGCCAAAAATGTATGAAAATGGTTGGGAAGCGAAATGCACTGAAGAATTGAAGAAACAAATTAAAAGCAATGTAAAAAATATGACATTAATGTCGTCCAAAGCATGATTGGAAGTATCAAGCATAAAATACGCCAAATAATAGATCGCTGTCCCTTGGCTCTCTACAAAAGTGAATTAATAATTTATAGTCTATACTGCGTTATGAAAAAAAATACTTTTCAAAAAATATAATTAGTTTTATAATTTTCCTTTTACTAAATTGGCATAGGTTAATTCGCTACCCCTATTTTTTTATTATTTTTTTTTTTAATTTTTGTACACAATTATTCTCAAAAGTTTGGCCATGCTGATCATATGTTTGGAAATAATTATTATTTATTTACAATATTATTCATATAATTAATTATATACTAATATACACTAACCGAGCACTAGAACAACCATTAGCTCTGATAGTAACGTCTGACCAGAGCTTCTGGTGAGAATCGAACCCACGACCCCAGAACTGATAGGCAAGCACGCTACGAAATAGCCTGCCGGGCCATATGGTAATTTAGGTAAAGTAAATCTTTCAATTAAAAGCAATTAGTAAATAAAATCACGCTTTTCAAACTAAATGATGCTGTGTAGGACCAAAATGAATCCATGGGAAGTTTATAAATGTTTTTCTCATAATACGCTCAGCTCTAAAAAACAACAACATTTTTAAAAATACGCTACGAAGAAGCAACTATAATTTTAACAAAAATAAATAAATTATAAAGTACTCGTTCCAAATTTATCCTTTAAAATTAGTGTAAAGTTTTTTTTTTTTAATTGGTTAAAATATTTATTAAAATCCGCCTTATTTTTATCGGATTTCGGTTTCTGTTTTTGGGCTTGAAAAACCGTGGGAAGCAACTATAAGTACCCTCGAAAAGTGTTTGGTTTTTATCCATAAACATCTCAATAATACCTATCGATTGAGGACATGACAAAATTCGAGAAATTCAGACTTTAAATGCGGCAATATATAGTTTTATAAAAAAATCTTTTCTTTTGGTATGGGACGATATATTTTTACATATTACCAAATGAAATACCTTTTTTTTAATAATACACTATATGCTATTATATATAATTATGATTTGTGTTATATCAAATTATACATGTGTTTGAATATAATTAGGTTAACCATATATAATTGTATATGACATATACGATTATATATTGGTCGATATGTAACAACGTATTAAAAAATTTAGAACAAAAAAATGTATATATAAGCATATGTATTTACGTATAACAGCATGCAATAGCATATATATTTATATAAAATAATGCATACAAGTTTTTACTCGGGTGGGAAATGAAAACCAAAAATAGTTTTAAATTGGTAAAAGTCATAACATTTTCAATCAATTCAATTCAATTTTAATTTTTTTTTGTAAAATTTTGCGCATCTCTTAACTTTGAACTAAAATCGTCACGGTCTAATTTTCAAGACCACGTAGAACAACTTTCAGCATTTTAACAACAACCTAATGTTTATATATAATTATAAATATTAATTTTATAAGCGAAACAACAACAAATGCGTCAGTTAAATTCTCAGTATTCAGTAATCGGGCTTAAATGTAATATGTTGTTGGTTTATCAAAAAATCGTTTGAAAAACCAATTTGAAGATTCATCAGTCAAACTCTCTTAGTTTGACTGATGAAGTCACAGGATGAAATTTTCAAAAAAAGTTTATTTGAGTAACGATTTTATTAAAAATTAAATTTTTTTTTTTTTTATTTAAAGGCGTATTCTTTTTTTTGCACGGGTTATTTGACTGTTTTTCGAGCATTTTCTGATCGCTTAAAACATTGTTTTTAGATCTGTGTTTTGGTTGACTTAGTCATTGCTAATGAAAAATCATTATTTTGCATAATTTTGTGCAGAAACAGTAATGACTTCTTACCCTTTCTACACGGGGATGAAAACCGATGCATTGTTTTTCGAATGCCCCACTGTTTTATTATTTTCCATGAGATACTTAAACACACACTCATGCACATATAGCACACACTTATTTATGCACACACATACAAATTAAACATTATTAGGTTAACTAAAATTTATAACGACATGTGTGTTGGTAATATTATCAATATCATCTAACACTGTTTGCATGTCTTTGTTTAAAATTTCTACATTTTCATAAATAAAACTTAAGATAAGAGTTTTTGTTATTACAATCTTTACTGTTCAAGATTAAAGTATTAAAAAAATATACATTTTTTTTTTAATAAAAAAGATTTAGAGATACAGATTATTTAAAAAAATTTCATTAGTCGTTTTTTTTTTTGTTCATAAGAACAAAGGATTAATTAAAAAAAGATACCAAGTTTATAAGCCTTAAAATATGCTTCAACATGTTTATGTTGTTTATTACTTTCTCTTTTATTTTATATATCAAAAAAGCAAGAGCAACAACAAAAGTCAATATATGCTTTCTTTCCGGTTTTTTTTTTTCAGTCGAGTTTATTATAATCTTTGACATAAACATGCATGCATTTGTTTGTTCATTCATTTCTTTTCACTTCAAAATCATACAACACATCCTAACAACACTTCATTATTCAACACTCATGTGTTTGCCTTTGTAATGCATGTTCAGAGTGTTGTTACATGTACAGACACGTTCTATTTGCAATCCATGGAACTCTTAAAAAAAAGAAGATTTTATTCAAACCCCAGCAAAACTGCACATTACCAAATAATGGGTAAAGTAATGTATCGCCATAGGGCTCCATGCTTTGCAGTACACCTTACTTCACTGATGATTTTTACAGGCTATGCGCCCCCTACTAGGTAATGGACTCATTACCTAGTAGAGGATAAAGTAACTGGTTACTTTTATTGTTACCAGGTTTGGAAAAGTAATGTGTCTATAAATTTTCATAAAAACGAATTTATAAAAAAAAAATTTTACAAATAACTTAAATAAATAACGTGATCACTCGGAGATTCGTACCTGGGGTCTCTGGTTGTTAGGCCAACTGAGCTATCGTCACATATAAGAATGGGTTGCTTAGAGTGTAAATGAATTGTAGTGCTTCGAGCTTTCGTTTGTGATGACAAAAATAATATGCTTACAAAAAATCACAAAGTAATGTGTCTAAATATAGATTTTTTTAAAAGTACTTTACGTTTATATTTTATACATTACGTAATTAATGACCGGTAAGTCATTATTATATGTTTTGAAATAATGTAAAAGGTAATGATGTATTATTACAAGTGTTACCTTGAGTGCCTAATTATTGGTATGTTTAAAAATAATGTTGAAGGTAGGGGAATACATTACAATGTAATGCATTATGTAACCAACTAGGTGTAACTCATTACTCTACGTTTCGAAATAATGCTGAAGGTAAAGAGTATTAATTACAAAGTAATGCATTATGTAACCCATAATTGGTAACTCATTGCTTTTTGTTGGAAAATAATGACACCGGTAAGGCGCCTACATTACAATGTTGTTATCGCACCAATTACCAAAGTTTTGCTGGGACATGCAGACATATTTGAAAAATTCAGTTTTTTATTACGAAAATTTGTTTGTATATGTAATATGTAGATTTGTGTGGCACCTTTTTGACAAAATATCGAATATAAAGATGTGCCCTCAATATTTTGTGTGTATGATCTGAAATGTATATCATGAGTTCCATGATATATTACAAATGGAATTGACCGAGGGTCTTTGCCTTCAATTAAGTCCCTACATTCAGTTTTTTTAATTTTCAAAAAGTTTTTAAAACAAATTCAAAAACAAAACCGTAAAGTATGTTATGTTAAAGAAATCTATATTCGAAAGTTATTATCGGATTTCACTGATCCAAAAAGCATTCGATTCATGTTGTGGTCCTTTTTCACATTAATGCCATAAAAAATACATATTAAAAGATGTTACATAAAGTAAATGCAATTTTAGATACATTTTCGAAATTGATTTCTCCCTTCAACTTTTTTTAAACATGGATAAATTAAAAAAATTTCATTTAAAACCGTAAAAAAAATCGTGTGTTTTTTGAAAATTTAAAAACTGAATATGGAGATGTTTTATAGGCTGCTAGAGAATATATGTTTTTAATATAAAAAAATCGGAAGACATGTGTTCAAAAAATTGCAGTTTCCAAACAATTTTCTTCTTTCAAAGAATGAATGATATGGCGAACATTTAAAAAAGCTTCTAAACTTTTTAAGCTTTGGCACATCGAAATAAAATTAAAAATTTTAAGAAAATTTTGAAAATAAAAATCCAACCTAGCTAATATGTTTGATTTGCTTTATTTTTGTAAATATGCAGAGGTTGGAAGCTCGTTATAAATTAAAAATAACATAAAATAATCTCGATGCATATAGTAACAAACAACTAACAAAACTGTAAAAAATATTACTTGAGCTAGAGCTAAACATTTTTATATAAATAGAACATTTTTGGTCTTCAAAGTTTAGTAACGTCATGATGCTTGTTAGGAAAAGACCCTAACCACGTGCTTGATTACTAATAAGACAAGAATGGAGCAAAATTAATTATTAATAGGTTTTTGTTTAAGTTCTGCCTATTATGGAGGCTCTAGCTTTTCTAAAACTTCGGGTTCTGATGAGATCTTTAGCCTGATCGAAATAGTAGTATCCACCTAGCTAATATGTTTGATTTGCTTTATTTTTGTAAATATACGTTATAAATTAAAAATAACATAAAAATAATCTCGATGTATATAAAAACAAAAAACTAACAAAACTGTACAAAATCGATTTTATTTATATTTTTAATTGATTTTAGACTATTGATTACGAATATTTTGATTTTCTTTAAAATCTGAATTAGTTTTTTATGCATTCAAAATATTTTAACAAATGTCCTTCGAAATGTCCTTAACTAGATTTGGAAATCTAGTTCGTGTATCATTCTGTACAGTTCAAACTGGATTTCAAGGATAAATGTAAATGCAGATTAATAAATATGTAACGGTGAAAGTATATCTCAGACATTTTTCAAAATTCGAAATAAATTTTTTTTTATTTTAATGATTATTGATTTACTACAAATATAGCACCATGCAACAGTAGTGTTCACAATTGGACGTGCAACTAGGAATCATATATAGTTAAAGTGCGTTATAAGTTTTTCGGTATCACGTCAAAATTAATATTAAAAGGACTTTAATGTTAAAATTTTTTAAACAAAATACTAAAATATTTGTACTCGTGCTATTACTTAAATATTGGTATCAAATGAAAGGTGAGATCTTCTGCTTTAAAAAACAAAAATATTGTTTGTAACTTTCCTGGATCAAAAACTTCAATAATGTCCTTAAACTAATTCAATCCTTTGCCTAAAATAAAATATTTCTGAAAGCATGATATAATGAAAATTATACTTAAATTTCCTCAATTTAACTTTTCTTATAGAAACAAAATAGAATATTTTCCATAGTTTTGACCTAACACTACAAAAGCCAAATTTTTTATGTAATTAGAGGGCAATAAATTATTGATCACCAGACGCCAAGAGATGATTTTTTTTTATTTTATTAATTAATAATCATATAATTACAAATTATATCCTATTACCCTAACCGAGCACTAGCTACTATGGCCTTCGGCGTGTTGTAGCGAAAACAGACCAGTGCCTCTGGTGGGAATCGAACCCATGACCCCGCACTGATAAGCCAGCACGCTACCAACTAGCCTACCGGGGCGCACGACAAGAGATGAATTTGTACTGAAATACACAAATTTTCACACAACATTCAGACTTTAAAGTACTAAAATGGTCTGAATAATATCCTGCTTGAGAGTTCGTGACGATTTTATAATCATCAAAGATATTGAAGGATAACATTTTTCAAAAGGACATTTGTGAAAAACTTAATCGTGAAAACTTATCTATATATATAAAATACAATGTTTGTATGTTTGTCCTCTATAGACTCTAAAACTATCTAACCGATTTGGCCCAAACCGGTTTCATTTGAAAGGTTATAGTCCAAATTAGGTTTTCGGCTATATATATTTCAGGTGGGCGTGGCCCCTCCCACATAAATTGAATAACATCATATATCTTGACTATTGTGATAGCAAGAGTTTTGAAACATTGCAGTATCCCATATGTTACTGATTTGAATAATCAGAAAAAAAATGGGCGAGATCGGACCAGTGGGAGTGGCAGCTCCCATACAAAGTAAATATTTAATATCATATATCTACAGTACTATAATAGAAATTTGTGCACGTTGATTATTTGTTAATGTGAATAGTCATGGGAAAAATGGGCATGATCGGACCAGTGGGCGTGTCAGCTCCCATACAAAGTAAATATTTAATATCATATATCTACAGTTCTATAATAGCCAGAGTCTTAGAAATTTGATTATATTATGAATAGTCATGGGAAAATTGGGCGGGATCATACCAGTGGGCGTGGCAGCTCCCATACAAAGTGATTATTTAGCTCATATACAAAATTAATATTAATATTAAATATCTAGGGTTCTATATTAGCTATATAGCCTTCAAATTTTGTACGAGTCCATCAATTACAAATATTAGTAGTCGAACTGAAAATGGGCGGAATGGGATAAATGGGCGTGGTACCAAATGCAAAAAACAAATAAGCATTAAAATAAATTATCACATTCAAGATTTTTTGCAAGGTTATTTAATAATGTTGTTCAAAAATTGTTTTAGCGTTCCTCATAGTCCTAGAATAAATAAAAAAGGAAAAGAAGTAAACATGAATCCGCGTTGGGCTTCCCATGAAATTCCAAATTTTAAAATGATTTACTAATGTGAATTTATTTTTTTAATTATTTATATGCGTAAAAGAAATTTCTTGATTTAAAGAATTAATTACAATTAAAATTTGAAGGCAAAACAACGTTTGTCTGGTCATAACCAATATTTTTTTAACAACAGCAAAGGTTCACAGCTTTCATTTGATACCAGTATTGGCATCCTAAAACGATACAAGTATTTTTTTTTCTTTTTTTCGAAAAATCAAAATTTTAAAGTCCTTTCAAAAGAAATTTTTATGTGATGGCGTACAACTGAAAACGCAGTTTAACTATATATGGTCTCTAGTTTCCCGTACATAATGAAAGCCTGGATTGTGACGTCTAATATAAAGGAATAAATTAATAAATACAAAATTTACGAATGTGTGAAAGTGAATTTCAAGTGATCTTAACCAAAAACACCTTTCACCGCTTGAAGAAAATTGAAACATAAGTAAACTTAATTGAAACATAAGTAAACTTAATTTTTTTTTTTTTAAACCTGGAAAGTTTCTTCATATTTATGAAACAATCTCATTGGACGAAAATCGATGAAACATTGTCACATGTATGAAGTTTCCACAACCATAATGAAACTTTTAATCAATATTTAGAAAACATGCTTCATAAGATCTTCATTATTCCATAGAAAAATGTCAATATATTTTTACGAAAATTGGTAAATATTTCGAAAACCGAAAGAGATAGGGCAAAACGACTATTTTTTAGTCTATTGGAGTATTACCATACTTCGGCCGGGTCTACGTGGAATTTCAAAACGCATCACTTTAACAATGTGGCCGAAAATCAACGAACTTTCATCATATTCATGAAGGAGTTCATAAATATGATGAATCTTTCCCTTTGAGTGCACTGAGCCGCAGACAAAATTGTTCAGTTTTAACTAAGTGTTCACTATATACTTCTAAGATAAAATTTTAGAAAACAGTGAGGCGTACATCTTAAAACTTTACATCTTGCCAATTAGCTGCCACCCTAATAAATATGTTTTGTTGTTGTTTTTTTTTTGTTTGTATGCAGTTATAAAAATGTATGACTGAATTCAAATTCGTTTTTACTTCCTTACATTATTTGAGTTTTTGATTGACACTAAAGTACTATAGTTTATGACTCATATATTCAAACAATATTGAAAAAATATTTTCGATATGTTCTGAATGGTGCTTAAGTTTACTCAAAATGAGTGTTTTTATTTTATCGGAATAATTACATCAACCGAATTTCTTGCCATTATTTTGTTGTCACAATCAAATGTGTTCTGACAAAATTGAGGGCTTATTATCAAAACATAAAGGATTTTCGCTGTTTTCTAGACATCCATTGATTATTATTAGATAGAAGTCATGCTTAAAGGCTTGCAATAAGCACCTAGAGAATAAACATACTGCAAAAGTATTAGTTTTTGTATGTTTTCAACACTTAAAAGGCGAAAATAAACTGAAAATAAAATGTGGGTTATCAGGGTTTTACAGCAAGCCCTTCAATTGAAATATATTTTTTCAAACGAAATTCTGCTGTGTAACACCATTTTCTGTTATCGCAAACAAAAATATTGGTGGCTGTGACCAAATCATTCGGTTGGCAAAAAATTCGTTAGTCACAACAAACCGATTTTCTCAGTGTATTTGTTGGAATAATAAATTTTAAAATTTTTTTAGATGAAGACCGTAGTGGGTCAGAAAATGCATTCCATTCATGCTAGTGTCTAATAACTTTTTCTGTGTTTTTTTCTAATAGTCAAAGTAAATTATCATATAAAAATTATAATTTTTCTGTTAATTTAGAGAAAAATTTGTCATGATCTAAAACCGAACAAATAAAATCTCACACATAAATTTATAGATCAACGATAAAATTCACTATTAAACCACTCGCCAGGTACAGTGTAAAAATCATTTAATGTATATGCTCCACATATGTATTAATAAAAAATCTTTAATGTTTGTTGATATGCTTTGCTAATGTAGAAGGATAGTATATGATGACATTAGAGAAAAGAACTACCATTTAAAGTTTTAACTGAAAGTTAAACTGGCAACTATGATAATGACTAAAGAAAAAACAAACACACTATAAATAGAAATCGTTCGTGGTAAATTTCATTCTAACTCAACACACAGAGTAATGTGGGATTTAACGTTACCCAATTTCTTCAACGTGTGAGTTAAATAGATGATATTTACGATTAACACTAAATGGCACGAAGAATGTTGATGAAGACCGTAGTGGGTCAGAAAATGCATTCCATTCATGCTAGTGTCTAATAACTTTTTCTGTGTTTTTTTTCTAATAGTCAAAGTAAATTATCATATAAAAATTATAATTTTTCTGTTAATTTAGAGAAAAATTTGTCATGATCTAAAACCGAACAAATAAAATCTCACACATTTTTGCAAAATTTTAAATTACTTTTTTAATAACTAAGCTCGATGACTAGACAGGATAGCGACATTGGAGCACTAAAAAAATGTTTCCAGCAAAGAATTTTACTTAATCACTAAATAAATTAAATTAATTATTTCAATTATTGGATTTTTCTTTTAGTTTTTATTAACCTTCTTATAGAATAGCACTTTTAAAAATGAATCGAGGAATGTATTTTGTAAAATGTTGTTAAATTTTTTTGAATCGCTACCGGTCCTAGGTGACACCCTTGAATCTAGGTGGCATTTTATATGCACTAGTATCTTTATTAAAGCGTTGGCAAAGAACTGGATCAGTTGACACAATATAGATACCTTGCGAAGTGTAAGGTGGTGTGTCTAAAAATAGTTCTTGAAATAATTTAAAAAAAAAACACTTATAAAGTTCTGCTGACTGGCTAACAGCACACTTATATATTTGGCGTGCTTTTAAACACAACAAAACAGAAAAGTATTAAACAAACAAAAATTAAAAGCATAAGAAAAACAGAAAAAATAAATAGTGGAAGTGCAGTGATATGGTATCGGTTGAAGGGCCACGGGCAGATCATTTTAAGTCAATTAAGTGATTTGTTTGCTCGTTTTGGATTTTATCTTTAAATAGGAAAACTTCAAAAAAATTAAAGCAAATATGGCTTTTTAGTTAAACGAAATGTAAATTGAAATTTTTAATTGTTTGTAAATTAAGGAAAGAATTAAAATGTAGAAACAAAAATAAAGGGTCCACCAAATAACTTTTTTTTTTTAACTCTTTATGCAAAATTCGTCTCAATGATGTCTCCGAAATCTTCAATTGTCGAGAACGACGGTGAATTGATGTTGATGGCGCTTCACGCACACTTTCTGCCACAGCAGCAATATTCTCGGGTGTACGCACTGTTTTTGGCTTTTCACGCTTTGGTTTATCGATGAGGAAGCCAGTTTCTTTCACTTTTTTCACAAGATAACGAACATATGGACCATATTCGTTCAGCGCAAGGATAAAACTAATTATCTGTCAAATCAGACATGAGCTAAGTCTTACCATTCACGAAATAAGCACCAGTTGAAAAAAAAAACGTTAGATGGCGTACCCTTTAAATTAAAATAACATAAATTTAATTTTACGAGATTTCATTGAAATTAAAATACAATTAAAAAAAAATTCAAAACTTGTAAAAACAATATAATTTAAAAACAAATTAAAAACTAATATATTTTAATTAAATAAACATAATGCTTTCAGATAAAAGGAAGCACAAGCATATTTTTGGTTGCCCTAATTATTACTAAACAAAGATATTTTATTTTGAATTTATAACGAGCTTTCAACCCCCATATATTTACAAAAATAAAGCAAATCAAAAATTTTAGCAAGGTTGCTACCAGTATTTCAATCTGGCTAAAGATCTCATCAGAATCCGAAGTTTTAGAAAAGCTACAGACTCCATAACAGGCAGAGCTGTAACAAAAAAAAACTGTTCATCATCACTTTTGCTGCATTCTGGCTTCTAAGTAATCAATCATGTCGTTATGGTTTTTTGCTAACAAACATCATGACATTACTAAACTTTGAAGACCAAAAATGTTCTACTTATCTAAAAAAAATTTTGTTTTTACTCTGGCTCAAGTAATATGTTTTACAGTATCTAAAACTTCGGGTTCTGATAAGAAATTTAGCCAGATCGAAATTCTTGTATCAACCTAGCAAATATGTTTGATTTGCTTTATTTTTGTAAAGCTCGTTATTATTTGAAAATAACATAAAAATAATCTTAATGTATATAAAAACAAAAGACTAATAAATACGAGGGCTGATCAATAAGTCAGTAACTTTTCGAACTTCCCTCATAGTTATATGAAATGCAACACTGCTCCCATGAAGTACCACCTGTTAATAGACTACTTTGAGCAAGTTCCGTCATTTACTTTGCGTTTAACAGCTGTTCAAAACATACAACCTCGTGGATTTTTTTAAAAATGGAAAAAATTGAATTTCGAGTGCTTATTACACATTATTTTTTGCGAAAAAAAAAAAAAACGTCAATCAAACCAAGGAAAAGCTTATAAATGGGGGACTCTGTACCATCGATTTCAATAGTAAAAAAGTGGTTAACTGACTTTCGTTGTGGTTGCACAAGTACAAATGACGCTGAACGTTCTGGACCACCAATTGAGATCAATACACCCGAAAATGTCGAAAAAAAACCACGATATGGTGTTGTCCGATCGAAGAGTAAAAGTGCGTGAGATTGTTGATGCCATAGGCATTTCATATGTTAGTGTGGTTTCGATTTTAAATGATCAGTTTGGTTTAAGAAAGCTGTCTGCAAGATGGGTGCCGCGTTTGCTCTAAATTGACCATAAACGTGTGACAACTTCAAAGGATTGTTTGGAGTTGTTTAGCCGCAATTTGTAACTGTGGATGAAACATGGATCGACTACAACACTCCGGAGACCAATCAGCAGTCAAAACAATGGGTTTCTCCGAGTAAACCGGCTCCGAAGAAGGCAAAGGTATGTTTGTCGGTCAATAAGGTAATGGCAATAGTTTTTTGGGATGCACGCGGGATAATCCACAGCGATTACCTTCAAAAGGGAAAAACAATAAACGGCGAATATTATCCCAACTTATTGAACCGATTTAACGAGGATTTAAAAAAAAAAAACGACCCCATATGCCCAAGAAAAAAGTGCTTTTTCATCAAGATAATGCACGGGTGCACACGTGTGCAGTCTCAATGGCAAAAATTCCATGAATTGGGCTACGAATTGGGACCTCATCCGCCATACTCTCCGGATTTAGCCCCCAGTCACTATTTCCTATTTCCAGACCTAAAGAAATAGCTCGATGGAAAGAGATTTAGATCCAACGATGAAATTATTGTTCAAAGAAATGCCTATTTTATGGACCTCGAAAATTGTCATTTTTTTGAAGGGATACAAAAATTGAATATAAAAGGAGATTATGTTGAAAAATAAATTATTTTTTTTTGCAAAAAAAACTGTGTTTCATCCAAAAAGTCACGGACTTATTGATCCGCCCTCGTAAAACAGTAAAAAATATATTCTATATTTTTGTTTTCTGCATTCATTTCTGTTTATCTTGAGTGTGGGATAACCTCTTAAACACACATTTCACAAATGACTATTTAATTCTTTGTGAACTTAATGATATCCATAGAGAGTTAAAGGCAATTACTTTTAAGTTCCCATAAATTAAAATGCTTAAACTTTGCACATAATATATTTTAATATTTGACGGAAAATAGAAAATTTACGTTAACACTAGCAAGCACCATTAACAAAAATATATCCTTAAAAAACACAGGGGAAATTTGCAATGAAAAATTTTCGAGTTTAATGTGCTGTATAACAATTAAACATTTTGAAATATGATGAGCTTTTTAAATTTACAAAAGCTCTTAATGTTTACACAGATAACTAGCTAACGATTATATGGTTGTAATAATATCTATAATCAGAAATCTCTTTAGAATTTTTTATTAACCCTTTCACTATCTATACAAATTATGATAATGCAGTAAAATTCAATATTTTTGTTTAAATGGTTATGTACGGTTCTAGGAAATAAAATTCTCTTCTATCGTCTTCATAAATTATGGAGACTTTAAAATCTATTTTCTTTTAAATATTTTTGCCAGTAATTCGTACAGCGGCGAGAAGGGGTTAAAAATAAAAAAATGTCGTACTCATATCTGGTAAAAATTAAAACATATTGCCCATATATGGAATAATATATGAATTCATATATGGCATATGTGAAGCAATATATGAACAAATATATGCAATATATTATCACATACGATATCATACATATCCATACATGAACTTTTCCTATGCATGTTTTCACACATTTATGATTCCATACATTACATATGTGTTTATTAGGGTAGTCCTTATTTTTCAACTTGCGATTTTTTGGGCTGCCCCCCTCTTAAAATATTTGTTTGGGTACAAAAATTCACCATGCAAAAAATTAGAGTTCTAGCATAACGGGAAGATGTCCTGCATAGCCCTTGAAAATCGGGCCCCTTGGAAAAATGGGCATAGTTTAAAAAAAAATTACAAATTTTTTTTCTTCAAAATTAAAAATATATAAAATAATTTTTGTGTTGGGTTTAATCATAACTACTCAGATAAAAAATATTACTTTCCCAGAAAATCGCTAACTTACCCTAACTTTGTGTCAAAAAAATTAATAAATATTTTGGGTGTACCTCAAAGTGACTTTTTTGCATTTTTGAAAATTTTATTCAACAAAAATCAAAAACCAAGTGTTTGCTGTCAAGTATTTTATTAAACACATCTCAAGTATTAAATAAGCCAAGTATTACGGATATCCGTTGGCAAACATTTTTGTTAGAGAATTTTGATTCTAGCGGATTTCAACATTTTTTTAAATTTGTATAGACTTTTTTTTTAAAGGACTTTTGTAATATTTCATCAATGTTATTGTGTATGCTATTTTATATAATATTAATAACTTTATTATAAAGTATAATTTTTCGTGTTCATAGTTAACCTGTGTTTTCATGGGGTCACAATTGACCCTCGTATTTTAAATAGTCAAAAATCACAAAGATGACAAATTAAATTTTTATTTATGTTTCTAATTGTAGTTTATTTACATTTTAAAATTAATTAAAATTAATTTTTTAGTATAAATTCAGATATTTGTATTCATATTTAAATTGATTTTTTTGTACATATTCAGGAGTACACTCAGGGAACTTCTGCTTTAAAAATATGTAGTTGTTTGGGTTGTAATTCAGTTTCATTATTTTTAATGTAAATGTAAGTCATTTGTAGAACAAATAAAATTTTTAACTAACCTTGTAGTTCATTTAAAAAAACAACTCACATCAAATGACTGTTTTATGATTTTACATTCATTTTTTACAGTTGTTTTTTGTTATTTAAAAAAATAAAACAAAAAAAATTTTTGGTTTATTTTTTACTACCATGTGGTTCATTTTTACTACAATTGTTAGTCATTTTTTGAACATTAAAAAACAAATGACAATGTTAGTTGAATTTAATGAAATGTAAGTCGTCCTTTTTTTAAATGAAATTTCATTTGTTTTTGACTGCAATTGCTGTCGTCTTTACCAACATAATTTCCTAAGTGTATTTTTGAAAAACGTATTTTTAGTTTAATAGTGTAAATTTTTTTTCCCCTCAAAATTCTTATTATGGAAAAGTTTTAAGTTCTAATTTTTACTAAATTGACCTACTCGAAGACTAGAAACGGTTAACGAAAATTTTTTAGAATAAATATAAATTGAATTATTGCTTTTTTTATTTTATTTATAAATTTTGCCACAAAGCTGCATTTTTCTTACGTGGGTCATATTTGACCACAGGTTAACCTTGTTTTAACCTATTTTGAGCCGGAATGCAAAAATGTTCGAATCGTAAACTAAAAAGTACTTTTTTGGTCTAATTAGGCCCCATTTACCATAAAAAACCGTTGTCAGAAGTTTTGTATCTCCAACCGTTTCCCCAGAAACGACTGTTCGACTAGTCGAACAACGGCCGTAGGCGACAAAAAAAATGTATACTACCATACAAAAATAATTTCCAGGTATCGACAAAAAAATCATATGTGGAACAAAAACACGATTATTATTTTATTTTTTTAAATATTTATTATATACATTGTAATTAAATGTACTTTTTGAAATTTTCATTACTGCATAAATTTTTTGTTTCTAACATCAAAAAGTGAACGAACTTTAGTATATTTGTCATTTCGATCCAGGTTATTATTGTCGTGAAAGTGCAGATACTGTTTAATTTTTGTAAACATCGAGCGTGGCATTGTCTGCTGCACGATTGAAGAACCAAGTGTTGGATTAGTAGACCAATAGCATCCTATTTGTGGCAATCGCTACACGATTAAATCAAAACTGACAAAATTCTTTTTTCAAAACAACAGCAAGCGAAATTTAAATCGATCAACCTTGCAACAAAAAAATTCAATGGCAAGCTATGATGCTTGTAACAAACAAATTTCGTGGAAATGCATGTTCAAAAATTCGAAATTCAAAGAATTTATTTTTTCTGCATAAAATGCTCAACGACAAAACACAATAATAAAGTTGTGGCCTACGGCCAATGTTCGACTAGTCGAACAGTGAACTTGGCGCGTCTCTAAATACACCTGGGGATTCTAAAACTCAGGAAAAACTTACTGATCGACTATTTTAGACCTTTGCGAACAATAATAAAGTACTTTTATAAAATTAAAATTTATATATATTTTAAATTTTGTAAAAACAAAAAGTGTCTATATGCAAGGCATTTTTCAACCCACCCCTGGAGCGGAGCAGGGGGGTGGGGGATAATTGTTATATACTTTTTCTGAAAGACAATTAAATTTCCTTTAATATTGTATCACTTTTTTGTGTGCCGGGAACACTTAATCACATAAAAATGGAGGTGAAAAAGAGAATTTTGCTGTTCGACTAGTCGAACAGCGGCTCAAAATGGGTTAAAGTAAAAATGTATAAAAATAAAAAAAAACCTTGAAATCCCCGAGAATCAAAATGCTCTAAAAAAAAAAATTGTAAGCGGATAACCACAGTACTTGGCGTATTTAATACTTGAGATGTGTTTAATGAACTACTTGATAGCAAACATTAGGTTTTTGATTTTGTTGAATAAAATTTTCAAAAGTGCAAAAAAGTCACTTTGAGGTACCCCCAAAATATTTATTAATTTTTTTGACACAAAGTTAGGGTAAGTTAGCGATTTTCTGGGAAAGTAATATTTTTCATCTGAGTAGTTATGATTAAACTCGACACAAAAATTATTTTATATTTTTTTATTTTGAAGAAAAAAAAAAATTTAATTTTTATTTTTTAACTATGACCATTTTTCCAAGGGACCAGATTTTCAAGGGCGATGCGGGACATCTTCCCGTTATGCTAGAACTCTAATTTTTTGTGTGGCGTATTTTGACACCCTAACAAATATTTAAAGAGGGGGGTACAGTCAAAATCTCATTTTATTTTTCGCCCATACAACGAAAGACCACCCTAGTGTTTATATATGTCAATACATGAAACCATACTATATGCTCATACATGAAACTATATATAATATCATAATCATAATAGAACTAATCACATAAGAACTTTTTCACCAGGGATGCATAAAATTGTCACCTGTGCAGTAAAGTCGCTATATTTTTTTTTATTCAGCCTTTATCTCCGAAAAAAAAATTTACGCTAAAATAATGAAAGTGGGACGTGTCTTCATAAGCTCAGGCGCGGTTCCTGGGGAGGGGGAATGGGAAATTTCCTAATAAAATGATATTTTTCAGTATAAAAATGTAAAAAAGATTAAAAAATTAATTAAAAATACTCCCTCAACCTTTTCCTGGATCCGCGCCTGATAAACCAAACAATGTAATTTTTGTTATTCGAATTCGAATGATTTAATGGTAAAAAAATAACCGAGATGTTTATAAAATTCGATTTTAGGACTCATTTTTTGGTGGGTAGGAGGCAGCATGTATGTTCTCGTTTTTCTTTCTAATTTGAAGATCCGTAACAATAATCTGTCAAAATAAAAATATGTCCAGAAACAAAAAGTCGTCGGTGAAAGGGTTAAAGGGATGAAAATAAAAACTATATAACCACAAATTTCATTTTCAAGTATAGGGTAATTTGCACACTTATCTTAAAATAATTAACATTTTTGGATATTTCATTAGAAGTAAACCCAAAAACTTTCATCTACTAAAATATTTGGTGTATCAATTAAAGGATTGTAATTAGGGAATGCAAAATCTTGCACTTTTCCATTTCCCGGGAAATCGGAACGTTTTTTTGGAAATTCCCGGGATCCCGGTCGAAAAAAATGAATAAGCTTTTCATATTAAAACGTATTTTTTGTATGCAAAATGTCTTTACGACCTGAGATTTATTTTATAAAAATAAGTAAGCATTATATTTCTGTGGTCATTCTCAGAATTTTTAGTTTTCCTTAAGTCTGAAATAAATTGATTTTCAATCGCAATTCCTCAAATTCTTAGAGTTTGATTTAAAAAATCAGCATAAAAGCTTAAAATAACAGAAAAAAAAAAATCACAAAAAATTAAAAAACTAGAACAATTTTTAAAATCAATAGAGTTCGGTCGAAGAGTTTGGGAAAAATGGCATTTTGACAATATGTGGTAATTGAAAGTGTTTTGGACAAATTTTCACATTTGCAAAAAGTTAAAGAGCGATCTAGAGTGACTTTAAATTTCTAATTTAAGGTCGAGCTCTTAGATTAATGGTGAATTTAACAGTTGCTGTGAAGTTAACATAATTTTTTTCCTTTAAAAAGTTGTTTAAAATGTTAAATGCTGAATATTTAACTTATTTGTTTGAATTTGTATTCTTAAAACGCCGGGATTCCCAAAGCAAATTCACGGCATTGCGGGACCACAAAAATGCTTAGTCTTCTGGGAATCTCTGGATGGGAAATACCGTTATGCATTCCCTAATTGTGATACTTGATCTTATACCAAAACAACAAAAAACAAACATCTGTTAATAGGCCTATTAAAACTCACGTTCACAACAGTCATTATGATTATAATGACAAACATCGACAATGGAGATGATGATTAGAACAATAATTATTTCTTTGGAGGATTTTCATTTATTAAGTTCTTGTAAAATATTTCGGGACTCACGTATTACTAAAAGGAAACAAACAGAATGAAACTTATTTTTACCTTCTTTACCATGGTTGTGGATATGTGTATTAGACTGGATTGGATTCAGGGATTTTTCTTTTATACGAAAAATTTATAGAATTGAAATTGAATTCTAAACAATAATAAATAAATTGAGTAGATTATTCTTAAGGTCGATAGTAAAAAGTTAGACAAAAAGTTCAGTAAAAAATTTATAAACGTTACATTTTTCATATATTTGTATTTGGTAATGTGACCAAATGCTCACCCAGAAAATAATTGATTGTTTCGGTAGCTGCTACCGAATTTTTATGATGGCAATCATACGATTGCTTCAACAGAAATTCGGTAATAATTCCTAAACAAATCCGATAGCTACAACCGAACCATTCGATTGGCTACATATACACTTGCTACGACCGAGTCTGTTTTCTGTGAGCTTAAATATTCGTTAAGAATTCTGGCTTAGGAGAAAATAAATTCTTACTTTACGACAGTAGACAATTAAAAAAAAAAAAAAAAAAAAAACTCAAAATCGATCCACCCTAATATGTGTGGATGTGTAGTTTTTGTATTTATGGGGTATTTCATCTCAAGTGACGAAAATTTTAAAACCAATGTTTGACTTTTTTTCAAAATAGCGAATTTTGTTTTATAGAGCTTAGGTCTTTTCCTTTAAGAGCTTTGTGGTCGCTTAGCGAGATGAGACTTATTTATCTTTCTTCTATTTTTTAGCGTACTTTTTCCACCAAACATACTGAGTGCTCGCCATTTTATGTGTTTTATCAGATTTTTATAAATTAACACATTTCTAATCTGCAAATAAAAAAAGCCATAAAAAACATGCTTGCGCTTGGGGGTTATCTCTGAAAGTTCTGAAAAATATGAATTTCGTAATTTAGTCCAAATCAGGTCCAGTTTTTGCGAATAACGAGAGTTTGTGGTTATTTAACCAAAAAAAAAATTCAATTAAATAAAAAAAAAATAAAATTAATGCAATTTCTTGTTCCACTCAAAAACTACATTACTTTAGGTAAAACTTAAAAAAAAATAAAAATTTTTCAATTTTTCCCCCAAAAAGCACCAACAGTCTTTCACCTCTTGATAAATACTATATTTCTAAACATATAAAGTATGCATATTATTCTTAAAGGTATTTTCGTGTAAAAGATACATGTGTTAAAAAATCTTTGATTTGTATATACTTTTCCCATCAGCAGCTATAAAGTTGCCACATTATTTAAGCAAATATCAACATTAATACACAGTTCCAAAATTTGTACTCCTCAAATTAGGTATCGGAAGCAGATGTAGATTTTCCAATCCTTACGTTAAATGTTGACCCGCGTTGAATGTAGACATGGCAGCAAAAAAATTTAAAAATCCCATTTTCGGAAATTTTAATTATATTTGTTTAATTGTGGGATTGCTTACAGCAAATCTTAACTTCTGACATAAATTTCACATTTGTGACTTTAAAGCCTACTTAAGTTCAAAAAATCGTTGGATTATATATATTAATAAATATTTTATGAAATATGGAACATTAACATTTTAACAAAAACCGCCATTTTTACCTTATTATTGGGATTTCTACAAGTTTTTGTTCGACCAATAGTATTAGAGTCCATAAATATTACAAATATTTGAATAAGGGGTAAATTCTAAAAATTTCCTGCTATGGAGTTATAAACACGCATTATAAGTATTTGGTATCTTTGCAAAAGGAATTAAAGAAATAGGACTTAAAGTCACAAATGTGAATTTGATGTCAGAATTTAACTATAACCTGTTTTCTTTAACCAATCCCACGATTCCTAAAAATAAAATTTAAATTTCCAAAACTGGAATTTTTTTTATTTTTTTGGTGAAATGTCTGCATATAAGGCGGGGCTTGAAAGGCACTTGTCCAATAAATTACGTATACATTAGAGTATCTATTAATCAAATCTATTTTTCATAAAAAGACCGTTAGGAATATTATGCAAACTATTTATATTTAGATAGAAAGCATTTGTCTTGAGGTAAAATACTGTTGTTTTTGGGGGAAAAAAATAGGAACATTTTTATTCTTTTTTAAGTTTTACTTTAAAGTAATGTAGTTTTTGAGTGGAACACGATATTGCATTACTTTTTTATTTAATCAAAAATTTATTTGGTTAAATGACCAAAAAATTAAAAACAAAATTGAACTTTTTCGTTTATTTTTTTCTCAAAAACTGGACCTGATTCAGACTTAATTTGGAATTTCACATTCTCAAATATGAATATCTCAAGAAATTTTCACTAGCGTAAGCATGTTTTTAATAACAGATTATAAATGTGTTAATTTTATAAAAATTGGATAAAAAACAAAATAATTGTGAGCACTCAAAATTGTTGGTGCAAAATAAAAATCAAACATTTTTTTTTTTTTTTTATTTTTTAAAGAAACATTAAAAACATTTTGGACAACATTTTCTAACTACAATAGGTAATTGGTTATATGTATCCGAAAATAGGGCTGTTTGACAAAAATGTCAAAATTCAACATATTCCAACTCGGAGAGTCCTTGGCCGATCCCACAGAAATTTTGTGTCATAACTACAAACCAATAGCACTCGACTTGGTGCAAGTTTCATCCCGATCCCAAGGCATCGGTTTCAAAAGTTCGGTCATTTGGGATGAAATCCCCCTTATATAAAATGTTAACAACACGCAATTTATATATAATTTAACAACATCAATGTATGTTTAAATTAATCTATTGTGGTATTCAAATTGGATAAGGGAATAAGTAAATTTCATTATTAATTATTATTTTGCAAAAATTTTTTCATAAGCGATGCCCGCTTTTATTACATTTTAACTAAAAATGTACATGGGTTCGACCCTTAATATATTTCCAGCATGGAAAATTAGAAGCTTAAATAGGGGGAACAAATGTTGATAATTTCATGTTCGGGAGAATGTTGAAAATACATGGAATTCAAAACAAAAACTGCATAACCATGCGCGTTTTCAAATGTATGGGGGGGGGGGGGGGATAAATTATTTAATAATATCAATTAAAATTTTAATAGAGTGTGCACCTATTACGCAAATGATACTCATAACCACAAAAAATTTAACGGTATTAATTAAAACAAAGTCCAACTAAAGTAGCAATCATATCAATTAAAATTTAAATTTTTTGTGTGTAAACTTCAAACGCATTTGGTTTTTATGCTATAAACACATAGACCACAGCAGACTGCAGAGCTACACGACTACAAATGCCGTTCATTGCAATCGTCGCCGTGTGGCCAGCTACTTATTATTTTGGAAACGACAGCAACATAATAAAAAGATGTTTTTATACAAATGAATTTTTATTTCAGTAGTGCCAATTACATTTTTTTTTTTGCTTTATTAAAATAGAAACAGCATGCATGGCTGTAGACACGTATATAAAGTTCACTTAAAATACAATTACTTATTTATAATACATTATTATAACGTGTAAATAAATTTATCTAACCCCTCTTGAATATTAATGCAATTATACCATTTAATGTTGCGACGTTTTTGTGTTTAACAAAATAAAATATTTTTAAGCACTAATTTGTTACATATATTGTTTTATTGTCAACACTATTTTGTTTTGCAGCCAACAAAAATAGAAATTATCCTAAGTTGACTACAGCGGCAAAAGTAGTCGGGTAGCCGTGTAGTTGTGTTGGTGCCAAAATAATCGTTTTCATATAAACGTGTGTATTTTATTTTTGACAGGCTGCAGTCGTGTAGCTGCAGTCGTCTATGTGTTTATAGCATTATATTAAAACTTCTCTATTTAAGCACAAAGTTTATGGAAAAAGTATATGAGAATTATGAGTTAAATAAAATATGTACTAAAATAATTAATAGTCAATTAAAATATTAATCGATTCAATGAAATATTTGTTTAGAAAAAAAATTTATTTAAATAAAATCTTTTATTAGATACTAGAACTGCAATATTTTTTTTATCTGATATTTCCTGATTTAATTTTTAACATATGGCTTAGTAAGGTGATCGGGTTTATCGGGAAAAAAATTATTTTTTAGAATAAAGAATTTCATGAAACAATTTTTTAGAATAAAGAATTTCACGTAAAAATGTTGAAGAAATTAAAAATTTTAAGTACTTAAATTGATTTGTTAACGAGTTTCGTTGTTCCCTTCCAAAAATACTTTTTTTACTCTAGACCAACTCTCAGGCACTAAAAATGCGGAACAGCGAGTGGCAGAAAAAAACTATAAAGTAAAATTAAAGACGAGCCAGTTTAGTTTGAAGAGCAAAAGTATGAAAAACTACGAAATGTATGTATACCTTCGATAATTGGGTAGATATTCTTAAAAGGATTAAAGAGAGATACCTTTCTGAAATACTAAATTCTGCAAAAAAACTTCAATGCCATAAATGATGTCGGAATTGGGCCCGTAATATCAGAATCAACCATAATAAAACTTCTAAACTTTACGAAAGAGGAGAGAAACGATGCAAACAAAACCTTTTTTAAATACTTTAAATACAATTCGATAATAAAAGTCGAATTATATCCGTGTAAAAAAATTTCATTCAAATATCGTATGTATTAAATGTAACAAAATTGCCCTAAACTTAAATTTTTTTTTTTTTAATTTTAGAAATTCGAATGAATTATTTGAAACTTCAAAAGGTATTAAATAAAATATTTCAGTAATTTGTGTGTACTGTTTAAAAAACATTACAATAATTCAATTTACTAAGTTCCGTGAACCGCAAAAATCCATTTTTTTTTTAATTCACGGTAAAAAAGACATGAACAATTTTAGAAATCGCTAATATTTAGTTAAAAAAGTTGTCACTTATTTCACAACTTAAATTACAATTTGACGCCTTTAAAGATTTTTTAATTAAATAATATTTCGGAATACGTATTTTTTTATTATATGTATAATATTTCGAAAATGGAATACTAAGTCGTTATTTAATCCTTATAAAAACAGAAAAAATTGACTTATTGTTTATACACTAAGGATATTATGTAGGTAAAGACGACAGCAATTGTATTAAAAAACAAATGAAATTTCACTTGAAGAAAGGACGACTAACATTTCATTAAATTCAACTAACATTTGCATTTGGTTGTTACCATACGTTGTGTATGAAACAAATTTTGTATGAAAAATTTGTTTTTTAAACCTTCTATAATTGTATAAAGCATTATTTAATTTTGGGGGGCAAATATGTATTTTTCAAATAAAGAAAAAAAAAATCGGAAAACCATTTTTTCAATCTTACAACTAAATGAAAAACTTTCCAAAAATATTATCTTAAAACAAAAACTAAAATTGTAAATCACTACTCGTTTTGCAATTTGATTTATAAAAATAAATATATGACATGAAATTATAAATATATAAACCAGTTTAAAAATTAATGACTTTAGGCAAAAAAATTAACGGGCAGTTTTAAATAAAAGCATATTTAAAATTTTCCATAAAGTTTGTCACAAAATTCTCAGCAGATCTTATTCTCAGCGGATCTAAATGTTTCAACTTATTCATCTTCATATTCAACTTTTGGTTAGACGTGGCGTATGAGTTATAAAATGCTTAGACTCTTGAGCCTGTTTCCCATAGAATAATTTAAAAAACTTGTTGATTTAATTCTCTTGTGAACCGTAAACACAAACCTTGATTGCAATAGGGTAACGTAGAACAACATTGAGTGGGCCAATGTCTAAATTTAAACGAAATAAAACGGATCAATTTCAGATCGATAAGCTTGTAAAGCGAAACAAAATGCAATCTTTCAAGCTTAATTGGAATGAAAATTTTGGGAACAAAATGGAATGAAATGGGAAACGGATTTTTAAATTTTTAACACAGTGAATATAACGGATTGCAGCAGGAACAAGCGAACTTGGAACACTTCACACAGATCACGAAATTTAATCGAACGGAGTAGAATAAGTAGAATTGGGATGCTTAACACAGGGAGCAGAATGTAATTAAACGTTCTTGTTTAAAGTAATTTAGAACCGTGACATGTTTTATTTTTGACTTATAAGTAAACTACATAGTGGTGAATCCACAGATTTGAATGAAACTAGGATATGTCGTAAAGGACAAAAATATTAGACACGCATAGGTGTGCAATCTAAAGTATAGTGGTTAAAAAATAAGGTCAAAAACTACCCAATTTAACGTTTTGTTAATACATTTCTTTTATAAATTATTAAACAATAGTGCGCCCGGTAGGCTAGTTGGTAGCGTGCTGGCTTATCTGTGCTGTGGTCGTGGGTTCGATTCCCACCAGAGGCACTGGTCTGTTTTCGCTACAACGTGCTGGAGGATATAGTAGCTAGTGCTCGGTTAGGGTAATAGTATATAATTTGTAATTATATGATTATTAATTAATAAAAAAAAAAGAAATTATTAAACAATAGGCAAATTAATTGGGTATCAAATGAAAGGTATTTTGAAGACGCATACACTGGTATATAAAACATGTCCCTGGATGTACGAAACAATTTTGTTATTAACAAAACAATTTTTTGGAATACCACATCTGTATGGGAAGTTATTGTTGGTTTGAGTTCAAATTAATATAATAATAATGCTCATATAATTTAATCAAGGGGTGTCTAGGTTTTTTTTCAATTCTCGTAATCGTTCGGCTTTAACTCGACTTTTTTCGAAGAGCTTTTATAACCTATATTTCAAATATTTCAAATATATGACAACCCTGGGCCTACAGAATAGACAATATGGGTATTGAAATGTTTGCTTTTCTCAAGTACTTTAACAATGCGAACGAAAAAATCTGAATTTCGTAAATTTTAAATATGTTTTCAAACAAAAATTTTGTAATTTTTGACTCAACTTTCTATAAAAAGAAATATGGGTATGATATTTTTTTGTCCTCAACACCATATCCAAGTTTCATTAAAATCTGCGGACTCACCACTGTGTAGTTTCCTCGCTTGTGTTTTCATTCCACTCCTTTTCCGAAGACCATTATTATAAACCTCCGTTTAAAAAATCGCACAGTGGAAAAATTGGGTTCAAAATATTAGAAAATACTCTTACTTCTCTCCAGCATTAATACGTGTATTCTTTTTGGGTTTTTTTTTCTTCTTATATTTGTTATATCTTTGAGTTTGGATGAACAAAGAATTGTAATTTTTTTCGTGTTTTGCCGAAACGTTTTTTCAGCTTTAGTAAAAATAAAAACATACATACGCATGAATATCCTTTAGGTTGACAATTCCATGCATACATACAAACACACACAGAAATACCTACATACATTCAAAACCCAACCTATACAAATCCTGGAAAAATGAACCAATGCATTTAAAGTAACATTTTGTAATTCCTAACGCGTTTTTTGATTCTTATATTTTTGTTCGTGTTATTTGGTGTCCTAAAGGAGAGTTTGAGGGAGAATTGTAGCATTAATGTTCAAACAGACAAGCACTCCCTTGTTTTACTAATGTCTCCCTCATCATCACTTTAGTTTCAAATATTCATACATATTTGATCACATACATACACGTGTTGTTGTAATATATTTGACTGTAAGTCACTTGTGTGGGTATGGTTGGTTGGATTCCTTACACGGGAAGGTATCCTCTCCCGGACTAGCAGATTTTAATGAATGTTGGGTATATTGTAGAGAATAAAAATTCAAGGGGCACAAATTGTTTGTTTAGCTGTCCAATATCATGTTAGATGTTAATTAAATCTAGCGTTTTATTAAGGAATTTTAGTTGTATTAAGCATAAAATAATGCATACACTGAGGGAACTTCTGCTTTAAAAATATGTAGTTGTTTGGGTTGTAATACAGTTTCTTTATTTTTAATGTAAATGTCAGTCATTTCGAGAACAAAATACGTTTTTTACTAACCTTGTAGGTCATTTAAAAAAACTAACCACATCAAATGACTGTTTTATGATTTTACATTAATTTTTTTCAGTTGTTTTTTGATATTTAAAAAATAAATGATTGTTTATTTTTTACTAACATATGGTTCATTTGTACTACAATTGTTAGTAATTTTTTGAACATTAAAAAACTAATTAAAATGTTTGTCGAATTTACTGAAATGTAATTCGTCCTTTCTTTAAGTGAAATTTCAATTGTTTTTAACTACATTTGCAGTGGTCTTCACCTACATAGTATTCTAAGTGTAGTAATGCGTATTTAATTGAATCGAGAGTATGTCTGATCTTTTTTCAATAATCGAAATCGCTTTATATTTTAAATAATTCAACTTTGTGGCCAGACGGGTATCAAATTTTTTTCTTTCTTGAATACTTTACCCTGTGTACAAATAAATCTAATTTTTGTAAATTAAAGACAAATTTTCATATAAAAACAAATGCATTTTCAACCCCACTTTCAAACCCTTAAATGTCCGATTCGTCAGCTACAAAATTACGTGTCTCTTTTATTTTGCTCCTTTACCACATAACCAAACTTCATTAAAATCTGCGATTTCGGGTCGGGATACCTCTCTTGTTAGCTGGGTTTGTTGGTTGGGCTGTTTTCTAGGTACTATATTGTTGTAATAGTAACGACATTGACATAAACTTTTCTTGTCATTTTTTTTTATTTTTTCATAAACTAAATACGCAATGGTATTTTTATATTTCGTGTAAATTTTTTTTCCTGAAAGTATGTGCGTTATTTGAGAATTTACTACACACACGTATTTCATATTTTTTTTATTGTGGATTTTTGTTCTAGGTTTAAAATCCATTTATTTAAAATTCCTTTTACCAAATGTGTTTTCTTTCTGAGGACGCATAATCTTGGGTGGGGATTTAAAAAAAAAGGAAGTTTATTCATTTAATGGACATGTGTGGCGAATGTAAAGGTGACTTAAATATATAAAATGTTAACATTTAATGTCAAAATATAAAATATTTATTTTGTTTTAAAGTTTGTTAGCAAAAATTCCAAATGACACCTATTTTTGCTTTAATTTATTGTGAAAAATAAATTTATATTTAATTTTTAAACATATAAAATGTTAAGTCAATTTAGGCAATAAATCAATTCATTAATAAATGTTTTTTTTTCAAAGCTTCACTCAAAATTTCATTAAAAATTAATGAAACAATACACACATAATATAATGATGATTCTTTCACAATCAATTCACTAACTTTAGTTCAGAATGCGTATACTTAATATGATAAATACATATAAATCATACGCCTACATATATTTAACCGGTTTACTGAACAACTTAAATCTTATAATTATGGTAATTGTTGCAAATTTAAGATACATTTAAAATGAATTTTGGCACAATAAAGCACATAGAAAGAAACTTTTAAATCGAGACAAAACTGCAGAAGATTCAGATTTAGTTAACTTTTATTTATTAAATTCCAACATTTAAAAATCTGCAAGGTTTTTCATTTTTTATTCAATACTGCATCAAAGAAACCACATGCAATATCCACGACAAATATTTCAAGATGTCACATAAAAATTTACAAATTTCCCAAACATCTTAAAACAATTTGTCTGAAAATGTTTTGTTAAGTAGAAAAATTCACAGAATTTAACAAGTGATATGGTAAAAAAAACTTTTGTTATATATTCCAGAATATTTTTAACATTTCATGAAAAGAACAATTATTTTTGTGAAATGTTGCCAAAAAATTTGTATGGAAACTTTCAACTGTTGGTGTTTAAACAAATAAGAAACCTTAATACACACACGTATTAACAAATCCTTACACAAAAAACAAACAAATAAAATATTAAAATAACAAAAAAAAAAAAAAAGCCATCAACAACAAATAAAATAACAATACAATAAAAAATTCAAATATAAATAGAAACTTATGCAAACACAATAGAACACAATGGGTCAATAGCTTTAGATTATTATATTTTATATATAAAATATATATATAAAATATAGTTTCGACTTGCCTATGAGAAACAGGCATGAATTCGATAAATTCGCCGTTCAATGCAACTGAGTTTTGAGAACAGCAAAACACCAAAAAAGTGTAATTTGATATAGTTTGAGATATGGGATACGTATATAATACTGTTATGCAAAATACTGGTTAGACAAAATACTGGTAAACAAATTTTAAAAATCCTTCTTTTCATAATACTGTTTTACAAAAAAAAACTATTTTACAAAATACTGGGTTTCACAATAATGTTTTGCAAAATACTGTGTAGTAAAAATGCTGGTTTACGAAATTTATTTTATTAAAAATAACTTCAACAAAAGTATATAATTTTCAAAAATTAACAAAAACATTTAACAAAAAATTAATTTCTATGCATTTTATAAACTTAAATTAGTACAAGATTACATTAGAATTGTCTTTTGGTTTTGCTATGGTTTATTTTAATAATTGAAATAAATTTTATTTAATTATTACAGTGAAAGTTTTTGTAAAAATAAAGCAAAAAAGGGTGCGCTTTTTTTGCTTTATTTTTACAAAAACTTTTGCCGCCCAGTAAAACAGTATTTTGTAAAACGGTATTGTGTTATACAGTATTTTGTAAACCAGTATTATGAAATGCAGTATTTTGTAAAACTGTTTTACGAAAATCATGATTTTGAAAACAGAATTTTGTTATACACAGGATTTCGACCCGAACCCTTGAGATATAGCAAGTTGATGAAAGCGTACCAATAACGGTATACTTTACTGATATAATTTTCCTTCATATTATTAATGAAACGATTTTGAAATTTATTCATTGATTAAGTGAATAATTTCATCAACTGAATGAAAATTCATTAATATTGTTCATTTTTTCATTAAATTTTTCTATGAATTTTTAATACTTTCATAAAAAAATTCACTAAGTCAATGACAATTTGTCGAATTTTTTTTTAATTAAAATTTAAACTTGTAATATACACAAAAAAATTGTTTTGTGTAACTTTGTGAATTTTTCTCCTATATAGGACATTTTGGATCAAATAAAAAATCGCTGAAGTTAAACGAATCATATTACAAATGACATCAACTTTTTGTTTAACTTAATTAACCAAAACTTTGAAATAAATTGATTTGAGGCGATCACAAATCATTTAGTGCATAACGTGTTTATGTGAAATAACTACAAAATTCTTTTAAAATTTTCTTAAGTCGACCTAATGGCTTTTGTAATTTGAAGAAAAAAAATTTTTATTTTCGTATATCATAAACCACTTGAAAAAGTACATTATAAAAAAATAAATGTTTGGTTTGTAATAAAAAGTAATGAAAATATTTTATACAAAATATGAACTTTATTCATTAAACACATGAAACTTCCATAAAGTTTATGCTAGAATTAATGAAAAAAATTTTATATACCTTATGAAATTTTCATAGGGACAATGAAATATTTCATTAAAATTCATTTAATGAAACATGTTTCATTGATTCAATGCAACATTTCCATGGAGACTTTTCTATGAAAAAATTGATTGTATAAGTGAATGTATTCATTATTGTAGCCTCACGAACTTATAAGGAATTGGTGTAAATTTTTTGAAAATGTCTGTTTTTATGTCAGACATTTACAATTATATCTGAAATTTGCTAGCATATTGCGCGAACTGAATTTCTTAGTAAAACGCACTTCCGATTAAAAAAGGCATTTAAAATTTTTAAATGCAAACATTTTATGAATTGTTTTAAAAATATTAAGAAATTTAATTATTTTTTTCGCAATTTGTTTTATAAAAAATATGACTTCAGAATATAGTTAGGTATATAGAGTGAATTTTCTTCTCAGCTCCGAAATATTGGCTACAGAAGTAATTACTAATCTTCAAAGAGCCTTAATTGAATTGCATTCGTATTTTAACAAAGGGAAAATTATGTTAAACTCTGATAAAACTCAGACAACAATTGACTCTAAAATGAAATTTAAAGACCACATGTAACAAATACCGTATGTAACAAATAAGGTAAACGTACTAACTCGAATATTATATAACTTTATAAATAGGAATTCAAGACTGAGCATTAGCAATAAAAACTAATTTTAAAGTCTATTTTCCATTCTGTCATTTTCTATGCAGCTCCTGCTTGGTCAACAAGTGCGAATTGTCATTTACAAAAATTGCAAATTTCGCAAAAAAATTACTGAAGTTAATTTATAATCTTCCATGGCTTTTTTCGACTGAGCGAGTATAGAATTAGTTAAAGAAAAGATAATTAGACTCACTGAAAGTTTTAATATCAAATGCTTGAGCTCTGGATATAAACATATTCATGAGCTAGCTCATCGTAGTTAGGATTGTAAGTAGGTTAGGTTAAATTATTTTATTGAAAAAAAAAAAAAAAAAAATAGTCAAATAGCTTTTTGCTTAATTTTTACCTCCAATAAATTTTTTTGCATATAAAGGGTGTCCCAAGAAGAACGAAATTTTTAAATCTGGTAACATTCGATGTGTCATTGTTTGATATTTGAACAATTGTTATTGTTTGCTAGTAGAAGGTACGAGGTTAGTAAAAATGGAGCGCTGCACGAATGAACAACGCATTCTAATTGTGAAATTGTTTTACCAAAATGGTGAAAGTTTTGCGGCTACAGTTCGCAAATTGCGATCAATTTGGGGGTCACAATAATGCTCCAAAAGAGTCAACTGTAAAGAGATTAATGGATAAATTTCCCGAAACTGGGACTGTTAGTGATGTAAAGACAACAACGCGCCATCGACCAGGTCGATCGACCGAAAATGTCGCAGCTGTACGTGATGATGTCGCTCAAAATCCATCCACCTCAATTCGACACCGAGCTCAGCAAATTGGTGTCTCCAAATCCACTTTGCAGCGAATTTTGACGAAAGATTTGCATCTTCATGCATACAAAGTTCAATTGACTCAGGAACTGAAGCCAGCTAACCATGGACAGCGAAGGGAGTTCGTTAATTGGGTATTGGAGAGACAACATGAAAATGATGATTTTGCCGATAAAATCAACTTCAGTGACGAGGCCAATTTTCATCTTGATGGCTTCGTCAATAGGCAGAATTGTAGCATTTGGGGTGAGGAAAATCCTCGAGTGATTCACGGGAAGCAAATGCATCCTCAACGTGTCACTGTGTGGTGTGGTTTTTGGGCTGGAGGAATCATTGGACCTTTTTTTTATGAAAATGAGGCAGGTCAAGCGCAAACAGTCAATGGTGTTCGGTATCGTGAAATGATAACCAGTTTTTTCTTGCCTAGAATTGAAGAAATGAATGTGGAGGGCATGTGGTTCCAACAACACGGCGCCACATGTCATACAGCCAAAGAAACAATTCAATTGCTGCATCAGTCATTTCCCGGTCGTGTTATTTCGAGTTTTGGAGATCAGAATTGGCCGCCTAGATCGTGCGATTTAACACCATTAGATTTTTTCTTTGGGGTTTTTTGAAGTCGATGGTTTACGCGAATAAGCCGACGACGACTCAAGCCTTAAAAGTGAAATTTGGACGCTGCATTAATGAAATACCGCAGCATTCATGCAAAAAAGATCGCGTGAATGCCAGCAAAGCCGCGGCGGCCATCTGCACGATATATTGTTCCATACATAACCTCATTCTGTCTACTTTACGATATAATAAAGTTTCACGATTTTTTTTAAATATCTGTGTTTTATTTAAAATTTAAAAATTGCGCTCTTCTTGGGACACCCTTTATGTACATATAAATTTATAAAACACTATTAAATTTTATTAATTAAGCAGAAAAAGACAAAAATTTTGAACTCTTTAAAATGTTTATAAATTAAGTGAAATGTAAATATTACAAAAAGCAAATAAAATGAATTGAATTGAATATCTTTGTCTTACTTTTTTATTTTATCTTTTTTTATTCTCTTAATTATGATCTATTAAACAAGAGTTGCCGTTAAAACTATTGTTTTTCTAAATTTTAGTTTATTTTCTATGGAGTCCCAAATTACAACACAACGTCCCAAATTACCTCACACTTTCTTCATTGAAAAAATCGACAAAGCATAGAACTTACGATTTTTTTTTTTTTTTTTTTTTTTGTTTAAGAAGCTAGACCCCTAACCATTCTTTATAACTTATATATTAAAAGACTAAATAAAAATAGAGGTAGGTGGTTTTTAGGAGCTAAAAAATAACTAGTCCTAAAATACCCCACCTTCCCTCACATTTTGAAAGAAAAATTGTTCTACTTCTAAGTATAACTTTTTCGAAGCAAGCATATCACTTGTGTTACGGCGGTCTTCCTTATGTTATTAAATATTTTTTAAAAAAGTGCGTTAAAAACGGCAAAAAAAAGGTTTTTTTTTTTAAATCCAAGACTACAAACTTTCACATGCTTATTATTGCGTCTTTATATCATCGTCATATCAGAAGTTATAGACTCTTAAAAATTTACGTGTATTTAAAGACACGTTGGTAAGAAAATGGGTGAAACTTGACTTTAAAGTTGATTTTTCTTAGTGTTTAAGACTATGACTTGTTTAAAACTATGAAAATTGCCTTATTATTTTTGACTACTTGATCAAAGTTAAATTTGGCTAAAACAAACAATTTTTCTGGATTCAAAATTCGGAAAAAAAAATCGTCGCGTATGACGGTCATGTCTTGGTGAATTTTATTAAAATCAGATATTATCGATCCCTATATTGATTGAGTTGACATGTTTTCACTTTTATACTAAAAATTTGAGAAGTTTAACGAATATTTCCTTAAAAAAAAGCCAAGTAACACCCTGAAACTTTCTGAATGCATAAAGAAACATCTGAACTTTTTGTAGAAAAAGTAATATGTAAAGTTTGTTGGCCGATTTTTAGATAAATTGAGATATCTTTTAAAGTAAACTAGTTCTGATTTTTTTTTTTTTTTTTTTTCAAATTGTCCAAACGGTATTGCCAATGTAACGTTTGATGTAGCAAGTCAGTTGGAATGCTGTAAATGATTACAATAAACTTTTAATTAAATTGTTATTAATAAAAATATAAATTCATTCTCCCCGGTAGACTAGTTGGTAGGCGCCTGCTTATCAGTGCGGGGGTCGTGGGTTCGCTTCCCACCAGAGGCATTGGTCTGTTTTCGCTACAACGAGCCGAAAGCCATAGAGGCTAGTGCTCGGTTAGGGTAATATGATATAATTTGTAATGATATGGTTATTAATAAATAAAATAAAATAAAAAAAATATAAATAATTTTTGTTTCTCTCGGCCCAATGTGCTCAGTAGTTATTATAGCTAACCACCTAACACATACAGACACAAAACATGTAAAGGAAACTCTTGTAATTTTCCAAAGAAAATCCCAAAAAAAAAAATAAACAAATTCCGCGGGCGTATGAAATACATTATTTATGTTTTATTTTGTTTCGTTATATTTGTTTGAATTTTATTTTTTTTTTATATTTTTCATTTGAAAATTTGTATATAATTGTATGAGTGAAAAATTACACATAAACACTACATGTAGTATGTGTTTGTAGCTTTATACATCCCAGTTGGCAAAGTAGTCATTTTCATCAGAGATGTTTGGATTTTTAGCACTTTTTCCGTACGGAATATCTCCCAAATCCACAAATATGCTGTTTTCTTTATAAACTTTATTTTGCATGAAAATAAAAATTCCGATTCATATTACAGCTATTCTTACACAGAAAATATGAGATTAGTATATGTTATCTATGCACGGAAACAAAATTAAGAACATTTTCAATTATAATTAATCCAGTTATTGAGCAAAAAAGGTAAAAAATGGGTGAAAAAAAACAAAAAAAAAAAATAATAAGAATCGGAATTTTTATGTTCATGCTAAATAAAGTTTATAAAGAAAAAAACACAGCATATTTGTATATTTGTAATCCAGTTATTGAGCAAAAAAGGAGAAAAATGGGCATTTTTGAGATTTTTAAGGCACCGGATGCACTTTTTTCGGGTAGGATTGTTCCGCACTATTTTTTCTCCTATTCAATATCTACAACTTTGCTTCAGACACAAAAGAGATATTCCGTATGGTATACCGACATATAACCGTGTTAAAATATAGAAAAAGTGCTAAAAATCCGCCTTGAGCCAAAAAATCCGTATGTCCATTTAATTATTACTGTAGCCACCAACTTGATAAAACGAATGATGCAGAAGTTCTTATTGGGGCTACTTTCACGTGCAATTTCCAGAATTGAGTAGCAATATAATGTGTTGAAAACTGTTGTACTGTGTTATTTTAAAGTTACTGTTATCGTGCTTTAAATAAAATTAAAAAACAAATAATTGTATGAAGATAAAATTAATTTTTAAATCCACGGTTCAAACCGATATTTAAAAAAACTGGCTTAAAATTCTTACAAAAAAATGTGTTACTTATAAATTATTCCACTATGCCGTACCCAAATTCCTTTTTGTAACGGAATTCAAAATTTATGCATAAAAATGTAAAATAATATAATTAAAAAAACCAATAAATTTGGAGCCCTTAAGAGTACCATATAAGAATTTTGCAACGGTATAAAAGAATACTTTATAATTAAAATATATATATTTTTTTTTTTGAAATTTTGTAAATCCAAGTGTTTGCACTACAGCGGTTTGAACCACGGATTTTGATAAAATGCATTTTGCCGTCATAAAGTGAATAGCATTTTTGTAACAGTAAAACCACGACTTAAGTAGCTTTAAAATGAGGTATCAATGACTCTCGTAGCTTAAGCCGTTAAAAAGATATGGGTAACTATGTGCAACTTCTTTTGTAAAACTTTGATTTTTATTATTTCAATAAAATATTTTTTTATGTTAAACTTTTTTCTGCTACATTTAGTATCGTTTTTCTGATTTTTATTCACCACGACATATAGGGGAATAATTTAAAATTAACATATTTTTTAAGAATTTAAAAAACGTTTTTTTTTAAATACTGCGGTTTGATCCGCGGACTTTAAAAAAAAAAGCATTTTACCCTCTAATTTTATTTAAAGCACGATAACAGTTGCTCTAAAATGAATTGGATCACGTAGCTTTAATCGTTTAAAAGATATAAACTATTTTATACGACTAGTTTTGTTAAATTTTCGATTTTTTCATTCAAATTTTAAAATGCGACATTTGCAAAACCCTAAGAACTACACTTAGAATACTATCTAGGTAAAGACCACTGCAATTGTAGTTGAAAACAAATGAAATTTCATTTAAAGAAAGGACGACTTACATTACAATAAATTCAACTAACATTTTCATTTGTTTTACCCAGGAAAACTTGCTATTACCATAGAATGGGAAATGGAAGAACAAAACAAGAATCAGAAGTACTTATAGTTGAGGCCAAGAACACCTGATTTTAATATGGGGGTGTCATAGGAGGCAAGGCCTTGCCTTGTGCTTACATATAGGGACAAAAATAAGACGTTACAAAATATGTAGTGAAATCACCAGTTACACATAAGTACTTATTTCATTTCTTATTTGTAGCATCAAAAGTAATGCTTAAAGCCATTATATGACGTATTACTTGTAAGGATGTTAATAAGTAGTTATTTATAGGTGCAAAAATAAGTACGTATTAACATGTACCTAAATAAGAAGGTATTAATAGGCAATAAAATTCAATAAAATTCATTCAATTCATGAAAAATTAAACGTACGTAATATATAATACATATTTTCAAAAGCCAATTTCTTTTTTAATAAAAGTTTTTTTTATATTTTAGACAACAAATTTTTAAATCTTCAAAGGAAAATACTCGGTTATTCTTCGAAAATAAGAAAATTATTACCAAAAACTCTTAATGTATTAATAAATAAAATTTAATAATTTCTACTTAATATCAATTATCTTAATTTTGTTATTTACTAAATAAGCTTTTGTTTTGTGAGAGTCGTTTATGTATAACTATATATTTGTTTGCTTAAATAAATTGCATTTAAATTATTAATTATGATATATTATGAATCTTTATAAATATACCTTACAAAAAAGTAGTTACTTATTACCTTACAAGTACCTTATTTCTTTGGCCCTTCCTAATAAGCAGGTATATAACACAATATTAGTAAGACATAATTGTTTAGCTTCAATTCAATAACAATTGTAGTAAAAATGAACCACATGGCAGTCAAAAATAAACAAACATTTATTTTTTTTATTTTTTTAAATAACAAAAAACAACTGTAAAAAATGAATGTAAAATCATAAAACAGTCATTTCATGTGAGTTGTTTTTTTAAGTGAACCACAAGGTTAGTAAATATTTTAATTTGTTCTACAAATGACTGACATTTACATTAAAAATAAAGAAACTGTACTACAACCCAAACAACTAAATACATATTTTTAAAGCAGAAGTTCCTGAGTGTACCAACATAAAATTTGGACTATGCCATATTTATATGGCACTTACAATCCATCCCAATGTTAAAATTGAAGGGGACCGAGGTTAAAAATTCGATTTTTTATGGTTTTATATGGTATGAGACCATGACTCTTAACCTCACCGAAGTTAGCCAGAATAAGAAAAACTTCCGACAAAAAATACATTTGAAGTTAAACCAGGAAGTTCGAAAAATTCAAAATTTTTTTTTAATAATTCAATACATTTTTCACGTTAAAAGTTACAATTCAAAATGATGCATTTATTTTACAAATGTCATAGTTCTAGACATCTATGGAGGATTAAGATTTCATATACATATACCATGATTTGAAAAGTTTATTTAATTAAATTTACTAAATATTTCCAATTTTCTACCAAAGATGAGATTATTATTACTTTTTTTTGTTTATTTTCCGGCACTTTTTCTCATTTCCAATCAACAGGTCTCGAAATGGAACAGCTTTTCAAAATGCTATAAGCAGAAATATGATGTATCATGTTTTTTTCTGTGAGTCCTATTGAAAAATGGATGAGATATTTATCCGTTTGAGAATAATTGACGATTTCTGGCATCGATTTTTTAGAGCATATTTTTATCGTAAGAACATCCTTTTGTGGAAAACTCTAATTTTTTTTTAGCATATTTTTGTACTTTTTGGAGCAAAGCCCATTTTTTTTTATAATATTTTGAAATTTTTTGAAAATCCAAAGTATTTTTCGAGATTTTATGGGGGTTGTAACACTAATTGTGAAAATTCACATCATTTTTGCAAATTTGAATTTTCAGTTTTAAGATGACTGATTTAGGTGTAAGTAATCCTTTAAATACTCTTTTGCTAGCAATTGAAATAAATTTCACAAAACTTAATCCAACTGTAGTATAAAATAAGCTTTAAAATACGGATTTTTAAAGAAAAATAGCATTTAAATATAAAAAAAGTGTATATTTTTAACAAGGCATCCAGTTAGAAACGAAATTGACAACTTTTATCTATTTACAGACAACTTTTATCTAAATATGCATCAGAAATTTTTTATTTGTTCTTACTTCATTCTTTTTCCTTCCTTTTTTTTCTTTTTCCCCCTTTTTCCTTTCTTTTCTTTTTTTTCGATTTTGCTGAGGGGGGAAATTTCCATATTCCTCCCTGGAGACGATCATGATTCAGGACATTGTCGCTCACACTGTTAACGACAAAAATAAGTATATTGTAGCCCATGTGATCGTCAACGACAATGTGATCGATAATGTAGCTCAGATCGTCGTGTACGACTTTTCTTTAAAAAAGTACGGACATTTCTTTGAAAAAGTCGTCAACGATTTGCTTACAATGACGCCAAAGTGTTGTCAACGAGTTACTATGTGTCGCATACAAATCGTCAAGGAAGTCTTCATTGCCAATGGGGGTATTAAGTTAATATTACTCATACGCATTAGTGTTGTACACATGAGATGTGTGGTGTTATTTCTGTTGTTGGTGTTTTGTTAACGTTTGTAGATGTGATTCGTTTTCCCCTTTATGTTGTTGTTGTAATCTAACAACATTTTAAGAGGTTTATTTATGATAAACCAGTAAAAATCAAAGATTCACGTACTTGAGACTGTAAAATATTATGCTCATATATTTAAAAATTCATGAAAATAACATTCATTTATTCTAAGGTAATTTTTCAAAATTAATAGTGAAAATAGATTACATAACATATGAAGAGAATAACTAATTTCCATTAAATTACAAAATAAATTGCGTAATTTTAAATGTTCTTCTACACAAAATTATAATATTCTTAATAATGAAGTTTATTTTTTTTTAATTTATACCCTTTTGTCTTTTTTAAACAAGCAAACTCTTATAAAATCTTTTTAGACTATATTAAAAAGTTAATAAAAAAAAAGTAAATTATGTTGAGTCATTCCAACAATTTTTTTCTTCAGATATGTACCCTATGGGGAATGAGGAGTCAATTGTCTTAAAAGTGACTGGTTAAAGAAGTACTTATCACAGGACTGGTATTATTTAATACTGAAGTGGGTTAAGCAGTGTCAATTGTCCTAAAATTACCAATCCTGTAACTGTTAAAGGGAGGACATATTACTTAACCAGAATGCTTATTAACCAGAAAAAGCCAGTTGGACAGAATTTTACCCATTGGAAGCTGTTTAGTTTTAGTTTATTTTATACGACGTGGCGCTTTTGCGACAGTCTTGTGCTATGCCCATCTTTGGTTAGTCCTGTGGCATGCCACAATGTAGTTTGAAGCAGGACAAATGACCCCCTCCTATGACAAGCCAATGTTAAAGTTGCCAGTTGTTTACATAGGGTAGGGTTTAGCAGATGACTTGTCTCTATTACGATGGGACCGATCCTGTGGCACACGCAGATCCGGTCCCATTCCCCATAGGATAACTATGTATTTCGCTGATAATAAACGCATCTATATTATGTGATTGTAGCAAGTTTAAAAAATTCGGTGCAGTTCGCGTTGAATAGCCGCTCAATGTTCGATATTTTTATCAAAACTGAAAGAAATACCAAATGTTTAAACTGCTCTAACGTTTGAAGTTTTTACAATATTTTTAAAAATCTTATCTCATATGAAAAATTGGATATTTTCTTTTAGATATGTTTTAGAAAATCATATAGTTTCTTTAGAAAAAAGTTTGCAAAAATGCAAAAACGTAATTTTTTTTTTGCAAATATTTTAAAAACAACATTTTTTATTTGTCTTAAACAATTTGAGGAGATATATCATATCGTCTGGTGCAACATATCCAAAATTCAGAGTGCGTTCTAAATGGGGTCAAAAAATATTTAGATTTAAGTAAGAAAATAAAATTTTCAAATTTGTTCAATATACGCGAATTTTTAACTGGCTACTTATATGTTTATTTGGGGGAAAAAGTAATGTGTATATAAAGACATTTTCGTAAAAAAAAAAATTTTATAAAAAAAAAAATTATTAGAAATATTTTTTTTATTAAGTAAACGATGGGATTCGAACCTGGTGCCTGTGGAGAAGTCTACCAACTGAGATATCAATACATATAATATTTAATTGCTTAAAAAGTAAATAAATTGTTGTGCATCGTGTTTTCGTTTGTGATATCAAAAATGTACACCTTACCCTCATGCTTACAAAAAACCACAATGTAATGTGTCTATAAATAGATTTTCAGAAAGATATTTTAAAAATTACAATACTGTACGTTCTATTAAATTTAAATAGTTTTAATAATTACTTTACGTTAATAATTCATGCACTATGTAATTGATGATCGGCAATTCATTATTGTATGTTTTGAAGTAATGTAAACGGTAATAAGGTATCACTAAAATGTAATACATAAGTATTCAATTATCGGTAAAGTATTACTTTATGTTTTAAAATAATGGTTAATGTAAGGATTATACATTACAATGTAATGCATTATGGTAACAACTATTGTTAACTCGTTACTTTATGTTTTGAAATAATGCTGAATTTAAGGAGTATTCGTTACAAAGTAATGCATTATGTACCCAATTCTAGATAATTCATTACTTTTTGTTGTAAAATAATGATACAGGTAAAGAGTACACATTACAAGGTAATACAATACTTTATTGCACTCATTACCAACGATTTTTTGGGGTGCTAAAGTGTAATTAGTGAATTAGTATGTGAATTAGTATGAACTTAAAAGCTGTAAATTTTCGTTGCTTCAAAAAAAGTCTTCAAAAGAGAGTCTCCCAGGATCGGAAAAAAAATTACTAAAAAACAATAATTTAAAAATAATAATAATTACAAAATTATTTAAAAAAAATTATCCGTGAGATTTAACAGCAAACTGCAACAAAACATGCCTTACTTATGGCCCAAATAATTTTTGAGAATTTTTTTCAGGGTCTCTGAAACAGATTTTTAGTGTATAATACAATTTTAATTTTTTGGTTTCACAAAACTGGATAATTCCCTACTTTCTAGTTCTAGCCTACTAAAACAATATTGGTCTTAAAAATTATCCGTTTAAGGGTTACTCTTATGGCCATTCCCTTTAAGAAATTTGTCGCTGTGTATTACAGGTTTTATTGCGCTATTTTTCCGGTTTGATTTTGAAATGCTTTGATCTACCGTTAGAATAACGTTAAAATACCAAAACGCCGATTACTAACGGTCTTTTTTAGATATAACAAAATTTACTGTGTAAAATTTTAAAATAACCCCTGTGCTATTAGAAAGCGCATTCCATTATTAGAATCGTAGTTTTAAAATTTGTATATCGGTATTGAGGTGAGCGTGGTAGGCAACTACGTTATAATGAAAAGGTACACTCAAAAAAATAAGTTAGTACAAAAGTTAGTAAAACGTCTTGTAAATCAGGTATACTATTTTTTAGCAAATTTTTTTGCTAAAATCGTGTTTTCAGCTAAAATTTTTGTTATACTTATTCAGCACTTAACTGTTTTATACTAATGCTTTACTAATATACTAATGTTTTACTAATTAATTTTGCTAAAAAAAACTGTGCTGATAAGCACATTAATAGTGTGGACGACAACCAGATTGAAAGATATACGCAGAATGAAGCAGATGTCGCGGCATGTCAAGATGTAGTAGAGAAGAGGAAAATGATACTAAAAAGTACAACTCTAATAAGACATATAAAAAAATCAACCATGGAAGACTTTTGTATCTGTTTTTCATACATAAAACAAAATTGAGGATTAAAACAACTTAAATTTTGCGTTGTCACCGGCTTGTGAAAATAATTGTCTATTAATAAAATAAAAGACAAAAGAAAATATTTAAATTTAATATGTATTTCTATAATAAATGTTTATATATTAATAATCTAGTGTGGTCACATTGCAAACAACATATACAGACATGTAGACAGAGTAAAGCGAAAGACACACATCTTAGTATGGTTCCTTTTTCTTATTGCAGAATTTTTATATTTCGTAATTATTGTAAATTATTTTTAAAAGAATCACAAAAATATGTTTTATGATTTTCAGCAAATGCTAAAAATCATTTCATGATTTTCATGATTTTCAGCAAAAGATTTTGCTGACATTAGCAATTTTTTTGCTAGCACCCTCCTGACTAAAATTTTCCTGACTCAGCAAAATTTTTTGCTGACTTTACAAACTTTTTTTTTTGAGTGTAGTGTTTGCCAAATTTAAAAAAAAAAATAATAAATAAGCAAATTTTTGCTGATTTTCACAGATTTGTTTGTTACTTTCAATTAAAATAAAATATATTTCCAATATAACAAAATATTTGTAGATTCAACAGATTTATTTTTACTGATTTTTTTTGTCTCTTTTTTTTATAAAATTTTTTTACATTTTTTGTAAAGAAAAAATTATTTTTATAAAAAATAAATGAAATTGAAATACAACTACTAACGCATGATTGTTTTAATTGTCAAGATTTTTTTTTTCAAAATCAAGATTTTCAATCTGGCAACCCTAGCTTGAATATATACGAAATTTAAACATTTTTCAAATTATGCGTTACAAACTGAAAACTATAACAGCGCTTCCTATCGAAACACAGTTTCAGATAATAAATTATAGAGCAATTCCATATGAAAACGATCAAAATTGGCAAATTTTTGGACGACCCCTCTCCGATTTTAAAATAAATAGTCTCAATCGATTGCCCAGCAAAAAATAATGTACCTACATATTTTTTTTTTTTTATAGTGACTGGTTTAGTGGTGGTGTGCACCACTGTCATGTGACAAAATTGAAGAATTCTTCATAAGGGACCTCATTGAAAGTTGTTTTTTTATAGTGACTGGTTTAGTGGTGGTGTGCACCACTGTCATGTGACAAAATTGAAGAATTCTTCATAAGGGACCTCATTGAAAGTTGTTTTAAAAAAAAACTACTAAAGCGATCGCAACGAGTGATAGCTCGTTGGAAAGGTATTGAATCAGGCTTTAATTGAAAAATAAAATTGTCCTAAACAACTTTCAATGACGTCCCTTATGAAGAATTCTTCAATTTTGTCACATGACAGTGGTGCACACCACCACTAAACCAGTCACTATAAAAAAAAAAAAAATATGTAGGTACATTATTTTTTGCTGGGCAATCGATTGAGACTATTTATTTTAAAATCGGAGAGGGGTCGTCCAAAAGGTGATCGCTTTCATATGGAATTGCTCTATATTTAGTTTTACGTCACAATATCTATTTTATAGGAATTTGTTGAGATTTTAATTTTTATAATCGACTAAAAATTACTAGATTGCTGTTTTAATTAGAATATCCCTAGAAATTGGACTTATCAAAGAACATTTTTAGAAGGATTTTCAAAACATATTAAATGGATCATAATCCTTTTTCATAAAATTTACATTGATACCAATATTTTGCAATTCGCCTAGAAGCTACATTATTTATATAGGGTACGATTATATGAATTATTTTCACGTAGAATGTTTTTCAAAATTTGCATCCTTTAAAAGAGATATAAATGATCAAAATCGGTTGTACGCTTATCAAATAGCGAGCATTTTATCTTACAAAGGATTATTTGATTTCGACATTTTAAAATTTTTTGTTACCAAGTGCTTTTAAAATAAGCTTTTAGCTTTTATCTATCGTTGGAAAGCTTTTTGAAATTCACGTAATAAAATTGAATTTATAGTATACAGTTACATATAAAAACAAAAAAATCTTTAAAAACCCACTATTATCAGAAAGTTTGGTATGGGAGCATGTCTCAAAACAGAGATATTTGAAATTATTTTTAGATAGCAGTAATGTATTTTCAAAAACATGTATATATGTTATTGCCTATGCTTTGGCCTTAGAGTTGCCACAATGTGGCATAATATAGTGTCCCGGTGAACTTCATCTAAAATCCAAACACGCACGAATATCGGAAAAAGAAAAAAATACGTGACCACTTAAACTAAATAGACAAAACCCTCCTAGTACAAAACCGCCTAAAATGTATGCGTTTTTTCGAATACTACGAAAAGTTGAGCATGATCGGACATGCTACTTTAGACTGGTGATGCGCACTTAAAATACTTTTCATTAAATACCAAACTTACAGAAAAAGGGGTAATTTTTGACCCTACTTTTTAACCCACCTAAATGTGATATTGGACAAAAAAAATATGGGTCTTTAATGTGCTTGATTCTTTATAATATATCCAAATTTCATTGCACTCGGAGTGAACCCATGAACGGACTCTCCTTGTAAGAAAATAAGTAGTTATTATAAAATATAATTATAAAATGTTTTATTTTTATGGACATCAACCATAATACATAATTTTTTTTTTACTGAATTACATTTTTTAAGATTATTCATTGTCGGTTCAACATAGGATTTCAAAAAATAAATTGGATTTTTGCAAAAAATAGAATATTCGTTATATTATTTCAGCTAGTTTTGTATCGTCAGTGTCTGAGATTACGATATCCTTTATTTCCGCAAATATTTAAAACTAACATAATTTAAATATACCTAAGCATTTTATTAAAAATATTACGTCTTTTATCGACTAGCGTTTACGGAACATGAATACGAGCGTTAGTTTTTCAAATACACTCAAAAGAAAAAGCGTGGTGATTTTGTACAGTTAGTTTTGGCTGACACTGTATATCATAGGAACGTTGAATACCGATGTGCTCACTGCCAATGATATCCAAACGTAACCATACCAAAAACAACTAAATTCTAATCGAAATTTTTTGGAATGACTCTGTTTGTGAATTTATTATCTCCTTTTAATCAAGAGCCTATTTTCATATTTTATTTTTATTTTTTGCGTGTTAATCCTTTGTTATTTTTAATTTAAACACATTATTCAAGGCTTTTGTGTTGTAATTACCACTTTTGTTAACTCGAGATGTTTTTCGTACATTTATTTTGTTGCTGTTGTTGTGTTTTATATTATCTATATATAAAATCCTATCATACTATGATATGAGTTCATACTTTTTATATTAAAAATAAGTGTAATTTTTTTTTTTTTTCAAACATCTCATAATTCATAATACCCACACATTGTTGAGTGTAATTTATAACATTTGTGTTTATACAAATAAAAAGATTTTTCATTGTTTTAATTTTAAAGTAAAATATGTTTAACTAAGATTTTATGATTAAAATTTACCATTATAGAATAACATATGAAAAGTAGTGTTTAAAGAAAGATTATGAAATAAGAAATATGTATTTATGGTACATTAACCCACTAATGTACGAGGTTGCCGTAGGGCACAATTAAGACTTTTTTTCTAAAAGACAAGAATGCAGTTGATGAGGCTTTTTTTATTGAAGTTCTGCCTAATATGCAGGTTCTAGCGCTTCCAAAACTTTCGATTCTACTGAGATATTTTGACGGATCCATATACGAAATTGACCCCTAAAATCGAAAACAAGAGTACAATTAAGCTTAAATATTTCGGACACGATTATTACAATAGTGTAGCCAGCTTCTTCCCTTATGGACCAGATTTTTCGAAAATAATATAATTAAGGAGTAAGAAAAATAAAAATCAGAATTAGCAAATATAAAAGCACACTGCTCCACAAAGAAACACAATGAATCTGATGTCAAGAAGTGAAAATTATTTCCATTTTAACTTAAGCCGAGGGAAAAATCATTTATTTCCCAAAAATGCAAAAAATTAATTTTGGGGAATGGTCATTGTACATTCAGGGAACTTCTGCTTTAAAAATATGTAGTTGTTTGGGTTGTAATACAGTTTCTTTATTTTTAATGTAAATGTCAGTCATTTGTAGAACAAATTTAATTTTTTACTAACCTTGTAGTTCATTTAAAAAAACAAACCACATCAAATCACTGTTTATGAGTTCACATTCATTTTTAATGTCGTTTTTTGTTATTTAAAAAAATAAATGTTGGATTATTTTTTACTAACATATGTGGTTTATTTTTACTACAATTGTTTGTAATTTCTTGAACAGTAAAATCAAATGACAATGAATGAATTTAATGAAATGTTAGTCGTCCTTTATTCAAGTGAAATTTTATTTGTTTTTCACTCCATTTGCTGTAGTTTGGACACATTTAAACTTTATTTATATTACACTTAAAGAAACGCTTAATCATATTTTTGAAAACTTTTCAGATATAGTCCTTTATAAAATAAATAATTGTTATGACATTTTTTTTTAGCAAGTAAAGAAAAAATTGTAAAACTTGTTTCATAAAATTTTACGAAAAGTTTGATGATATTTATATAAACTACATAAATATGACAATTCTAAATTTTTCTTAGATAGATTCTTTAACATGTTTTGAATTTTTTTATATAAATTAAGCTCTATATTTCATTACATTGATTCGTTAGTTTTTTGCTTAAGATTCGTATTTGCAAGCATTATTATAAGTCTGTGCCAAAATTTTTTATGCGTGTGTAATCTAAAATTTTAATTTATGCAATTTATTTATTTAAAAGCAAAAAGTCGTGCTATGTTAAAAATCTCACCAGAACTTTTATATGCATAGCTGACACATGTGCAACATCAACATGGCGAATTTAGCCCATAGGTGGGGCCGTTTAGCCGATTTGAGTTACTCTGGAAATCTTAAAAAAATTAATATATGGACTATAGATAATTTATGTTTCAACATAAAACTGAAAGTTAAGATGTGTAAAATTATAGATAAAAATCTATTTTTGGAAAAAAAATGTTGGTTGTGTAACGACAGCGCTTAAAAAAAAAGTGGCGAATGCACCCCCTTCTACCCTAAAGTAATATCCAATTAGATATCTAAAATATAAAACTATGTTAAATTAGATCAAAATTGGGGGATCAAATAATATCTAATAAAGATCTTAATATATCCCAAAATATCCCTAGGGATTAATTTAGTTCTAATTGGATATAATTATATTCAAAAGGATAAGAAAATTTTGGTGGATTGAATAAGATGTTTTGGGATTAAATTGGATCTACTTAACAACAGTGAAATGTTTAATTTTCAAGTTCCCGATTTAAGAAACTTATATCGTATGAAGTTTCATATATATAGTCTTGTCTAATTAAATTAGGCCCCATATATAATTATATAAAATTTCATCCGAAAAATTATCATATTCGATTTATTAAGATACCATTAGAATTGATAGAGTTAGAAGAGAATGATTAGAATTAGAATTGATACAGTTTCATCCGAATTTTTTCCTTATCCAATTCAATTAACTAACACACTCAAAAAAGTTTGTCAGTTATATAATGACATCTGTTTGTTAAGTAATCAGTATTTGTTGTTGTTAACTACAATTGGAGTTCTTTTTCTATAAAATAATACAAAACAACTAAAATAACAGTTATTAAAAAAACAACTGAAGAAAAATAATATATTTTGTAACATAAAGATCCATTCAAAAAATTTATTTACTTCTGGTATTGCCAACATATCTATAGAGTAAATGTTTTCCAGAATTATAAACTAAGGGACTTCGTAGCAGACATATTTAATATTCACTTAAATATGTACGATATAGACATTTGTATAATATATACTTTACACACCCTGTATGACGCCTTTAATAAAAACTTTTATTTTTCTATTAATTTATGTGCATTGTGGTGTCTAATTAAATTTAAAAATAAATATAACTTCTTCAATTATCATAAAATTTTATATTTAAACTTAGCAACTACGACAATTGTATGTAATTTACGGAGGTCATCATCATCATTATTGTTATTATTGTCCTTAAGTCAAATGCACACACCAGCAGATGAACAAATATTTTGACTAACAAACGAACAAACAACATGGCTTATATGACTTTTCAAAAGACAAATTGTTGTTCATAAAATTTAAACATACAAATATTACTAGAAGTCTGTGCTATTCTGCTGGTAGTTTGTAATTCAGTTAAACATAAAGGGTGGAAACGAAAAAAATTTAACATTTTTAAATACGGATTCTGAAAAGACTATAATCGCCAGGTATGAAATTTAATTTTTTTTAAGATTCTCTGAGGTGTGATTATAGTGAAAACCTTTTAGGCCTTGAGATATTATTATGAATAAAATTTGATTTGGACAGATTTATTGGGTGAAATAGGAACTTTTTTTTAACAGATTGACGAAAGGTAGTTTTATGTACGATGATTTACCCTCTTCCAATAAAATAACGAAGGTGGTATAAATTGTATTTGGGGTACGTGGTAGTTTTAATAAAAAACTGAGAATTAATTGCAAAAGTAATTTGCTGCGACGTAATTGACTGGCTGTTAGGGAACTTTTCATGCAAAAATTTCACATTTTAAATCCAGTTTTAGCCAAATTTATATAAGTGTCAGGAAGTCCGAATTCAAATTGTGTATTTCAATTAGCCATAATTTTGATGTATCTTTAAATAGATAATAAAACCGACGTACACTCATAAAAAACGCCCGTATAAACAACAACAGAAAATAGTACCTGAATTTGAGCCAACAGAATTTTAGCGCTGTTGTGAATGATGTTTTGCTAAATTTAGTTGACCTTAATATTATGTGAAAAAGTTTGATATAATTTTTATTAAAAATAAAAAATTATGTTTTTTCCGACCTTTAATTGTGCAGTGAAAATTTAAATTATTCAAGTTCGAGGCCATACTCTAGATTTCTTTATTAGGATATTGTCCTAACAAATAATCTATAGAGTTTTTTGTTTTCAAATTTATTATTTGACCACTTTCAGGAATGTGTTGATAGATCTATTTCGGGAATTTTCTAGGTTCCCATCATCAGAACACGTTTTGAAAGCGGTAACAATCCCATGCCAAATATCAAACATTCATATAAACTAGTTTACTCACTACATGAGAACTAATATATGAGCTCGAAGTTAAAGATTATCACCATTGATTAAAAAATAAATAGAAAACTTGTTTGTTATGTGCAAGGTCCACCTTTGATGGATATTCAATACAAGTTTTTTGTTTTTTCCTCTATTTTATTCACTTTCAGCGTTAATGGGTTAATGAAATGCCCGCACACTTTAAAATACACACACACATTAAAACTCACAACCATGCAATCCTTACATTTGAAAATACACCCAAACATTAAAAAGTTACAAATAAATATTTCAATATTAACAGATGCATTCTCAAAATTATAAAAAAAAAAAACTAACTCAATATCAAAAGAAAATATTTGTGCAAGCACGGCTTAAATTTGCTCATGTGCTGAAATGGGATAACTAATAACTTTAGTTAGATAACAGATTTAAACGAAAACAGCAGAAAAAATTAGCTTAACAGAATGGACTAACATTTAACAGACTTCTGAACTAACTTTTGTTTCTGAGTGTATAATTGGAAATTAAACTAATTCCTAAAGTTATATTTATATTGCTTACTTTGCAACTGTTGTATACAAAATATTTACATACAAACTATTTTATTAATGGCGGACAAAATCAGTGTTTGCCAACGAAATTGAAGATGTGGTCGCTTCCAAGCGTTAAATGAGGCACAAAAATATTTTCGTCGGAAAAATGTTCGTATAAAAAAATGCTTGCCCTTACTTATAATCCAGCAATAGCTAATCACTTTTATCCACGTAGATATAATAATTAAATGGGGCCAAGTACGAGAATGTAAAAATTCACCAAAATGTCATCTATTATTATCCATGCTGTCCCAAAACACCAATAATGCAACATTTTTATAACAAATGGGCTAAGTTATTCATAAAGCGTCTGAATTTTCTAAAAATTACCAAAAATCTGATCTGAAAAATTTTGCTCAAATCGGGAAATTGACTTTTACAGTGAAAAGGCTAAAATTAGCCACATTTCGCAACGCATCTTAAAAAAAAAAAACATTTGCGCAAAAACTTTATAGTATTGTTCTTAATTTGTGATATCAGATTTATTTCTATTGTTTTTTTTTGTGTTAATAATATTAAGATTAAAAAATGGTAAATTTTTTTTCGTTTCCACCCTTTATTTACCTGAGCTAAGAAACCCAAAATAAAGTGAAGAAGAATTACTACATAGAATCAAAGGAAACTATTTGTTATAAAACATACATATACAATTATCCACACACCCACCTAACTAAAAACCAACATAACCAATGCAAAGATAGACAGAAACACATACTGCATAGAATACTGGAGAATATCGCATGTACGTATGTATGTATGTTGCATGCAATTTAAATGTAGAATTACATGTAAAGTATTAAATTGTATAAAGACGGATACACACATGCACAAAAATATTTACATTTAGACACTATGCATATTGGGGCAAACATTCAATATACACCCATAAAGATAAATTTTTAGCGATGTCAAAATTTGGTTCCTTAAAATGAATAATTTGCACTTAAACAATTGCAAAAACCGAGTTGATCTTTTAATAATAACACCGAAAGTAAAATTTCAACTTTTGAAATGACAAACTAAAACTGAGGGACACGTAAACTTAATTTTGGGTCGTAGAATACAGTGGTATACTCCGTTTTGATGGGATAGGCCAAAATAAAAAGATATTTAAATTTTAAGCCTGCAATGACTTAAGCGATTTTTTGAGTGTATTTTGAAACTCAAGGAAAAAGACGATGCTTTCTAATGAAATTTGAAGATTCGAAACAGTTGACACTGAACTAACTGATGTCAGTATGAGTCCAATGTTATTAACCTGCTATTTCGGATTGTATATAAACAGGCGCGGATATATAAAAGATAAAAAAGTTAATGAAAAATAAATACTATAATATCCCTACCCAAAACCTTTTAATGGCAAAAATTAAAAAAGTCTACTAAAATTGGACGACCACGATTTCCAAATAGATTTTGATGCCTTTTAGTCGGTTGAGTCTATGCAAACTTAAAATCGAAAAATCTTTTTATTTTGCCCTTACCTATAAAAGCGGAGTATACCACTGTCTTCTACAACCCAAAATTAAGTTTACGTGTCCTTTGGTATGGGTGTGTCATTTTATCATACTTACTGTGTAATTTGTAAAACCACCCTACGGAAAATGTATCGGTCCAAGGTGACACGCAGAATATGTCAAAATGCCAGGAACCGGTTCTTAGTCGAACTTTTTATATGAAAGGGACTATGAAACATGCCGTTGTAGTTCATGTTTCATGGTTCCAACTTCTGACAATGGATCAAAATTTTTTTTTATATCGTCACAAAATTTTTAAATTTACATGCCAAAATTGCATTACAACTGAAGCAAATGTTGAACATGCTGCTTGCTGACAACATCACTCGGACTGCTAAAACTATCATCGCTCACAACAACATATCAAATTTAAGTGATCATTTACGCAGATGTCAAATATAAAAATATAGCAAAACTTTTTTAAATTACTTTCAGGACCTCTTTCAAAAATTTATGGCATAAGCTAAAAAAAAATTATATTTTGTATTTAATATATAAAAACTGGTAATGGAAAATTGACATGATCTAAAACCGAACAAATAAAATCTCACACATAAATTTATAGATCAACGATAAAATTCACTATTTATGCTTTTATTCAGAATATAAATTAAAAATGTAAAACCCAAAAATTTATATATTTAGACAATATTCGTCCCTACAGATGTCTAGAATAGTTTTTCAAAATTTTTTATTTACTTTTATTTTAAAAGTGAGTATTTTTCACATAATTTTAAGAAATATTCGTCTGGTACTAAAAAACTTAGCACTGGATGAGTGACTACATGTATGTATTTTGTTTTTGTATTGTATGTATTTTGTTATTGTTTTTTCGTTCGGGTGAAGCAAAACATTATCTAACAACAGGATATTAATAAATGATTTTTAATTTTAGTTAGTATTTTTAGTTTAAATTAATTAAATTGAAAATTTAAAAATATATCAATACAAATTAATAAAGAATCAATAATTTTTGTATATCAAATACATAGTTTTTGTAACAAAAATAGGTCTTTTGAGGACAAATGAGTCCTCATTCCTAGCAATGCAAATTCTTTGAAAGTTTGTTTTTAAAATTCATTCCCATAGTATACTCGATGGTATGGTAAACTAAGTAGTCGAAGAATTATACTATTGGTGACAGTGTTTTGCTGTGTGTTTGTAAAAGATAGAAGAGAAATAAAGAATTATTGTCGTAACTTAATGTTAGTTAGTGTTTGTTAGTAGTGCGTTTAAGTAAGAAAACTGTCAGCAACAATTGTTGATTGTGCTAACACATCCTTATTACATGCAAACGTTATTTTGTGTATGTTTGATTTAATGTTTCTCCATTTGTCTGTCCGTCCGTTCGCTTCTACGTTTCACTATCTTTACCTGTAAAGTTATTTGGAAAATTGTACGTGTTGTTAGTTGATTTTCGCATGGTTTATTTGTTGTTGACTTAAAACGCATACACACGACGAAACTCTACAACAAGAACATGTTGTAAATACTTGAGCTTATGAAATATTTTGTTTGTTATACTTACACATGCAAATATGGGCATTTGCATTGTCACATATGTTACAGTCAGTCGTACTGTTAAATGAGGTGAAAAACAAGGCAAAACATAGTTTGTTTTTGTACTTTCTTATATTTTTGTGTAGAATATAAGAAGCTCTATATCTAGTCAAAAAGAGAAAAAAAAAATAGAACTGCATGGTCCTAATATATAAGCAATTGAAGAGTGTGACGTGATGCGACAAAAAACGCAAAACATTGTGAATTGCGCTAGGACTTCTTTGATAAAGCTTTTAATTATATGATTTGTAATATTTTAAGCCTATTTTAAAATTTGCAGAATAAATAATACAGTTTTTGAATTTCTTTAAGAAAAATAGTGTGAAATGTGACGCTTCGTAGCGTAATGTGACAAAAATTTGCTAGCAAATTTTTTTTATTATTTAATAATATAAATTTTCTGTGGTGAATTTACTTTTGAGTATTACAATGGATAAATTAAATTAATTAAATTACACAGGCCAACAAGTTTTGCAGCCCCTCAGATTCTGCGCACATCAAAAGGTTTGATGTACGCAGAATCTGAACAGATGGGATTTTCAACGACATAAAAAGTTTTGTGAATAAAGCTCATTTCGCGATGTTAGAACGTTCCGAATATAGCGAAAACCAGACTCGATTGCTAATTTTGACGTCTATATCGAGAAGAAAATCGCGAAACACGTCAAATTTGAAAACTTTTGTGTCCTTTATTCAACAATGCATCGTTATTGTTTAATTACGTTAAAATTTTAGCTAAATATTAATGTGAGCTGTTGGTTAGTTCGGTTAAAGAACATGAATATTTTTTCCATATTAACAGAAAAATTATAATTTTATTTGTGATAATTTACTTTAATTGACAGAAAAAACACTTAAAAAAAGTTATTTGACACCTGCATGAATGGAGTTAACTTTAATATGGAAAAAAAAATATTCATGATCTTTAACCGAACTAACCAACATCTCACACACAATTTATAGATCAACAATAAAAATTCACTAATAAATATTAATTATTAGTTTAATTAAACAAAAAGAAGATTATGCGGAAACCTTTTTGAAAACAGCGAAAAAATAAAATTGCGTTGCTTTATATATATAAGACTAGGGTGGCTAAAATTTGATAATTGCAAAAAAAAAGTCAAAAGCTATAACCCTACACTCAGGGAATTTCTGCTTAAAAAATTTGTAGTTGTTTGGGTTTTTTATTTTTAATGTAAATGTCAGTGATTTGTAGAACAAATTTTATTTTTTACTAACCTTGTAGTTCATTAAAAAAACAAACCACATCAAATGACTGTTTTCTGATTTTACAGTCGTTTTTTGTTATTTAAAAAAGTAAATGTTTGTTTATTTTTTTTACTTACAGGCATACCTAAACAAGAGCGGAAAGCGGAACGTTTTTTAACGCCTAGCATTGACGCTGAAATGTCATCCCTAAACCAGATCGGCAACGGTACGTCAAATCGATAAAAACAGGGTTATCAAAATAAAAAATATAACAACCCTGATTATTTTAACAACAAGTGGTGTTTCTGATTTATGTTTTGTATAATAACAAATATATATAAATAATAATATAATATATATACATAAATAACAAATATATTTTTTTCTGTCTTATTTTTTTGTTTACATCAGGGATGAGAATTTCGTGTCGGTGATAATAAAATTTTCAAATAGTACTTTTTCGACTCTCAGAGTACTAAATTATTTTGTATTTTATTTTTCTTAAAATTCATACAAAATGCATTAAAATAACATTAAATGTTATTGAACATAAATTTATGTTTATATGAATATATAAACAAAATAAAGTTTTACTTTAAAAAGTATAAAACAAAGAACTCCAAATGAGATCGAAATTAAATTAATCAATACAGCTAAAAAAGAATTTTATAAATTGGTTGATAATGACTTGTTAGAGATTTTAAAATTGTAACAATAAGAATTTGTTGCATTTAATAAATCTTTTGTTTGTATTAGATTTGATACTGTTGGAACATGAAGTCTGTTTCTGCCTTTGGTTTTGATCAGATTTTGGTATGATAAAATTCTCTCAACGTTTGCAGAAGAATGTGGTATGGATAAAATACCTGCAGCAATTCTTAAAATATCGGGAAACATATATTTGTTGAACTCATTTTTAATTTTAGATACTTTCGACCAGAAACTACATATATTTTCCTTTCTAGAAAGTTTTAGTTCTTGTCAATCTGCCAACGCTCTGTATTGGGTATTAATGGCGTCAAAATTATTTTCTTCGTTTGAAAATTTTTTTATCAAAAATGGCACGATACTATTGGTTCTTCCGCAAATAACGTTTTCAGTTGAAATCTTACTGAACCAAATTAAAATTTCATTATCAAAATTTACTCTGGTCTTCAAATCCTCACAAAATTTAATATAACATTTTTTGGAATTTTCTTTTGTCTGATTTACAGTGCCGGATTCAATCTGATTTGTATTTATATACAAATCCACTTAAGTATCACAAAAAACGTCGTTTAGCAGAATATGGTTATCGTGGATATTCAATTGTAACGGTGTGCAATTATCTAACACATCTTTATTTATGAAGTTGCGAGCAATATATTAATAAAATTTATATATTAATAAAAATTAAAAAAATAAAATGAATTAAAACTTTAAATCGTCCCAATAGTATCAAATGAGTCGCGGGAGTACTTTGGAACATCGAATAGTATCAAAAAAGTACTATAGTATCAACTTTGCCATCCCTGGTTTACATTTGTTGTCTTTTGCAACTAACTTCACTATGAAACGCTCTGTCAAAATCGGATTTTCCAATTGCAAAGAGTTGCCGCCGCGTTATTTCGGGACGCTACATACAAATTGTATGCACATCAGAATTTTTGACAGCTACAAAACGCTTGCCGCTCTTGTTTAGGTATGGCTGTAATATATGTGGTTCATTTTTACTACAATTGTTATTCATTTTTTGAACAGTAAAAGCAAATGATAAATTTTAGTTGAATTTAATGAAATGTTAGTTGTTCTTTTTTCAAGTGAAACTCCACTTGTTTTTGACTTAAATTGCTGTCGTCTTTACCTACACAATATTGTGTGTGGGCTATAGTCTGTGTGGACTATATTCTGTGCGGACTATAGTCCACACAGAAAATTTCGACTTCTAATACCCCAATTAAAAAAAAAATAATATATAATCATACGAAATTTAATATGAAGGTTAATACAGTTTTATCCGAGAAATGGGCCCATATAATTATATATGTTTGCATTAGTTTAGTTTTAATTTGATAATGTCAGATTATATTGCATCCGAATAATGGCGCGATGCATATTTAATATAGCGGTATAAATTAATGTCTGAATTGTTACTAAAATATACAAAATAAGCTATAGTTGTATTTGGTTTTTGATTTTAAAGCTTCATTAAAATCCGAAATATTTGTAGAAATAATTACCGTCGAATGCGGGTTTTGCTTCAACGTTATTAATCCGTTTAGACATTAGCCACTTGCAAAAAGTTTATAACTTATATAACTAAATAATTTGTGGCAAATTCCTTTCCATTTCGACATTTTTATATCTCTAGAAGTTCTAAGAATATTCACAACTGAATATACAAATTAATTTTCACAATTTTGTGAATAAGTTTTGGGATTTTAGCACATTCAATTGCAACATATCATGCTTTGATTAGAACGATCAGGTTTATTTACAAATTTGTTAATAAGTTAATGTTTTGCTTCTGTTTAAAAAAAGTGAGTTAAACAAAATTTTAAAATTATATTTTCATTTATATTTTCAAAATCTCATCGAAAAATTTAATATATTGTCCTGAAATTGTAATTTTGTATTAAAATTGCTATTACTTTTTTAAATTGAGAAAATTTTAAGTAAAACGGTAAATACCGCTAAAATCTTAATCCGAATATTCGAACTATTGTGTATTGTTTCAAAATTTAAAAGAAATCAAGTTTGATATAATAAAATAAAAATTATGTTTTTTTCCCGACCTTTAATTGTGCAATGAAAATAAAAATTATGAAAATGAAAATTCCCGAAATAGATCTATCAACACATTCCTGAAAGGGTCAAATAACAAATTTGAAAACAAAAAACTCTATCGATTATTTGCTAGGACAATATCCTAATAAAGAAATATAGAGTATGGCCTCGAACTTGAATAATTTTAATTTCCATTTAAAAGAAATCTTTACTTTACTTTAACTTTATTTGAACTAAAATAGTAAATAAAAATAAAAAAGTCGTTTGTTGTTTGAAAACTATAATAAATTTTATGTGTAATAAATTATAAATTATATGCGAAATTTTATGAGACGACCTAATATTAATGTTTTTAAAATTGAAAGAAACCATACGCTATTTATATGTTATTATATATATTATATATGTTAGTATAGACCATCCTATTATATAAAATTATATATAATCGTTGGACGGGGAGAAAATCCGGACAAAACTGTATCAAATTTCATCTAATTGTATCTAAATCGATCTAATATGATACAAATAAATGTAATTTGATAAAATTTAATCGGGTGATTTTTCCTTTTCAGTCCGTTTTATCATCATAGCAACTAAGACAACCTTTGACTTTTTAAATAAAAAAGAAATAAAATGTAACTATTTTTCTTTAATATTACATGTCTGAAAGAATTATTTCTCCACTTTTAATTTTTCGATCACGGTTGACCTTTCTATGGAAATGACCATATATATGTATGGTTGAATGCATGTCTACATGTATTAGAATGCATACATTTAAACAGGAACAGGAAAATAGCTTTAGGATATTTTAAATAACGCAAATGATTATCATTTGTTATAATCATAGTCATCGTTATTGTCGTCGCTATCCGTTTTGTTAGTACGAAAGCTTGTTTCAGGTTCAGTACAGATTAAATAGTTGGTTGTTTCGGTTTGGTTAGGTTAGTTTAGTGTATATTTGGCTTGTTGACTTGAATTGTCGGTTTGTTGTACTCGTATGTACAAATACATTGTGTACAATTGTTCATGTTGTTTATTTATATCAAGCGACATAAATAATTAGAGTAATAATGTCGATTATACACATAAACACTATAAGCTTGCATTGTTAAAGTATTACACTCCATCGTTGGTGCCTCCTTTTTACAGGAACTCAGATCCGTAGAAATGTTCATATTGACAATATCATTTAACATGCAATAAGAAAAGTACACTCATACAAAAAATGCACAAAATTGCAGAAAAAGCTACTAAAAATTAGTTAAAAATTATGTTGTAGAAAAAAAACTGCTAAAATTAGCAGATTTTTTTTTTGCTAAATATTAAAAAAAAATTAGAACAGCATAACTGTTAACTTTACCAAATTTTAGTTATATTCAAGTTAAATTATAGTTAATTGAATTAATTACTCTGCCAAAATTGACAAAAACTTTTACTAAAGATACACTCGAAAAAAGCCCGTAAAGTTAGCTAAAAAATATAAAAAAAAAAATGTTAAAAATATCGCTAAATATCATAAAACCCATTTATCTTTTAAAAACAACTACCTGAGACTAGCATTTATTGTTTTGTACAGTCGGACCAAACAGTAGTTTATACGAGGGTGGATCAATAAGTCCGTGGCTTTTCGAACTTCCCTCGTAGTTATATGAAATGCAACACTGCTCCAATCAAGTACAACCTGTTAATTACACTACTCTCAAATTGTGAGCAAGTTCCATCATTTACTTTGCTTTTAACATGTACAACATCGTGGATTTTTTTAAAAATGGAAAAAGGTGAATTTCGAGTGCTCATTAAACATTATTTTTTGCGGAAAAAAAACCAAACCATCAAACCAAGGAAAAGCTTGATAAATACTATGATGACTCTGCACCATTATTTTCATGGTAAAAAAAAATGGTTAACTGACTTTCGTTGTAGTCGCACAAGTACAAATGACGCCGAACGTTCTGGACGGCCAATTGAGGTCAATACACCCGAAAATGTAGAAAAAATCCACGATATGGTGTTGGCCGATCGAAGAGTAAAAGTGCGTGGGATTGTTGATGCCATAGGCATTTCATATGGCAGTGTGGTTTTGATTTTAAATGATCAGTTGGGTTTAAGAAAGCTGTCTGCAAGATGGGTGCCGCGTTTGCTCTCAATTGACCATTAACGTAATCGTGGCCAATAAGGTGATGGTAACAGTTTTTTTGGGATGTACGCGGGATAATCCACATCGATTACCTTTAAAAGGGAAAAAACAATAAACGAATATTATGCCAACTTATTGGACCGATTTAACGAGGATTTAAAAAAAACGACCAAATATGGCCAAGAAATGCCTGTTTTATTGACCTAAAAATCTTATTTTTTGGAAGGGATACAAAAATTGGAGAAACGTTGAACGAGTGTAATGAGCTAAAAGGAGATTATGTTGAAAAATAATTCTTTTTTTTTTGCAAAAAAAACTATGATCCGCCATCGTATCTTATATTTGCGTGCAACCTCAATTTATCAAAATATTGTTTTGTACAGCAGCACCAAAGCGTGTTTAATGTTTGCCTACATCTTCAATTTGTGAAATTTATAAAAAATATCATTCATTTGGTAATTTTTTTAAATTAGTTTATGTAATTCCTTTATTATTTATTTATATTTTTGAATATTCACAATTTTTATGTGCACATGCGTGCCTTTGTTTGATGTGTAGTATACAAAAAAGAAAATTAAATGAAACGAGGTTGCATTTTGTGTACGTCTTATAATGGTTGTGTTTGTTTGTATATTTTCTTTTTTCTCTACTTCGTCTAGTCTATAAATGTGTTTATCAGCACAGTTTTGGTATCAACGTAAAGTAGATAAACACTGGTTCAGAATTAGTTTTTCCGGTAAAAGCGTTAACTAAAATTTTAGCTGAAAACGCGATGTCAGCAAAAAAATTGCTGAGAGTTAGTTAAATATTTTAAATAGACGTTTAACAAAATGTTCAACAAACTTTTTTTTTAGAGCGTCTGCAGACTAAAAACAACAACAATTTTTGCTATAGTTGCCTTAAATTTAGTAGAATGGAAATATCAGTATATTATGCTAAAACCAACAAAAAATTTCGATAAACAATTATAGATTGCTGATTTTAGAAGGGCAGATTTTTGTTCGTATAAACAAAATCTAAACAAAAAACTTAGAAAATGTCACATATTTTTCTGATTATTTTGTCTACTAATATTAAGCAAATTTTTTGCTGATTTTTCGCAGATTAATTTGCTACATTACATTAACTAAAATTTTGATTAAATACAAGAAAATAATTTTGGATTCTACACCCAGAATAAGTTCTATCAATTTTCGTCCAATGTAACCATATCATCAATATTGATGAAACACTTCATAAACAACAATAATTATAATGACCATATCATGGTCTCCATGAATTTTTGCTACACAAAAATAATTAAATCTTTACTAATACAAAATATGCTTCATATATATATACATAGAAGATAAACATTTTATAAATATGATGAAATTGATTTATTTTTTAATGAAATGTTTCATAAATACTTTGAAACGTTACATTGGACGAAAATCTATGAAACATGTTATAAATATGATGAAAGTTTTACTTCGAGTGTATGGATTTTTTTTGCTATTCTTATCTTACTAAAATTTAGCAAAAGAAAATCTGCTAATTAAGTTTGTCCTGCGACATAATTTTGAAGTAGTTTTTAGTCGTCTTAGCAATTTTTTTTCTGTTAGTGTACGTATCAACCTACAACAACATATTTATTTGATTGAATTTTTAATTTCATTTGAATAAATGTATTGTGGCAATACATTTTACATTTATCTGATAAATAATGAACATTAGTTACACATAATAAATATCAATTGTATTAACTGGCTTTTGAAACTATCGAGTTAAAATAATTTTGTTAAATGGTCAATTTATTCAACTGCATTTAGAATTACATGTTTTATTTACTAAATGGTAGTTAGATTATGTAACTAATAGTGTGTAGTTAATAGATTATAGTTGCGATTCATATAAAATTATCTAAGAAATCTCTTATACATTTAGTATAGAATAGTTCATTTGCACCTGCTGGTAATTACTTTTGAAATGTTGATGTTGAACCATTTAAGCAATTCTAAAGCTGTTTTAAGCAGAGTCAAAAACGTTTTACGTTAAACGTATGATTTATATAAAATAATAATGTTGATCATACGCCAGTTACTAGGGCATGATTTTTTCTGGTTTATAGCATTAAATGCCATTTTTTCAATTATTTTGTAAGAGACCCTTTTTTACTGATCCTTGCTATTAAAAGCCATTTTTGGGAGTTATGTTTTACTTATCATTATCATTAAAAAAAAAAAAATATATTACAATTAATTAAAACACTAAACTACTACTAAACAAATTACTAAACATTTTTCCTAAAACTAGTAAAATTTAGTAAAAAATTATGTTGCAAAAAAAAACTGCTAATATTATAAGATTTTTTTTTTTTTTTTGCTAAATATTAATAAGATAAAAATATGCAAAATAAATCTGTTGAATTTAGAAATATTAAGTTATATTTAAGCTTAATTTTAGTTAATTAAAAGTAACAAATTATTCTGCTAAAATCAGACAAAATTTATTAAATGGTAGTACACTAGGGTGGTCCTTATATTCCACTTTGTCGATTTATGCTGCTCCCAACGTGAAACGATGTCTAAAAAATAAATTCTGAAAATTTGAACAAAATCGATTAACCCTACGATGCTGCCCAAATTGGTCAAAGTTTGAGCTCCTGGGCCAAAATGGCCAAAATTGGAAAAAAATTATAAATTAAAATTTGATTTACATTTGCCCAGAGATACTCTGATAAAAAATATAAAGTTTTTGGCATATCGTTATTCCGGTACCAAACAAAAAGGTAAAAAATAGCATATTTTTCAAACCTCTAAACTGAATTTTTTTTTACAAATTTTGTTAAACAAAATTTCAAAAAATGTTAAATTTCTTTATTAATTTTAGAGTATATTAGTTGAGTATCAAAAATAAAAAAAAATTTTAAAAATCTATCTTTTCAATTTTTGGGTATACCCATTTCAAAATGGCGGAATTCAAGACAACCAAAATTTTATGCCAAATTTTCAAAAATTAATTTAAAAAAATCCATATAGTTACTAATAACCAATAAATATATTTTGTTTACTTATTTGGCTTATAAATAGTCATTAAAAAATAAGTACAATTGAAAAATATTGCTAACCTATGTTAGCCCCAGTAGCGAAACTACACATTTTAGAAATTTGGAGCTTTATGCTAAAATTGATAAAAAAAATGAAAATGCTTGAAATTAATTACTAAAGTATGTTTTTGTATTCTACTAGAATGGAACTAAACATATAAAAAATATGAAGTTATATGCACGTCGCTAACCCATGTTTACCACAGGGCAAAAAATGGTATTTTTAAAATCAATGCCCCATATAAACTGAAAAATATATATTTTTAATCAAGTAAATGGTCAAATTAAGTTACAAAATATTGTATTCTGGTAAATAGAATTTTGTAGTAGTTAAATTTTTTTAAAATTAAACCTTCGCTGCACCGACACCAATTTTTTTATATATAATAAGTAAGCAGAAAATTCACAAAAATTGTATTTGAATTAATGTCTTTAATTTCTTTAATTAGATACATTTTAATTTTTTTTTATTTTTAATACCCAACTAGTATACTCTAAAATTAATAAAGAAATTAACATTTTTCGAAATTTTGTTTAACAAAATTTTTAAAAAAATCAATTTAGAGGTTTGAAAATCAATTTAGAGGTAAGCAAATGTCCCTAAACTATTCGTTCCCCCGCATAGTTTAGGGACATTTGCTTACTTTGGGGACTGTCCCCAAAGTTTTCGCGCCTTTTCGTACATCTAGCGTATTAGATGAGGACAATTTTTTCCACACACCGCATATTCCGGCGACAATTTTGGGCGTGTCCCTAAAGTATGCGCTGTGCATACATATATATATAATATATATATATGTATGTATATATATATATGTATTATATATACATATATATATATGTATGCGTAGCGCATACTTTAGGGACATGGCCAAAATTGTACCAGAAATATGCGGTGTATCGAAAAAATTGTCCTCATCTTAAACGCTAGATGTATGAAAAGGCGCGAAAACTTTGGGGACAGTCCCCAAAGTAAGCAAATGTCCCTAAACTATGCGTATATATATACGTATATATATATATATATATGTATGCGCAGCGCATACTTTAGGGACACGACCAAAATTGTCGCCGGAATATGCGGTGTATAGAAAAAATTGTCCTCATCTTAAACGCTAGATGTATGAAAAGGCGCGAAAACTTTGGGGACAGTCCCCAAAGTAAGCAAATGTCCCTAAAATATGCGGGGGAACGAATAAATGTCTCTGGACTATGCGCTGTGCATACATATATATATATGTATGCGTAGCGCATACTTTAGGGACATGGCCAAAATTGTCGCCGGAATATGCGGTGTATAGAAAAAATTGTCCTCATCTTAAACGCTAGATGTATGAAAAGGCGCGAAAATTTTGGGGACAGTCCCCAAAGTAAGGAAATGTCCCTAAACTATGCGGGGAACGAATAAATGTCTCTGGACTATGCGCTGTGCATACATATATATATATATATATATATATATGTATGCACAGTCCTCATCTTTCGATACACCGCATATTTCGGGTACAATTTTGGCCATGTCCCTAAAGTATGCGCTACGCATACATATATATATATATATATATATATATATATATATATATATATATATATGTATGCACAGCGCATAGTTTAGAGACATTTATTCATTCCCCCGCATAGTTTAGGGACATTCGCTTACTTTGGGGACTGTCCCCAAAATTTTCGCGCCTTTTCATACATCTAGCGTTTAAGATGAGGACAATTTTTTCTATACACCGCATATTCCGGCGACAATTTTGGGCGTGTCCCTAAACTATGCGCTGTGCATACATATATATGTATGCACAGCGCATAGTCTAGAGACATTTATTCGTTCCCCCGCATAGTTTAGGGACATTTGCTTACTTTGGGGACTGTCCCCAAAATGTTCGCGCCTTTTCATACATCTAGCGTATTAGATGAGGACAATTTTTCCCATACACCGCATATTCCGGCGACAATTTTGGGCGTGTCCAAAATTGTCTAGAGACATTTATTCATTCCCCCGCATAGTTTAGGGACATTTGCTTACTTTGGGGACTGTTCCCAAAGTTTTTCGCGCCTTTTCATACATCTAGCGCATTAGATGAGGACAGTTTTTTTCGATACACCGCATATTTCGAGTACAATTTTGGCCATGTCCCTAAAGTAATCAATAAATGGTACCACTAGGGTAAATTGTTCGTAACCGTTATGTAATGACAATTGTAATTAATTTTATTATAACGCCACTGCTAACACCTTTTTTCGAAACTCTCTTAGAACCAGCTCAGGTTTTTAGAAGAGAGCGTTGCAAACGGCTTGTTTAAAAAAATGAAACACCCACCCTTTTAACATGCGTAATGGATTCTAAATTTTAAAAATTATACAAAATTAGTTCCACTATAGGCAATATACTTTCTACCACTGATTCCGTTTTGTGGTTAAAAAATTATTGTTTTATCCGTCATAGAAAAATATCGTATTGATATTTATATAACAAGTACGAGTTAAGTTGGCTGTGTATTTCCGCTGTTGAGAAATTCTGTAAGTCTTCTACTTGGAAGTTTTGCTAACAAAATCTATGATTTTCTTCTCCGGTAAATGGCTTTTTTTTTATTTCATATAGTGTTTTAAATTTATTATATGTTAAAACTTTAAGATTATAAAAACGTAAATTTTTAGATTTAGCATTAACTTTTAAATTAATATTGATATATTTTTGTAAATGAATTACAAGTAGTAGTTAATTGGATTAAAAAAAAAGTACTCATCACCAAAACATTTAAAATTTTTTAAAATATTTTAATTAAAAAACCTTGTTAGATAAAACTGTACCAAATTATATATAGTTTGATCATATTTGATATACCTATTTTCGGATCAAACTATATTAGATACCATGAGATCTGGTTATGTATGGCATTTTTCGGATCAGATGACGTGATGTTTAGTTATATGTGATGCTATATATAATCTGGTAAATGCTATATATTTTTCATCTGGTAAATGCTGTTTTTCTGTACCAACTATTATTTTTCGTTTACAAATTTATTTTTACAAAAAATTATTTATTTGAAACAATAAGTTAATGATAGTAAAAATAAGAGAAAATATGCTTTTTTTTTTTAATAATTTAGGAGATAATATTTGACAGTTAAATTAAAATAAATTTTTACAATTTTTAAATTTTGTTTTTGATAGTAAAAATACAAGAATATCTTTACTTTTTACGAATTTAATATTTAAAAAATAAATGAAAAATAAATTTTATTTGGAAGAAAAGTGTTAAGTCGTTTTAAAGTACATATTCTTTTGCTTTTAACGACATAATATTGTGAGTGTAAAGAAAAAATATGAAATTTTTAAATTTTAGCAGAAATATCAAAATAATGCAAATTTTATTGATTTTGACTTATTAAGGACATAAAAATGGCTTTAAAATCAGACATACGGAGTCGAAGTGGAATTTAGTCAGTTTTTTTAAAATTTAAAATTTTCAAATTTATTTAAAACTGTGCTCTGTAGGTAAATTTGCTGAAAAAAGTAAATTTTTTCCCCCTGTGCCCGGTTTAAAGTTGTCCTTCGTTGTGTATTTTTTTTTTTTTTTTTTTTTGAATCTTTGGACCAATAAAAAAAAACTCATAAAATTAGTTAAGAAAGATGTTGCAGAAAATACTGCTAAAAGCAGCATTTTTTTTTTTTTGGCTAAATATTATAATGATTAGATCAGCAAAAAAGTTAAATTAGGAAAATATAAGTTGTATTCGAGTTGTATTTTAATTAACAGAACTGAATCTTGTAAAATCAACAAACAAATTTTCAAAATATTTGTAGATAAAAAACTTCACTCAAAAACAGTAATATCAACTAAATTTTAGTTATATTTACCTTTAATTTAATTTACCTTTAATTTAAAATTAGCAGTTAATTTGGGACAATCAACGGAAATTGTAAATTGCTGATTCGAGAAGAGCCATTTTTTTTGTCCACAAAAAAATATAAAAAATATAAAAAAAAAATTTAGAAAATTTTATATTAGACTTTAAATATTTAACAGACTTATTAGATAAAAAATTTTAAAAATTAATTTAAAAAAATTCGTTTTTTTCATTTTTATTAAATTCGTGGGTCATTTTGAATTCCTGCCTCAAGCGGGTTAATGATATCCGCCGAAGTCATAATTCCATATCTGAATAATTTTGAGTATATTAAATGAATAAATGAAATAAAAAGTAAATTTTTACGAAATTTCCAATTTTGGAAATTTTTCATTAAAATACACCTTTTTGCAAAATGTGGCATTTTCGGCCGTCTTGCGGCACTGGCTAACGTTTTCCAAAAAAATTGATTTCTTTCATTTGAAACCATTTGTAATAATAGGGCGGGGGGGGGGGGGGGTGAGTGTAACATTAGGGTTATAACTTTTAGCATTTTTTGCAAATCTCAAATTCTCCATCCCATAGCCGTATGGCTATCGTTAAAAAAAGTTCATGCACCAAAAGCGATGAAGTTTGAAATAGTAGTTTTTTTTAATTATAACAAAATAAAATTTTATTGCAAATTCTTTAGTATTTTTCTATAATTTCATTAATATAAAAATAAAATCCCAGCAATGGAGGGCGCGAAAAAAAAATACGATACTATTAAGCGGATTTTTTAAATGTATACAATTTTAGTGTCCAGTGATAGCTGCTATGAGACAGTAACTGATTTCAGCAATTGAGAAATTTGAAATCGCGGTATTTTGGCGTGATTTCGCGGATGTTGTAACTAAATTAAATGTTTTTACCGAGTAATAGCTGGTCATGATACGGGGATAATTTTCATTAAATTAGGATTATTTATGAGGGCGTAATTTGAAAATAGTGACACGAAAAATAAAACCTAAAATTTATTATTCATTTTTTAATTTATTTCGTTTGGATCTTTCTGATTTTATTTTTTAATTGTGCTACTGGCCAATAAATTAAAAAAAAAAATTGTTTCTCGATTTTTATTGTATAAAACTTGTGTTAAGGGAGGTGTAGAAATTTTTATCACAATTATTTTAATTACTCAACGTATGTTGTTCATAATATATAGAAGTAAATATTTTCTTTATTTGAATCGTTTGTGCAATTATAAATTAATTTTATAAAAAGTAGAATAGCTATTAAAAATAATTGAACTACGTGGTCCTCTTCTTGGAATTGAAGAGGCTTCAGCAAAATGTTGAATAAAGAGGCTTCAACAAAATGCAGTCATATACAAAACATGGAATCATCGCTATGAGGTAAATCGACTGCCAAAACAAAAATATATTATCGGAAGATTTAAGGCCTTAGGCAAAGATTAATAAAAATAAAATCAAAAGGTATGTAATCATTTTTGAAGAATTTTTAGACCTGTAGATTTAGCTTAATATTAAAAAAAATGCAAATATATGGTATAATTCGAAAAATGGAAAACTTGATACTTCTTTATCAAAACAAAATTAAAACGTCCTATATCAGTTAGTAACTTTAATAAAATATTTACTATTACTACCGTATCAAACGAACAACAATCTGAACCAGAACTTGTTTCTGAATTATATCGATTTCAAGTCTTTACCACCAATTAGCAACGAAAGTTGGAACTCAAGAACCATTCTCGCCATTCTGACATTTGTTCACATTCCAAAATATCAAGAAATGTTACAGCCTGTTTGTGATTTTATATGTGATACATGGTGGGCGCTACGAAATAACCCCCAATGAAATAACCCCCAACGTCCAAAAATGAAATAACCCCCAAAAAAATTGTGTAAAATTGTTTGGGGGTTTTTCATTTTTTTTGGGGATTATTTCATCTTACGGTTTGGAGATTATTTCATTATGAAGCAACCCCCAATGAAATAAAGCCCAAAATTTAAATTCTTTGGAGATTATTTCATATGCAATTATTTTGGGGGTTATTTCATATTTTTTGGGAGATATTTCATTTTGCTAAAAGTGAAATTTTTTTAATATTTGTTAGTTTTTCTGCGTGGCGGCCTGCGGCCGCTCTTAGGGGTTTTCTCCTCCATGGGACGCGGCAGGTGGCTTCGCTGAATAAAGTTTCCCTGCGCGCGTCACACTAGGAAAGATAATGAGAAGCGCGCAGGAAAACTGAATTCAGCGAAGCCACCTGCCGCGTCCTATGGAGGAGAAAACCCCTAAGATCGGCCGCAGGCCGCCACGCAGAAAAACTGAACAGTGTAACAAAAGAATCAAAAATATGAAAACAAAAAATAAAAAAAATTTGGGACATATTTCATTTCTTTGGAGCTTATTTCATTGGGGGTTATTTCATTTCTTCCTTTGGGAGTTATTTCATTACGAAACAACCCCCAAATTTTGGGTGTTATTTCATTTTCACCTTTGGGGAATATTTCATTTCTTTTGGGTATTATTTAATTTTTTTTTGTTGGGACTTATTTCATTTTTTTTTGGGATTTATTTCATTGGGGGTTATTTCATTTTGTCGTTTGGGTGTTATTTCATTGGGGGTTATTTCGTAGCGCCTACATGGTGCGATGTTTTGGTTTTCTGATCACTGTTTCAACGAAAATAATTATTCAGTTTTAAACAGCTCTTTACTTAAATACAAAAATTCCCATATGTGTTTTCTTAAGGACTGGGTAAGTGAATCTTCTGTAATTACAAATCATCAGCGCAGTAATATAGGAGCGGAATGCTTTATCAAAGTTGCGCAAGATATTTTTCCGTTATGCAAAACAACTCGTACTCGAACCCAAAAACAAACACTTAGAATACTTTGTAGGTAAAGACCACTGCAAATGTAGTTAAAAACAAATGAAATTTCACTTAAACAAAGGACGACTTACATTTCAGTAAAATCAATTAACATTGTCATTTGTTTTTTAATTTTCAAAAAATTAACCACAATTGCAGTAAAAATGAACCATATATGTTAGTAAAAAATAAACAAACATTTATTTGTGTTATTTTTTTAAATAACAAAACAAAAAAAAACAACGGTAAAAATTAATGTAAAATCATAAAATAGTCAGTTGATGTGGGTTGTTTTTTTAAATGAACTACAAGGTTAGTTAAAAATTTAATTTGTTCTACAAATGACTGACATTTACATTAAAAATAAAGATACTGTATTACAACCCAAACAACTACATATTTTTAAAGCAGAAGTTCCCTGAGTGCAGTTATTTATCATTGTTTTTAGTTATTTTTTTAATATATATGTAAATAAAACATATACAGCATATATATATCATAAATGTATTGTAAATATAGATATGTATAGGGTGTCCGCCGGGAAGGTATACTACTTTGTTTGTTTATAATTTTTGATTAAATGAAAGAGAATGGATCTTATATTGATAAATGTTTTATTTAATGTCGGCAATTATGTATGGAATACAATATCAGATAAATTTCCGCCTCTGTTAGCCTCACGAGCCCTTTTGAGCACATTTTTCATTACATTCTCACACATTTCACGTGGTATTTCATTAATTTCATCACGAATATTTTGTTTAAGTTGCTCAATCGTTTCTGGTTTGTTTGCATAAACCTTGCTTTTCAGATATCCCCACAAAAAGAAGTCCGGAGCAGTCAAATCAGGCGATGATTTTGATAAAATGTTTTAACGATTAAAACACGTTGGTTTATCGAATATTTTTCCGTAATAAATTTGCCACGTGTCTACTTCACGACTGTCAAATATGAACTGTCAAGACTAATGTTTACCAAAATGGCGGCAAAACAAAGTAGAATACCTTCCCGGCGGACAACCTGTATATAATAAACAAATAAAAACAATTAAAAAAAAATAATTTTCTTGGGGGTGTTCTAGAAAATGCGTTTGGTGCGTGAACTTTTTTCACTGAAATGACCCAAAACAAATTATTTTTATTATCAGTACAACATTGCCCATAGCTTTGTGGGGTGGACTTTTTGTTGTAAAAAAAAGTTATAACCCTAGTGCAGTGATCGGCACTCATAGCACTCAGGAACCGAACACAATCGGCTATTTACACGTACACAACACGAATATCAACAAAACTCACAGCTAAGAGCACAAGAAATACTATTATTTCGTTTAGTCGTATGTTCGCTATCAACCAAGTAGGTCTATGTCGCTTTGTTGAAGAAATAAAGTACACTCTTAAAATTTTAGAGAATTGAAAGCAAACACAATTGTATTTTTTATTTTAGGTATTTATTTTTCGTACATTTTTAATTAAAAATGTGGAACGTTGAGTTGGAACACTCATTTTTATTTTCTAATGAAATTATTGTGATATTAAATGGTATACTTTTAAAAAAAAAAAAATATTTATGCACAAAAAAATCAAATATGTCTTTTTAAAATAATATTTGCAAAATTTATTATGAATTATTTTTTTTAATAGAGAAAAAAGACATGAACTATTTTTATTATTTTAAATTATTGAATACGGATATCCACTTATCGATTAATTAATTAAATTCTTTATTTTTTTTATTTATTTATTCATTCATTTATTTTGTTAACAAAAATAATGTTTATTAATAATCATAATCCTAACAAGGCAATATAGCAACCAAATAAAACTATGGTGATATCTAACGGAATACTTTTTAAGAACAAATAATTTAAGTACACAAAATGAAATATGTTTTTTATGATTAATATTTGTAATTTTTATTTTGAACTAATTTTACTTTTTTTAATAGAGAAAAAAAAGAACATGAATTATTTTAATTTTTTTAATTCAATGAATACAAATATCGACTTATCGATAATTTATTTCATTACTTATTAATTTTTTCTAATTATTTATTTATTCATTTATTCAATATATTTTGTATAGGAAGAGTAATTCATTCATTCATTTATTTATTCAATCATTCATTCATTTATTCATTCATTCATTCATTCAATCAGTCTAAATATTAATAAACAATTTTTTTTAAATCGGATGAGAAGTTTCGGAGATTACCTCCTACAAACAATAATAGTATTACCTCTTTCTAATATTAGTATAGATTAGTAAAGAAAAAAAAACTTATTTCTTAAAGTGTACAACACCAATACATTTCATATTCTCTCTTTCTGCCGACCACTGCCCTAGTGTACATGCATTTAAGTAACTTCGAATTATTATGTTTTGTTCTTAATGTTATTAATAAATGTTTTGTTTATTTCCAGATTTTATATTTAATTGCATTATGTTAACGATGTGGAAGTCCGGACACTTATACACACAGAGAATAATTTAGCTATTCGCCAACTGAAATTCTATTAATATGACTCAGATTCGGTTATTACGGATTTCAGCAGGTTGGTAAAATTTAACGTCAGTTTTAACAATAAAGTTCGGTTAATTCAACTAAATTTTAGTTGCTACACCCAAATATTCAGAAAACTAATGTAAATATCGTTGTGCTAACTGAAGTTATAAGTTGTTACCATTAAAATACACTTTTTAATTCGGCTGGCACTTTATTTCTCTGTATGTATGTATATTTAAAACAATTACAAAGAAATATATTTACATTTCAGCAAAACAAATTAACTAAAGTAAATATTTTAAACTAAGTTCTTCAGTTTTTTTCTATCTACTAAGCTACAGCAAAAAAAGTTTGTTAATTTTAACAAGTCGATTTAATTCTTTGCTAAACATCAGCTCACTGAGGTTCAGCAAAACACTTTTGAAGATATTAGCAATTTTTCTGCAAGGATCCTCCCAGCAAACATTTTGCTGACTTCACTAACTTTACGGAATTTTATTTTTGAGTGTATTTGTAAATGTTTTTCTACTAGTAATGTTTACTAATTTTGAATCTAGATATTTCAAAATTTAGTTAGTTGAAGGTTACATTTGCATTTCACTTCTATTTAAAATAAATGTATATATTACGTAAGTCAAGGTCAGAGTTATAACTGCTAACAAGTACTCGAAATGTTTTCTTTTGTACCTGGGGTTTTTGTATTATTATTTTTTTTTTGTAAATAAACTCTTGGATATATACACATCTGCTGTGGAAGTTTATTATAGCAACGTTACTACTATATTTTTTTTTTGTTACTGCTGAAAACCAGCATAATTCAAATAAGTCTGCTAGATACACTACATAGTTGTCCTTGAAATACACACACACACACATTTATGTATACTACGCACACAAACTAACATTTCAATTTGTATACATATACTTACCAACATTTGCATTTCATTTCCTTTATTGCTGCAGGGCTTTAATCTAGTAGTTCTTTGTATGTAACTAGCAACAACGACAATAATAATGACAACATTACCATTATCAGCAACTGTCGTCATCATCATCACCATCATAATAATTTACTATATATATATGAGGCTTTCCATGTCAATTATTATATGGAATTAAAGTAAAATGTATAGTATTTTTCAGGGACCATCATTTTTTTTCGAACAAAAATAAAAGTTATTTTTGACAGATATTTAGTTAGAATATTGTACTACCTCACATCCAAAAATCTAATATGATATTGTCATATTAGATTTTATTTTTTTACTTTTATTTTTTTGAGCAAAAATAAAAGTTTTGATTTTTATTTTTTTTCGGCAAAAATAAAAGTTATTTTTTGATTTTAACTCTCTTGTTTTTAAATTTATGGCAACTACTATTGCCATGAAGGATATTTTTATCGGGATGCGTTATTTTGATACGTTCGGTATGAGCTGTTCAAAAATTTTAATGCATTTTTGAAAAAAAAAAAAATACGAAGGTTGAAAGCTTGTTATAAATTGAAAATAATATAAAAACAATCTTTAATACAAATTTGATATAATTTGTATTAAAAATAAAAATTATATTTTTTTCGGCCTTTAATTGTGCAATAAAAACGAAAATTATTGAAGTTTGGGGCCATACTCTATATTTCTTCATTAGGATATTGTCCTAACAAATAATCTATATAGCAGGCACGTAGCTAGGCGGGGGGGCTTGGGGGCTAGAGCCCCCCCCCCCCCCGAAATGATTTGACAAATTTAAAAACTTAATACAATTCGTTAGAAAGTAACAATGTTATTGATAAATTTAATATGAAAATATTTATTTTTGATTTGAATCAAATAGGAAATAGTTTTATATGATTCGAATCTTAAAATTTCGTTAGAAAACATCGCCTGCAAATGGGCGGCTATCAATGTTAGAGTTGATTTTCGACAAAAAGCAATAAATAAAATCATTTCATAAGAGATTTCGAAGTCTTTGACTTAAAATATAATCAAAAAATTGTTTGAGACAATGCAAACTAAAAATTAAATATGTCTACACAGAAAAAACTAAAATTGGGTTTTAACTAAAATATTTGTTGATTCAGAAATATTAAACTGAATTCGGTTGTGTTGATGCAATTGTAGTAACAACTAAAATAATTTGTATCTATTTAATTAATATTATTTTCAACTACATATAGTTTTATTCACATCTATTAAAAATTTAATTAAATATTGTTTACTACTGGGAAAAATTACAAAATTTAAAAAAATCACCAAAATTATAAAAATGTGCCAAAATTTAAAAAAATCGAGACCATTTGAAAAAATCGCAAAATTTGAAAAAAAGTGCCAAAATTTAAAAAAATTGCAGAAATATAAAAAACTCCCAAAATAACTACCAAAATTTGAAAAAAATTTAAAAAAAATCACCAAAATTAAAGAAACGCGAATTTTTAACTTTAAGCGATTTTTTTTTAATTTTGGCGACTTTTTTAAAATTTTTGCATTTGTTTCAATGTTGTTATTATACGTTATAAAAACTGAAAATTTTTTTTATACCAAATTCATTTTTAACCAAACAGTTAATTGAAAGTTAGTTTGAAATTGAACAACAGTGTAATTGAAATTTTTTTGACAATTATTTTTTCTGTCTATTTTGACATAATCTTTTAAAATGGAGATACCACTAAGACTCAAAATTAAGTTTACTTGTGCCGTAAAAGTCGTTACTTTACTTACAGTGCAATCTTTTTATTTAAATTTGGTTTGCTACGCACGCATCTGGTAACATAGTTTTCAGTATTTTTTTTTACGATATATATTACGATATCTCATATTTTTTTAATTTTTTGAAACAAATCTAAGCCTCAATCTTTGATCGATATGCATAATGTGTTAACGTATTTCAATGTGACTCAAATATTCTCAATTTTTTTTTAGACTAAATGTAAACAAATTTCTATCGGCACTCCTTGAAATGCGACATTTTAAAATCAAGCAGCTAAACCAGTCTTTGTGCTATAACAATTTTAAAAACAAATACGTTTTTCATATATTTTTGCTGCTTTATCACCTATCCGAATTTCATTAATTTTAAAAGGAACTTTTAAAGGGAAAATTTAAAGGAAAAGCTTCCTTGTAAGTGTCAGACAATTTATATAGGATATTTGCCTTTTAATTTGTTTTTTTGCACGGTTATAAATTTTTAATTTCCCGAGTTAAAACGGACATAACTATATAAATATACAATTAATTTCGTAGAAAAAAATTAATATGATGTCATATATACTTGCGTATAATTGTATATTGCATTTAGAATACGCTAAAACTAATCCAATTAATAATTACGTTATATTTATATACCTAGACATTACAAAATAATATATATTTTGATATTATATCATATCTTAAAAAACACAATTTTATTTTAGATAAAATTGTATATTACCCCATACAGAGTCACACTAGAAAATTTGTCAATTATATTTTAGATGTAAATATGTATTACAACAATACAATAGTACAATTAATTGTATCATTTTGTGTATAATTGTATACACAAAATTTACCCCATTTTTTTCAATCTAAAACTCTAAATTTAGTTTCAACGTTTTTTCCGTGTTTGTTATTCAATGGTGTAAGTTAATAAATTCCACAAAATCTTCATTTTCATTATATTATTTTTTATTTTTGAATATAATATAATATCCAAATGCTATGGAATTTGTTACAAATTTAGCTAAAGTCTAAAAGGATTAATATTTATTTCGGATTTACATGACGTTTTAAAATCAAAATCCGGATACAACTATAGCTTATTTTGTATATATCAGTATCAGTTCAAATATAAATTTATACCGCTATTTAAAATTGTATTAAATTGTATCGCGTCATTATTCGGATGTTATTTAATTATTATGCCCATTTCTCGGATAAAACTGTTTAAGACTCATATTAAATTTCGTATGATTATATAAACCACCATATTAATTTTAATCGGGTTATTAGAAGTTGAAACTTTTTTACTTTTTTTTACATTTATAAAGTTTTAGCTAGCCTAGACGTATATTAGCACATAAAAATATAAAGTAACGCAATTTTATTTTTCGCGGTTTTCAAAAAGTTTTCCGCATAATCCTCTTTTTATTTACTTAAACTAAAAATTAATATTTAGCTAAAAATTTAACGTAATTAGACAATAACGATGCATATCCAACTTAAAGTACACAAACGTTTTCAAATTTGACGTGTTTCGCGGATTGTGATCAAACAGATTAAAGCGTTGTTTCGCGATATAGACATCAAAATTCGCAAAATAATGAACACAATAAGTAAAAAATGCATTTTAAGGAAATGCACTTTATGCGGGAGGTTTTTGTTGCAAAATGACCTAAGAAAGCGATTTCTATTACACAGTGCAACACATAAATTGGTTCCTCTTTCGTACCCGGTTTTTTTTGAAGTGTATATCGAAACTAAAAAAAATCCGCAAAGGACTTGGCCAGATTACATCGAATTTTTTTTTTTTTGGACACCCTAAGTTTTTGCACCCAAACATGCTTTTTTAAAAAGGAAAATTTTTATGGAATCCATATATCATAAACCGTTCGGAATTTTGTTTTTATGTCTTTGGCAAAATCATCATTGAAAAAATCATAAAAAAATAGCATTTTTTCGCAATTTTTTGCAATTTTGATGCAGTGGATGCAATTTTTTTTGGGTCGGTCCATATGAGAATTTTTTTGCTTTGGTTTGGATCTACAACTTTGCCAAAGACATAAAAACAAAATTCCGAACGGTTTATGATATATGGATTCCATAAAAATTTTCCTTTTTTAAAAAAATCATGTTTGGGTGCAAAAACTTAGGGTGTCCAAAAAAAAAAAATTTCGATGTAATCTGGCCAAGTCCTTTGCGGATTTTTTTTTAGTTTCGATATACACTTCAAAAAAAAACGGGTATGAAGGAGGAACCAAACGATGACCTTAAAAATGCTGCACTGTGTTATTTATACGTGATTGCCCATTACGTGTAGGAAAAAATTTAGCACACAAAAAAAAAAAAGCTGTTACTCTAGTGTGCAAAACAAAAATATATAATCAAAATAAAAATCGAAAAGCCCCCCCCCCGAAACAAATTCCTAGCTACGTGCCTGCTATATAGTTTTTGTTTTCAAAAGTTATTAATTGACCACTTTCAGGAATGTGTTGATAGATCTATTTCGGGAATTTTCTAGGTTCCCGTCATCAGAACACGTTTTGAAAGCTGGAACAATCCCATGCAAAACATCAAACAAACATATAAACTAGTTTACTCACTACATGAGAACTAATATGTATTATATGAACTCGAAGTAAAAAAGATTATCACCATTGATCAAAAAATAAATTGGAAACTTGTTTTTTGTGTGTATGTCCACCTTTGGTAAATATTCCATACACGTTTTTTATTTTTTTGCCCTTTTTATGAGTACATTTGTTTTTAAAGCCAAAATGTACAGGCCGAGTAGTAAAGAAGTTTGATACAATTTTTATTAAAAATAAAAATTATGCTTTTTTTTTTTTGTTTTACATCGTATGAATAATATACAATACGTATACGCACTAGGGTGTGATTTAAAAATAGATTTGTCATCACATTCCACAGTTTTAATTGCAAAAAGCTCCAAATGGAAGAAATACATTTTATTTTTGGAAAAAGTTAACCCGTGACAAATTTTGGACCGAAATAGGATATTTGTGAAAAAAGAGTATTTTTATTAAAAATTGCCAAAATTCGAAATTTTGATAAATTTAATTTTTGATTTCACTTATTCATTTAATATTCAAAATTATTCAGATATAGAATTCTGACTTCAATGGATATTACTAATTACTAACCCACTTTATCCTGAAGTCAAAATCGACCAAAATTTTTTTTTTAAATTAATTTTAAAATTTTTTTCAAAATGCCTAATTAAAAGATATCGTTTGCTTTTTTTTTATAATATAATAGCTGTAATTAAAGAAAAAAAAAAATAAAAATTAATTAAAAAACTGATAATTCGTGTTTGTGTGTGGGAACGACGACTTTCCAGGACATTTTATGAAAATTGATTATTTTGTCAAAAATTTAACCAAATTATAATGTTTTCATCAAAGTTTGCATAATTTTCTGAAAAATATCACTTACATTTGATGTGACTATAATTATATTTACTTTTGTTTAAAACATATTTAACCGTAAGTGGCCTGGAGAAAAAAGAAAACGTAATTAATATTATGATTACAACAGATTAAAGATTTTAAATTGCAATTGCATTCGCAGAATTTATATTTTCAGGGCAATTCATTTAAAAATTGTAATACAATAATTGATTTTCAGGTAAACTCAGCATATGTATAACGTATATATATATATTTCATTTTCATGCAAATATGAAAAGCATTATAATATTAATAAAATGAAAAAAATTTGTGATATTTTTTAGACCCTTGAATATATTGCAAAAAATATTGGCAAAAGGCTGGTAAAGCCTCTCAAAAAATTGTTCTGCCAATAATTTATTTGCATCATTTTTAGTACCACTGGCAGTTTCTGACTGGTTGCTTTTACACTTGAGAAAATTTATTAGCTTTAAAATGACAATATCGCTATTTTTAAACTACGGTTATTTTTATTTTATTTAAGAGTTAAGAATGAAATTAGAAAAATTCACGATTTTGGAGACTCTTAGATAGGTTGTTAAAAAAATAGTTTCATAAAGTCCAACGTTAAAAAAACAAAAAAAAATCTTTAAAAGGTTAAACATCGCAATAACATATTATTTTAGATTTTTTTAATTTTAAATTAATAATATTAACAAACATTTATTTTTTATTTTGATGGAAAACATTTTCGAACTGTTGATATTGTATATACTTTTACGAAAAATTATTTAATTTTTATTTTATTAATTAATAATCATATAATTACAAATTATATACTATTACCCTAACCGAGCACTAGTTACTATGACTTTCGGCGCGTTGTAGCGAAAACAGACCAGTGCATCTGGTGGGAATCGAACCCACGACCCCGCACTGTTAAGCCATCACGCTACGAACTCGCCAACCGGGGCGCACGTACGGAAAATTAAATTTAAAAAAATATTTTAAAATTATTTGAGTTACTCGAATAATTTTAAAAATTTACTCGAATAATCGAGTAAGGGCAAAACCTCAAAATCGAGTTACTCGTTTACTCGAACAAAAGGAAAGTCGCGTAATTTGAATACCCTAATCCCAATACTACACTGAGTAATCCCATTACTACACACAGAGAAAAGTTTTGCTATTTGCCAACTGAAATTTGGTTACTAGGACTCAAATTCGGTTGTTACGGATTTCAGTCGTTTTGCACAACTGAACATTAGTTTTTACAACAAAGTTCGGTCAATTCAACTAAATTTTAGTTCCAACACTAAAAATATGCCGAAATCTAATGTAAATATCGTTGTACTAACTGAATTTATAAGTTGTTACCATTAAAATACACTTTTCAATTCGGTTGGCACTTTTTTTTTTCTGTGTGTACTCTTCACTACAGTTTTGAATTTTTTCATAACTTTAACGGAAATTGTCACTGGATCTCGTCCATTGACACTTTTCATAGAATCTATGAAACAGGTTTCATTAAGGTCAATGTTTATGAAATGTTTGTAGAATTAATGAAAATCTTCTTAAAATTAATGAATCATACCGACAATGAAGCGTTTATAAAATTCATGAAACAATTTTATAAATTTTTCATTATTATGAAGTTCTTTGAATTAATAAAACTCTTCATGAATGTCTTGAAAAATGCATAGGAACAAAGCTAATGAACCACTTTATAAGATTTTTTAAACAATTTTGTGATGTCCAAAATTAATAAAAGGCTGCATTGAAATAATAATGCTCTTTATAAAATATGTTGAACGCTTGAGAATAAAATCTTAAAACTAAAATTTAAAATTTATGAAAATTAATGTAATTGTGAAACTTTATGAAACTTTATGAAAAAATGGACCAACTAAGTCTTTGAAATATTTTCATAGTTCTAAAGAAAATTTTCATTAAATTTACGAGGAGATAATTTATGAAATCGAATAAATTTTTTTTTGTGACACTATAATATTTTATGATAAAAAAATATGAAAAATTTCTTAATATAAATAAAATTTCTTGGGTATAATGAAATTCTTTATAGAATCTACGAAAAAAAATCTATGAAATTGTTTCATTAGTATCATGAAGGATAATTCTTTCAATGATGATTTTCTCAATGGTGATCAATAATTCGAAATTTTTAAAAATCTCTTTCCGGTTTTTCTGAATAGTTGAAAAAAATTTCAGGAATTAAAAAAAACTGGTTAACCTATTTTTAAATGTTATACAATTATTCTCAGAAATAATTAATTTTGTTTTTTTTTTTTAATTTTAATAATTTTAGATTTTACTTGAAAAATTATTATTCATTCTGGATCAGTTTGAGAAATAGTTCTATGATTTTAAAAAAATAATTATCATTTTGTCCGTGGTACAACTTTTGCCTTCAAAGCAATTTATTAAAAATCGTTGATTATTGACAACGGCTCAAATAAAATAAATTTTGAACATTTAACTAAATTTTTTCCAAAAAATAGTTTACACTTCTTATTTTAAAGACTTTAAATAATTTTTTTGTTAATATAAAATATCAGAATAATAACGCTGTAAAATTCAAATTGATGCTATAAACACATAGACGACTGCAGCTACACGACTACAGCCTGTCAAAAATAAAATACACACGTTTATATGAAAACGATTATTTTGGCACCAACACAACTACACGGCTACCCGACTACTTTTGCCGCTGTAGTCAACTTAGGTTAATTTCTATTTTTGTTGGCTGCAAAACAAAATAGTGTTGACAATAAAACAAAATATGCAACAAATTTGTGCTTAAAAATATTTTATTTTGTTAAACACAAAAAACGTCGCAACATCAAATGGTATAATTGCATTAATATTCAAGAGGGGTTATATAAATTTATTTTCACGTTATAATAATGTATTATAAATAAGTAATTGTATTTTTAAGTGAACTTTATATACGTGTCTACAACCAAGCATGTTGTTCTATTTTAATAAAGAAAAAAAAAAGATGTAATTGGCACTACTGAAACAAAAATGCATTTGTATCAGGGATGTTAAATGGAGTTTTCAATTTTGTACCAACATCCAAAAAAAATTGTACTTTTTGGACGTTGACGGTACCATTTTTTTTAAATTTATTAAAACAACAAAAAAAAATACATAAAAATTCTCTTGTACAGAAAAAAAAAAACAAAACCTTCCAATAACATACATTATATGTATGAATAAAATAAGGCATTAAAAAGTCTTATGAATATATGAGACCAAATCATGGAATTATTTGTTTAGTTAATAAACTATTTGGAATTTCTACATCATAGCAGCATAAATTTGTCGCTCTTAACCAATCCTTAGTCTGTATGAGACTTGATAATGTTGGCTAATGTAGTCTGTTTCTTTCCTTAGTTTTTATTATATTTTGAAAAGAAAAAAACTCTTTCCACATTTGCAGACCAGTGTGGAATGGATAAAATTCCAGCAACGACTAGAAATGTCTGGAAACATATTGACATTCAGTTCATTTTGAAAATTAGCTACTACCGACCAAAAACTACAAACGTTTAAATTTTTTAACGACTTCAGTTAAAAAAATTTTAGTTTTTACTCTGGCTCAAGTAATATTTTTACTAAGAAGACAAGAATGGAGCAAAATTAATGATTAATCGGTTTTTTGTTAAAGTTCTGCCTATTATGGAGGCTATAACTTTTCTAAAACATTGGGTTCTGATGAGATCTTTAACCAGATCGAAATACTAGTATTAACCTAGCTAATATGTTTGATTTGCTTTATTTTTGTAAATATACGGAGGTTGAGAGCTCGTTCTAAATTAAACATATGTAAGATTGTTTGGAATTTTCTTTCATTTCTTTAACAATAATTTAATTTTCGTTTGAGTTTGAATTTTAACGTCTTTTTCAGACAATTGCAGGTAATACTATAATTAATATGCAATTTTATTTAATTTAATTGTGAAAGGCGTGGTAGAGAAGAATGAGTGTATTTTCTAAAAATCATAGCTACATTGCAAATATTAAATTTTTTCTGAATCAGACTGCGCTGTTTCTGGTATTGAACGTTCGTCAGTGACCCTGTTTTTTTGAATTTTGAATAATGTAATATTTGTTATGTTTTTATTTGTTCGATTGCGTCTATATGAAATTTTTCTGTGCAATCACTGACCGTGGTATAGATAAACTGATTTCTAATGCCACATGCACTCGCACTACACGTTAGACAGAGCGCTTTAGCCCTCTGAGCTATAGTTAGGTCGAGTTTTGTTGTGATTAAAACTAGTTTTATTCAATACACGGTGTTTTTGTTCTTGCATACATAATCTCAGAAGTACAACTCCAACAACACAACAGTTCTATTTTTAGAAACTCACCTCACTCTAATGTCCACTGTTTTCCCATATGTTATAAGTGATGCCATATCTATATATCAATTTTCACTTCTTCAGAATTTTAATAAATTCAAAATAAAAGTGAAGTTGGCTGCAACAAGTGTCAATATATGTAAGAGCTGCCAGATAAATTTTGTAAAAAATCGTAAATTTTTAATCGATATTAAAAAAAAAAATTGCCAACTTTATTCTTCAAAATCCTTAAAATGATGATAAATCGTAAAATCTGGCGGATATAGTCGCATATATTTTAAGAGCTCATTACATAAAACGAATAAATGCAATGAAAAAGGACACAATAACAATTTGTTTGCTATACTAAAAATTCAAAAAGGGGAAAAATTAAAAATTTTTAAATTGTACCAAATGAGTCGCGGTAGTACCACGGTACTTTAGAAGGTCAAAATGTACCAAAAAAAGTACAATTGTACCAACTTTAACATCCCTGATTTGTATAAAAAACAGCTGTTGATATTTTTAAATTGAATCGTGATCAGCTGTTTACTATGCTGCTGTCGTTTCCAAAATAATAAGTAGCTGACCACACGGCGACGATTGCAGTCAACGGCATTTGCAGTCGTGTAGCTCTGCAGTCTGCTGTGGTCTATGTGTTTATAGCATGACATACAAAAATAATAATATTTGGGGTTATTTTTAAGTAAAAATGAGCTCTCTTGCATGAACAACTTTTTATCAGAGAACAGATTTAAAAAAAACGTTCTGTATATTCCATTTTTACCACTGAATTTTATAAATTTACTGTTTTTAATACATTAAAACTAAAAAATGATTGTTCAGAAAAAACCTGGATATTCGACAACAAAAAACCGTCTTATTAGATATTCGAAAATTTAAATTTTTAGAAAAACCAAACCCGACAACGCACAAAAAAACCGGTTAAAATTGGGTTTCAAAAACCACCTCGATCACCCTACCCAATAGTTCTAATTAAAAAATGCTTTAAATTTTTGTTTAATATTTGAGATAATATCAAATAATAACTATATAAAAAAAAACTAAATTGGGCATATTTAACCATGCCTACTCTGCCCACTTATTGAGAAAAACTAAAAAAGTTGTACCATGTTTTATTCGTATCATATATGAGAATAAATACTATAACTTCGACATTGATAGGATTTAGTTTTTCTGCAGCCGGGAAGTTGGCTTGGAAATCCTCATATATTTATGTAAATCTACTGTACAAAAGCATCCACAAGCGCTTCATTATTTGTGTATATTTCGTTGATTTAACTTGTATTTTTTTTACCTAATGTTTACCTAACATACCGACTTGAATTGAAAAATGGCAGTTGGGTGGGTGTGTGTGTGTGTGTGTGTATGTGGCAGTTTTAAATAGAGGTTTAAAAAAAAAAATCACTTTTACATATGTTGCATTTTTCCATAATTGCATGTTGTCACTTCCACCGTTATCATTTTCCTCTTCTTTGTAGATACTTATGTGTACAATTGTATTTGTAGCAACTGTTGTTGCTTTACATCCGTTAATAGCAACATTTGTTCATCATTCATTCATTCTTAATATTTCTGTTAAAAAAATGTTGTTTTATATTTTTGTTTCTAAGGCAGCACAGTGGGGTTATTAAAAATAGTTTGCAAAATGATTCAGTAATTTCTACCAAGATGACTATTTTGCAAAACAATTACCCAGCTAAAATAAATAAATGGAACTACTTATAAATGAATCACTTGTTTCATTACTTTAACAAGAAGTGGCCTGTAATAAAAAATATTCCAATTAGGAGTTAATTTTCATGGGTGCGAAGATGGTAATATTTCATATGGGGGTTGCATGGAAGCGTGAAAAAAATTGTTGACCAGCAATCAGAGGGTTCCGGGTTCGAATAGCGGAACCGCCATTTATTTTGTATACAATTATTTCCGTTTTTTAAAAAAAAATATTTGATTTTTTTATTAACTATTTCTTTTGAGTACATTTATATTAGTTTTTTGTTTTTATATATTTTATGTTATTTTAAATTTATAACAAGCTTTCAACCTCCGTGTATTTACAAAAATAAAGCAAATCAAACCTATTAGCTAGGTTGATACTAGTATTTCGATCTGGCTAAAGATCTCATCAGAACCCGAAGTTTTAGAAAAGCTAGAGCCTCCATAAGAGGCAGAACTTTAACAAAAAAAACCTATTAATCATCACTTTTGCTCCATTCCTGTCTTCTAAGTAATCAATCATGTCGTTATGGTTTTTTGCTAACAAACATCATGACATTACTAAACTTTGAAGATCAAAAATGTTCTTTTTATTTCTTATATTTCTCACTTAATTTTTTATGAAATTTTATAAAAATATAAAAAATTTCAAACAGAAAAATGATTCTTAAAATATTAGCTTTGTTACAAAATGATTTTAACATTTATATATTAAATCAACTTAGAAAAGTTAATTCCGGGTATTATATATCGAAATTTTAGAATAATTTTGCGACAAAATTGTTTTTTCTTCTTCTTTTAATAATATTTTTAATTTGTCATTATATAATTAATTAATTGTATTAAAGCAAATTATTAAAACATTTAGAGAAAATACGTATAAAGTTGCTTGAAAAATTCTTACTAAATAAAATATAATATAAAAAATTAATTACGATTGTCATTGTCTGACGGTTGCAAAACACTTTCTAACAAAAAATAACTTTATTTACAAACATATTTATACATGCATGCATTCTGTGTTTGTACCATCAAACAAGAATAAGTCTGCAAAAACTCAACTATAATGTATATCAATCGATAGCTCAGGAGTAGAACGTCAGCTTGGCATGACCAAGTTCGTGTGATCAAACCCCACGCCAGCCACAAGATTTTTTTTTGAAATCAAAAAATCTATAAAAACAAGTGAAAAAGAACATCCTTTTCATTGGTTTAAATTTACATTGATATTTATTAAATGGAACACCTCCATTCCTATAACAAGCCAATGTTAAATTCACCGATGAAAAACCCAAATTTGAACCACATCCGATTCAACAGTTGTTATGTTTATATTACTCTTTTTTTTTGGTGGGTGTGTAAATCGAGCAGTAAACAAATTCCAAAAGATTTAAGTTTTCTCATAACTGGCTCCTACTAATACAGCTACCGATTGCAATTCGTCTATCCAGTTCAAATGTCTAATTAAATTGCAAAATTTTGTCAATATGTCCTACTGTGCACTGTTTTGTCTGGGAGTTGTCATTCATATGTTTATGAGTGACATATGGTGCAATTTTTAATGTAAGCAGTAGGGTTATAACTTTTTTTTTATTTCTTCATCGCACCACGCTATCTGCAATGTTGTACTGACAATAAAAATAATTTTTTTTAGGTCATTTTGGTGAAAAAAGTTTAGGCACCGCATGTAATTTCGAAAACTACCCCAAGAATTTTTTTTTTTGTTTTCTGAAATTGTTTTTATTATTTGTTTACCATATATATATTACTGTCTCACTCATAGAAATAAACGTGTAAAAATAGCAAAAAAGAACTACAAAAATTTAGTTAATAATGAGCTTGCAGACAAAACTGCTAAAATTAGCTAACTTTTTTACTAAATATTAGTAAAATAAAAATAGCAAAAATAAATCGATTGAATTTGCAAATACTTAATAATATTTGAGCTAAATTTTAGTTAATTGAAGTAAATAAATAATCTGCTAAAATCAGCAAAAACATTTACTAAATATAGTAAATGAAAAAAATTATTAAAAAATTGAAAAATGTTTAGTTTTTTTTTCTAATGCGAATAAAAGTTTGTTCTTATGAAATCAGCAAACTACATTTCTGTTATTTGCATTCTACAGTACCTTCCTTTAAATATAACTTTTAAATTAACGCAACTAATAAATGCATCATTTCGTCTACATCATGTTCCGAGTTATTGGAAAATAGCTCAAATTATTATGATCCCTAAACCCGGTAAACCAGGAAATGAAATTACATCATACAGGCCAATATCTTTGTTACCAATGTTATCAAAAGTATACGAAAAATTAATTATTAAACGTTTAAAAACAATCATCGAAGCTAGAAACATTATTCCAAACCATCAATTTGGATTTAGAAACAATCATTCAACAATCGACCAAGTGCATAGAATAACCAACGTCATTGAAAAAGCATTAGAAGAAAGGAAAATCTGTTCGGCCGTTTTCCTAGATGTGTCACAAGCTTTCGATAAAGTCTGGCATAATGGATTACTTCAAAAACTTAAACAAATACTTCCAACAAGTTTCTATAACTTACTGCAATCATATTTACAAAACAGATATTTTAGAATCAAACATGTAAATGAATATTCTAATCTTAGAAAGATAAATGCAGGTATCCCTCAGGGCAGTATTTTAGGCCCCCCTTTGTACCTGATTTTTACAAGTGATTTACCAACTCATCCACATAGTGTAACGGCTACCTTTGCAGACGATACAGCAATTCTATCGATTGGAAAAACAATAACAGAGTCTTCCCAAAACCTTCAATCTGGTGTAAATAAATTGATTTCATGGTCCAAAAAATGGCGAATTAAACTTAATAACACAAAGTCTATACATGTAGATTTTACAAACAAAAAATAAATTGTATACCTATATATATTGATAACAACGAAATTCCCCGTTCTAATAAGGCCAAATAACTGCCCAGTAAAAAATTTTCGTGTTTTTAGAAGCAGGATAAAAGAAATGCGCTGATGTAAGTGCTTACTATTACATAATAATGAAAACCAGCAAATGAAACGAATAATTTTCGTATAAAAATAAACAAAAACATTTTTTGAGCTTCCTGATTTCCCTTACAAGAATGCAGGTTGTAAGCAGCTTACCTTAATTCCTTACAAGGATGCAGGTTGTAATGCAGAAAGTTTCATATCGTGGATTATAAACGATCTATTCCTGTTTTACCGAGTGATTTCCGATTGTGTTTGGTGTTTTTGAGTATGTTGTACAAAATAAATAGTCATTTAATTGTTTCTGAAGAGCTAGCACGTGGTGCGGCAAAATGAAATTATTTTATTAATATGTCTAAATTTTTAACAACAAAAAATTAATAATAATATTATATAATATTCATATTATTACTTTAAATCGTAATAATGTAGACATGAAATATGATTTTACTGAACGCCATGAAATCACAGCTTTTTGTAAGCGCTATTTTGCCAAAAAGTAATGCTTCCAAGTGGGAATTCGCCATATAAAAATCATGGCATGTGTAAGCAGGTTTGTAAGGGATTCTTTTTGGCTTACTCCCTTACAAACCTGCTTACCTGCAAGCAGCGTTTTTTACTGGGTAGGTATGAACTTAGATTCGAAACTAAAATGGAATGAACACGTAAAAACAAAAAGAGAAGAGTTAAAAATAAGGTTTCATAAACTAAATTGGCTTATAGGGAGAAGGTCATGCAGAGAGACTACGAACTCATGTAAATCCAGAAGCACATAACCTGATTTACACTGATAACTTAGAAAGAAGATTAAAACGTACAAAACCCTCTGATTTACCAAATCATCAACGCTTAGTTTAAGAAAAACATCTCTTATTTTAGACAAACTGCTTGTTAGCTCTAAGCTAGTTGCAGTAAATGTTTGTATTTTTATGTAAATTATTTTAGTATATTTTTTTTTTGTTTAAATAAACATTTAAAAAAACAAAAAAAAAAAAAAATTTGCAACCTACTAAAGTTGAGGTAAATATAGCAAAAATTACAGTTTTTGTTTGTTATTTTGAGTCTATAAATATTTAGTAATTTTTTTTTTTTGCTAATTTTACAGAGTAAAATGCTATTTTCAACTAACTTAAATTGACATCGCATATAACTTAAATTTTGCGAAGTTAACAGATTTATTTTTGCTGTTCTTATTCTATTAATATTTAGCAAAAAAAAATGCTAAATTTAGCAGTTTTTTCTGCAAGATCATTTTAAACTAATTTCTAGTAGCTTTTTATGCTATTTCTACAGGTTTGTTGATATACAAGTGATACACTTGATACTAAAATTTAATTCATTTAACAAATCCGAAAAATACAGTCATAGTATCGCGATTTTTTCCTGCCTTTCATCGGCATGGTGAGATTTTTTTAATATTAATTATAACACAATACTAAATAATTTGCAATTAATTTTCTATTTTTATACTTAAACGAAAAACTAAAATTCAAAACTTCATCGCGTTTGGCGCGTGAACTTTTTTAACGATCGCGAAAAAGTGCTATGCAATTTCTTAATATTTTATTGGTCTATACGGCTATGCGATAAAGAATTTGATATTTGCAAAAAGTTATAAACCTAGAGGCCAGATGTGTTTTTTTTTTATAAATTTATTTAAAAATTTTAATGTGTTGGTATTGTATTTTTTGTGCCCGAACATGTTTTAAAACTGACATTGAATTGAACGCGGTTTTGTTCACAAAAGTCCCTATTTTCCCTACTATTTAGTAATGATTGTTTAAGATAAATTTTTAAACTCAAAACTATTTGTCAGTAACGGATCGTGTTTCAAACCGGTTTGACTAATTTTAACACAGAGTTTCGTATGACGCTAAGATATAAGTCATCTTCATTTAATACGATAATACAGATAAAATTATGTATATATAATTTCAATTACCCATTTCTTTGATTTGAAACTTACTTTCAATTAAAAATTTAATAATATCTAATTAATTAAAAATGAATTTGGTGCACAACCAATTTAAACAAAATCTCAAAATTTAAAAAATCTTAAAAATTAAAAAAAAAAATTATGAAATTGAAAAAATCGCAAAAATTGGAATAAAGCGCTAAATTACAAAAAAAAAAAAGAAAAACGTACAAATTAAGAAATCGTTAAAAAAATATCCTAAAATTAAAAACTATCAGAAAAGAAGCAAAATTAAAAAATGTTTATGAGATATGGACGTTTTAAATTTTTATTTAGGTGATTTTTTAAATATAACAATTTTTTCAACTTTGGAATTTTTTTTTCTAAAGTTTATAGATTTTTTAAAATTTTAGAGATTTTTTAGAATTTTAGAGATATTTTAAAATTTTTGAGATTTTTTAAAATTTTAGAGATTTCTTAAAATTTTGCCGATTACTTCAAATATTTGCGATTTTTTAATTTAAGCTAGTTTTTCCAATTTTAGCAAATGTGTTTCGATTTAACAATTTTTATTTTAATTTAAACTTGTTTTTTTTCTAATTTTTTAAGAGTTTTTTTTTTTTAATTTTGGTTATTTTTTTCACACACTATAAATTCTATAGTGACACGTACCCAGATTCAGTTAAAAAAAAATAGTATTCCCAATTTTTGGTGATATTTATCTTTCCATTTTGTAATGGAAAAAATCGCTAATTTGAAAAAAGCAAAAATTTAAGAAATTTAAAAAAAAATCTCAGACAAACAGGCACAACTGAAAAATGGACGTTTCAGTTATTTTAATTTTTTTTTTCAATTAGGGAACTTTTTGAAATTCCAAAATATTATAATTTTTCTGTTAATTTAGAGAAAAATTTGTCATGATCTAAAACCGAACAAATAAAATCTCACACATTCCAAAATATTTTTAAATTTTGGTAATTGTGAAAACTTTGGTGATTTTTTAAAATTTAAGCGTTTTTTCCAATTTTACCAAAATTTTCTTTCTATTTAACGATTTTTTTATTTAATTTTTTTTTTTTTTTGCAATGTTTAAGCGTTTTTATTAATTTTGGTTATATTTTCAAACACACTACACTGATAATAATCCATGCATAAAGAAAGGAAAAAAAAATTGACGAATGTCGATTTTTAAAAATTGTTCACAATTTTGGCGATTTTGGCAATTCTAATTAATGTTTTCATAGTATCTACTAAAAATTTGGTTGAAATTAAAAACAATATTCAATTAAAATTTTAATAAGAGCAATTAAAATTTTAATTGAAACTTAAATCAATTTAACATAGTGGCGATAGCTTATAACGAACACCAGTTAAAAGAATTTTTTTATTATAACAAAAGATTTTTCTGATTCCAGATTTGGGTGTTTTTTACTTAAAATACACTCAAACAATGCAAACTTTAAATTTAAATATCTTCTTATTTTGACCTAGCCTATTAACCCTTAAGTGTCCAACAGTGTTGATTTGCATAAAAGGGTGTTTTTATTGCTTTGCAATGCTAAATAAACAAAAACTGCGTACAAAAAAAAAAAAAACTGCGTTAAAGCAAACAACCAAAATGTCAAGATTTTGAATTGCCCGTTACACAAAATGAAGAAAAATATATCATTTGAAAGATTTCATTTGATTTTAAATACTTATGTTTTTAATTTAATTTAAAATTATTTTTGCATCTTTTTCAATATCATAAGAAACTAATTTTTTTAGTTTTTAATAAATTTTGCACATTTACATTTCATTGATTTCCATGATTAATAAAAGATGCAATTCTACATATGTATTAACGGGTACGCCACTGTTTAAGTTTTATAAAAAAAAAGCAAAAAAGGAAAAGATTTTTTCTAAATTGAAGGAATACAGTAAGTGATTTTTGTGTTTTGATATGCTCCATTAAATTTAAAACAAAAACGTCACTTTTCTACAACTTACAATTTTTTTTTAAATGGGTTTTATTTAATCCCTTATATTAATTTAATTCTGCCAATTATATATTGGGCGTTTAATAACGTATGGTATAACATATTGTGAGATACAATTAAATATGCATTTTTAAGAAAAATTATAGTGTCAAGTAAAATATTTAATTTTACGAAACTGTGTCACATTATATAATATTCTATGATATTATTTTTACTCGGGTATTCTTCACTCTAAAATCAATATTTGAAAAAAGTTGAAAATTGTTGAGTAGTGTTATGTTTACAAGCAGATAATTGTTGAATAAAAAAATAAGTTTTGCTAAAGCTTCCTGTTTTTATTGAAAAAGTAATATCATAAATATTTAATTTGACGTTTTTATACACAGAGAGAATTCCTTGGACAACTTTAAATGCAATTCTTTCACTAAACTAATGAAGTTTTCTTCACAATGTGAATGAAAATGTTTTTAAACTTCATAAAAAAGCTTCATAGTTTTAATGAATCTAGTTTCATTAAACCTTTTGTGATTAATCACATTACATTTTTAATAAATAAAAGGAAATGTTTCATTAAATTTTTTATCTAAAACTACATCAATTTAACGAAAAGTTTCAATGAATGAGTTCAAGTGACACTTGATAGATCTAATGCCGAAATTCATTGATATCATGCAGAGAATTCTCTCAGTGTATACAAAATATAAAAAAGTAGTCGTAGTCTTTCAAACCCCTGCAACATATACAACATTTATTAAAATCTTCGCCTTCGGGTCGGGATACCTCACTTGTTAGTACATTTTGCAGGCATGACGACGAAATTTTTAGATTTAAGCCTACTGTCTTTTTTATGTGAAAGATTTAAGGATTCATTACTCGAGCGGACTCGTTTCGTAAACAGACTATAACGCCATACAATATGTAAAAATAGTACCTACATAAAATATGTTTTCTCTGCTTTACATACAAAACAAATAGTGACGTATTTGCGGAAAGTAAATTTATTTTCAACAGAATTTACTTTCCACAAATCCGGCACCGTTTGTTTAGTATGTAAAACAGAGACACCATATTATATGTATGTAGGTACTATTTTTACACATTGTATGGAGTTACAGTCCGTTTATGAAACGTATCCGCTAGAGTAATGAAGCCTTTAGACTTAACTGTGCTTTAAGCTTCCCTTATTGTATTTAAAAAACAGTACAAAGTAAATAAAACTAACATCAAATAAACAATTTAAACTAAATATAGACAGATACAATAAAGTTGTTGAGTAATTGCAAGGATTTATTATATAGTTTTTTTTTTCTGCAACAGCAAAAGGAGCATAAAGGAAAACTTTTTTTTTTTTTGCTTTTTGTGTACACAATTCATTATACTTTTAATCATCTCTGTATATCTTTATGAAATCCTCTTCAAAATCCTCTATCATGCTTTTGTTTAAAAACTCTTTTATATTACAACATTTTTCCCTTTTTTGTTTTATGGCTTAAAGACAACACAACAAAAAAAAAAAAAAAAGTAAAAATAAAGAGAAAAATGTCGCGTTAATGCTACACTTTCACCACAAACTGCATTATTAATGACTTGGAAATGTCACGTGCTTTTGGTTTCCTAACAAAAATTCCTTCCCCACTAGTACATATTCAAAAGCATACATGGGTGGGTAGTGATGGCATTGCAAAGTGTGGCCTCTAGTGCACAGTAGTAAGTGTGTAGTTGTAGTGGTTGGTTGGTAATGGTATTGGTAAATGGTACATATACATTTTTAGCACAAAAACACATTTTTTTGCATAAATGGTTTCTCTATCATTCTATCAATATTTTAGCCACATTAAAGATCTATAGAAATAGTGGTTTAGAAAGAATGGGGGGATGGGGGACGAAATCCACATAAACCAGATGAATACTTATACTGAAAAGCACAAATTCTAACAGATAACCAACAGCAACAACAAAAACAATAGTCATTGCCAATGGCATTTTAAACATTATATAAATTGTTATCGATTCCTATCACCAAGTAATCCATGTTTAGTTGAGTATCAATCGCCATAATCAATACCGCATACGAATAGTTGCTATTACCACCATTACCATCACGACAATTTTGTTGCTGCTGCTTCTGTTACCACTGCTACAATGTTCGTACATATTGAAGTAGAGACCACTGTGAAACCACATTACAAAGCTATGCTGCTATTATAGATTAAAATTGCAATACTGTACACTCAAAAAAATAAGTAAGTAGCAAAGTTAGTATAACGTTTTGTAAATCAAGAATACTATTGCCTAGCAAATTATTAACTGAAATTGTGTCAATTTTCAGCTAAAATTTTCGTTATACTTATTCAGCACTTAACTAACGTTTTACTAATATTTTACTAATGTTTTACTAATTTATTTTGCTAAATTTGCTGATAAGCACATTATAAGAATGGACGACAACCAGATTGAAAGGTATACGCAAAATGAAGTAGATATCGTTGCATGTAAAGATGTAGTAGAGACGAGGAAAATGATACTAAAAAGTACAACTCTTTTAAGACATATAAAAAAATCAACCATGGAAGATTTTTGCATCTGTTTTTCATGCAAAAGAACGCTAACAATGTGAATACATATGTGGATTAAAAAAAAATTTAATTTTATGTTGTCACCCGCTTTTCAAAGTAATTACCTATTAAATAAATTATAGATAAAATAAAATATTTCAATTTAATAAACATTATTGAACAATTACTTAATGTCCCGTTATCTACTAATTGTGACATTAACTGACACATTTGTTGTTGTTTCCCATATTCATTTTGAATTTAACTATTTCTTAAATTTTAACTTGACATTCAGTAACAAGGTATAAATGTGTATTTGTAAACTAAATGTTTATAGTGATTATTAATGCAGTGTGGTTAAATTGCAAACAAATATACGTACAGACAAAAGCGAAAGACAAAAACACATACCTTAGGTAATTTTTTACCTTTCCCTTTTCTTATTGCAAAAAAACGGTTTGATATGTAAAATTTTGTTATTATTCTGTTTCGTTTCTAGAATTATTGCATATGTCTTTCTTCAGACAACCATTGATGTAAGTACTTGAAAGATAATTTTGTTTTTTGATACATAATTACTTATATATATTTTCTGATATTAAATTAATTCATGTCGTGCAGGTGGAAGTATGGACATTTTTATATTTTGTTACATATTGTAAATTATTTTTAAAAGAACCACACAAAAACTATTAAGATTTTTATCAAATAAATTAACTAAAATATAATTATGTAATCAGTTTTTGAATTTTTTCCAGTCAACTAATATTCAGCAAACATTTTATTAACTTTCAGCAAGGATTTAAAGTGTTAGCACAACTTTTACTGACTCTATTAATTTTGATGCTAAAAATTTGCCCTCTGATTTTCAGCAAATGATTTTGCTGACATTGGAAATCTTTTTGCAAGCCCCTACTGACTAAAATTTGGCTGATTCAGCAACATTTTTTTGCTGATTTTACTACATTTTTTTCTCTGTGTATTAATCAATGGTTTAAATCTTTTGTATCATGAATGTTAAATGAAGGTTTAATAAATTTTACAGAATCAAAAATAATTCACAAATATTTTATACATACTTCAAAATTTTAAATAATGTAAAATTATTTTTTAATTAAGGACCTATAATAAGTTATTTAAGTTTTGTAAAATTATATAAGTTACCCAGCAAAATTTGTAAGAACTGGTTACCTCTCAATCTATTCCAGGTCTAAAACAGGTTCCTGGCATTCAAAATATAAGTTTTCACTGGACCCAAACTACTTCTATAACTTATTCTATTACTGGTTCTAAAGCAACCTGCTCATGTTTGGAGGTAAAAAATATATTGCAAATATGACAAATTCCATACAGAAAGAATTGGCTATTGAACATAAATTAGAACCTATTGATAAAGTATCACAGCAAAAAATAACCTGTATTTGGTAAGCATGAAGTTATTGCTTCTAAGAGTACATGAAAGAAGAGCTTTTCACCTGCTTAAAATATACATACCAAGTGAGACGTTGCGAACATAAATCATGCCTTCTTTATTTGCTTTGGAAGCGCTTCTGGATAAGTACTGTTTTTTGCTGGGATAAGTTGTCCTGCAACCTATTATTTGGATTTTAATATTTTTCTGGGTAATTTTGGGGCCAGAATGTGAGTATTATTAATATTACTACAAGCAGATAAAAATATGATTGAACATGGTTGGAGACACGAAATTGTTATATTATGATCCTCGTAATCTCACTGATTATAGTTTGATCATTGATGAAGAATTTTCATCATTTAGGATCATAATATGACCACTAAAATCATATTATGATTGTTACACATTTAAATCATAACATGATGATCTCAAACTATCATAACATGATTATGACGATTTTCGTTATTTTGAAAATTGTAAAATTTAACAAAAACCTGACTTAACTTCAATATATCGCTGTATTATATTCAAACGTAGCTATCTACTTCCATACAAATGTTCGACAGAGTTAACAAACTGTTTAATTTTATCAAATTAAAAATATTTTCAAATCGACCTTCTACAATATTAATTACAAACTGCTATTAAATGCTACATCTAATTTTTTCTTAAAAGTTCGAAATATTAGCGGCTTGATCAACATGAGTAGATAGACCATTCAAATTGCATTTATTAATATAAGAAATGTTGGCGACTTTACAGACTTTTTCTTGTGAGTGTAATAACGAAAGTGATGACTAATATAATTTTCAAAATAACATGTACCATGGAAGCTGTGTTGTACGTTTCGCAAATATTTAACTGGCAAAACGTAATTATTGTTAAGTCGAGTTTGCTTAAAGCGATGGTGCTAGCCGGTTTCAAAAATTAACGTTTGTTTTCCCGATATAAAGTTCGATTTCAAAGTGTAAAAAAATAAACGATATTTGTTGCAATTTGGGAAATTTGTTGATATTGTTAAGTTTTCTTTGATCTTCTTTTATTTAATGATTTTTCTTTAAACTAGCTTAAGATCTTTTATTTATAAATTATAATTATTTATTTCTTAAAGTGTCGAAAATTTTCCTTAAAGTGTCAAAAATTTTAAAAATTCGTAATATCTTCTTTTTTTTTTTATTAATTAATAATCATCTAATTACAAATTATATACTATATTACCCTAACCGAGCACTAGCTACTACGGCCTTCGGCGCGTTGCTGCGAAAACAGACCAGTGCGTCTGGTGGGAATCGAACATACGACCCCCGCACTGATAAGCCAGCACGCTACCAACTAGCCTACCGGGGCGCTCGTAATATATTCTTTTCATCAAGGTTAGAGAATTTGTATATAAAAAAATTTCTTTTAAGTTAAAAATTTAGAAAATCAAAAAATAAAAATATCATTATCATTCTGGAAACTAAATTTGAGCGTAGAGTTTACTTACGACCAACATGATAAGAAATTTATTTAACTTTAGACCTCTCGGGAAACACTCATACATTGTGACACGATAACTGCAAATTTAATTTTTTTTAGTACAGTTGCATATTATTTCTCTATAGGGGCACTCTGGCGTATACGTGACTTAAAACTCAAAATATAACGTATACGTTTGGGTGTTCATTTATGGCAAATACAAGTGGTATCAAATCATGAATTGAGCAAGAGAATGTACCAAAAATAGTAAGTACAATGGAGTTCGGTTATAAAGAAAACCGGTTATTAAGAATTTACTGAGCTAACGAATTGATTTTATTAAAATTTTTGGTCCTACCAAAAAATTTAGTCTTGACAAAAAGAACTTTGCATATAACATTTCCAGTTTTTGCAGGATTTTAAAGGACGATATGCCAACTTTTAATTAAATCAGTTTAAAAGAAAGTCATTGCATAAAGTTAAGAGATAACACAGATTTCAATTTTTTTATTGTGTGATCAATCTATGGGCAGGAAGACAGGTCCCAAGATAACAAAGACCTGTAATTGGTCGTTCTTTATTTATGAAATGAACCAGTCACATGAACATTGACTAATTTGTTACTCATGATTTGGAATAATAAAAAATAACACAGTGCGACAGAAAAAATACCTGAGAAGTGATACTATTTTTCTGGTAAGTGTTGTCGAGTACAACAAGAATCTGTTTTTAAAATTTCCCAAACACCTCAAAAATCTTGAGTTACGGGTAAAACGCCGGTTTTTCGTATCTTTATGCACGTATAAGCCTATAACTTAGTTCAATATCATCCGATTCTCAGCGGACTTAGAAAGAAGAAAGTGAGGCCTATCCAATGGTATATATTTTATTTAAGTTAACTTGATAAATCTGTTTGCATTTCACCATCAAACACATTTTTTTTTTTTTGTTTATTTTTTTTCGACATTTTTAAAGTTTTGAGATGTTTTTACAAAGTATTTTGTAAAGGAACCGAACTATATATGAATTTTGTAACAAAGCAAATTTATTTAGGAGTATCACGCAATTTCGTTTTTAAAAATCCGTTAAATATTTTCTGAGTTAATAAACTTTTTATTAAAACAGAATTTTTGCATAAATGCCTGCATAATATAGTGAAGCTGCGAGCATGATGCAGGTACTATTTTATAAACATTCATATGGACACATAATAAAAAATTGGTAAAACAGTGTTAGCCAAACTTTTTTTTCTTGAGACCCAGATTTGCCATTTATACAAAACTTTACATTCTGCTAAATTAAAATTTGTCTTAAATTTGATTTTACTGGATATATTTATATATTTATATATATTACGCAAAGGTGTCAAATAGGATAAAGCGAAATCAAATTTAAGAAATGTTGAAAGATGTTCCTGTAAATTTCCAAGGAGAAAAAAGTAAAAACACCAATCCCCAAAACGACAATCTCAAATCCTCAGGTCGAGATTTAAGCAGTGGAATTTGGTGGAAAAAGGTACTGGATATATTTATATATATTATGCAAAGGTGTCAAATAGGATAAAGCGAAATCTAATTTAAAAAAAGTTGAAAGATGTTCCTGTAAATTTCCAAGGAGCAAAAAGTAAAAACACCGATCCCCAAAACGACAATCTGAAATCCTCAGGTCAAGATTTAAGCCGTGGAATTTGGTGGAAAAAGATATTAGTGTAACATCTTATACAAGAAGTGGCCGGACTTTGTTACTTAAAGAATGTTTTCAAACTGATGAAAATGACAGTAATATCGTATATTGCGCTGATGTACCCAACATATTTTCGGCTTTAAATCGTTATTATAAGGCAGACGAATAACAACTGTTCATTGCTGGTTCATATAAAAGTACGTATTCTTCAGAAAAGTTTTATTTTTTTTTTATATATTAAATCTCTAATGGTATATCTACACTCAGGGAACTTCTGCTTTAAAAATATGTAGTTGTTTGGGTTGTAATACAGTTTCATTATTTTTAATGTAAATGTAAGTCATTTGTAGAACAAATGAAATTTTTAACTAACCTTGTAGTTCATTTAAAAAAACAACTCACATCAAATGACTGTTTTATGATTTTACATTCATTTTTTACAGTTGTTTTTTGTTATTTAAAAAAGTAAATAAATGTTTGTTTATTTTTTACCACCATGTGGTTCATTCTTACTACAATTGTTAGTCATTTTTTGAACATTAAAAAACAAATGACAATGTTAGTTGAATTTAATGAAATGTAAGTCGTCCTTTTTTAAATGAAATTTCATTTGTTTTTGACTACAATTGCAGTCGTCTTTACCAACATAATTTCCTAAGTGTAGGCTTGAAATCTGTATTATTGCATAACGAAAATGTGTTACCATCTGTTCCAATCGCATATGTTACTAGCTCAAAAGAAACATACGTAGTGATGATCAAAATACTCCGGTTCGTCAGTTATGTCAAACATAAATGGAAAGTTATTGCTGATTTAAAGGTTTTGACAATTTTAGTTGGTATGTAATTAGGTTAGACAAAACATCCATGATATCTTTGGATAGTCGTGCACCAAATCGATATGACGGCAAAGTATGGCCATCTCGGGAGCCGTATGAAATAGGAAGGATAAATGTTTTAAACGTCCCATTAGTTAAATCTGAGGATGTTATTCTGCTACCACTGTATCTTAAGTTAGAATATATGAAACAATTTGTAAAAAAAACTTGATGTAAACGGCGAAGCTTTTTGCCATCTTAAAGCGGTGTTCCCAAAATTAGGTGAAGCCAAAATAAAAATAGGTATTTATGTATTTCTTTCACAATCTAATATATTTTTTTATCGTTTTTATCTGTTCTGATGAATTTCAGGTATTTTCATTGGGCCTTAAATTCGTAAAATTAAGAGAGATGAGAACTTTATAAACAAGCGAGGTTTCCTAGAAAAAAGTGCATGGAAGAGTTTTGCTGCTCTATGTGATAATTTTTTTGGTAACCACAGAAGTGACGACTATGTAGCGGTTGTTAATGAGTTTTTAAGTGCGTATGGCGAAATTTGCTGCAATATGCCCATACAAATTTATTTCCTGCATTCAAATTTAGACTTCTTCCCAGATAACCTGGACCAGTTCAGCGATCAACAAGGCGAACATTTTCACCAAGAAATTGTTACAATGGAAAAACGTTTTGAGGGAAAAAATAACATAAAAATGATTTCAGAATATTGTTGGTCACTTCAACAGGGTACTGATGATATTCTGCATTAAAAGTTAAGCAAAAATTGTTGAGTGTAATGGCAAATATTTTGTGTTAATAAAAATTTAAATAACTCAGTAAATTTTTAACGGATTTTTAAAAACGAAGTTGCGTTTTACTCATAAAATAAATTTTCTTTTTAATAAATCCATATATAGTATGGTTCCTTTACAAAATTTACCAGAAAAATAGTATCACTGCGCAGGTATTTCAACATATTGTACCAACACAAGATAGAAACATTTTTTTTTAATTTTCGAGGGAGTCAGATTTTTTTTTAGGAACTCCAGAAAAATTAAAAAAATAGGTCTTTCGTATTTTGTGTTATCGCATGTTTTAAACTCAAATAAAACCGTCTGTAAAAATTGCAGGCACATTTTATAGAAAAATTAACTATTTGTAGGCTGGCAGACCGTTTAGGTAATTTCTGCAAAACGTGTCAGCAAATGTTGGTAAACTTTACTAAAATTTGGTAAAATTAAAATAAATCCTTAATGGAAATCGATTTGCTAAAATCAGACATTTTTGTTACTAAACGTCAGTAAATTGTTGCTTTATTGAAAGTTAAGTTTTATTATCTTTTGGTATTTGCTTTATATTTTAGATTCTAAAAATATTCAACTTAAAAAAAGCGTTTCTCTCAAAACATTGGTATTTTTTACAAATTTTAATAATTTGCGTTTAAAAAAATCAGCAACAAACTTTACTAAAATATTTTCTTATTTTTAAATAAAGAATAGGAACAATTGTTAGGAATTTTTTTTTTTTTTTTATTTTCACGAAATAGAACGGCAGCGTTTTATACAACACTCAAATAAAATAAATTTTTACAATACGTGTATAATTTCAGACGAACGTGTGGTAACCGAACGAATATGTAAGGAAATGAATTTTTATAATTCGTTCGTCTGACTTTTGTTTGAGTACGTAAAGCTTTATGTTATGTCAAACAGTAGAGATTGACATGATCGGTTTTTGTTAGCTTTTTTCATATACAAAAAACATATTTTTGTTGGTAGATGGCAACAAAACAGTGTAAATGAAATATAAATAAAAACAGCTGTTAGTTGTTGGAAAAATATTGTATTAATTTTAAAATAATTAAAGTGTTCCAAAAATTAAATTTGTGTAATAAAAAAACAAAACAAATTCACAAATAAAAATGTTCGGGTCAATTGCTATGGGATTCTTTAAGCTAAAATTTTCAAACAAAACAAATAAAAACAACTTGTTTTGTGTACATAATGCATATTTACTTTTTTTCTGTTATTTTCGCTGCTCATAATTATGTTTTTATTAAACTTTTTAGTTAAATGAAAATTTTTGTCGGACGAACGTTTACATGACGAATGCTTTTTTGTGAACGTCTGTTTTTGACGTTTGTGACGTTTCAAATCGCAATTTAGAATCGCAATGTAGAAAGAAAACGAAAATGACAACTCTTATGTTTTCACTCATTACAACGTGACTTTCGTGATACAGAACCCCAGTCATTTTTATCACTCGTTTAGACGAATTTTTTGAGTGACACTTCATACAAAAACAGGCCATTAATAAAATTTTGGTAAACCCTTAACGAAAATCTATAAGCTTAGTCCTTTTTTTTGACATTTTCATACATTAATAAAGGGTGTCCCAAGAATAGCGCAATTTTTAAATTTTAAATAAAACACAGATATTTAAAAAAAAATCGTGAAACTTTATTATATCGTAAAGTAGACAGAATGAGGTTATGTATGGAACAATATATCGTGTAGATGGCTTTGCTGGCATGCACGCGATCTTTTAATGAAATTTTCAATGACCGTTTTGCATGAATGCCGCGGTATTTCATTAATGCAGCGTCCAATTTCCTCTTTTAAGGCTTGAGTCGTCGTCGGCTTATTCGCGTAAACCATCGACTTCAAAAAACCCCAAAGAAAAAAATCTAGTGGTGTTAAATTGCACGATCTAGGCGTCCAATTCTGATCTCTAAAACGCGAAATAACACGACCGGGAAATGACTGATGCAGCAATTGAAATGTTTCTCTGGCTGTATGACATGTGGCGCCGTCTTGTTGGAACCACATTTCCTCCACATTCATTTCTTCAATTCCAGGCAAGAAAAAACTGGTTATCATTTCACGATACCGAACACCATTGACTGCTTGCGCTTGACCTCCCTCATTTTCATCATCACGTACAGCTGCGACATTTTCGGTCGATCGACCTGTTCGATGGCGCGTTGTTGTCTTTACATCACTAACAGACCCAGTTTCGGCAAATTTATCCATTAATCTCTTTACAGTTGACTCTTTTGGAGCATTATTGTGACCCCAAATTGATCGCAATTTGCGAACTGTAGCCGCAAAACTTCCACCATTTTGGTAAAACAATTTCACAATGAGAATGCGTTGTTCATTCGTGTAGCGCTCCATTTTTACTAACCTCGTACCTTCTACTAGCAAACAATAACAATTGTTCAAATGTCAAACAATGACACTTCGAATGTTGCCAGATTTAAAAATTGCGTTCTTCTTGGGACACCCTTTATAAAAACGTACAACTTGAAAATTAATTTTGATCTTAACTATGAGCCAAAACTAAGTAAACATTTTTGCTAATTTTAGCAAACCAGGTCTTAAATATAAGTAAGAAATTTTGCTAAAATCAGTAATGAAAATTAGTTTTGTAATTTGTAAAAAGTATTTTTTTTTCCGAAAAACTGATGTTATACTAAAAATTAATGCGAAAATAATAAATTGTGATCGTTTTACAAATTTTCTAGTAAAAAAAATTTTTTTAGTGTACTTTACACGTTATGACGTTATAAAGGGTCCGCCATCTAACGTTTTTGTTTCAACTAGTGCTTATTTCGTGAATGGTAACACTTAGCTCATGTCTGATTTGACAGATAATTAGTTTTATCCTTCCGCTGAACGAATATGGTCCGTATGTTCGTTATCTTGTGAAAAAAGTGAAAGAAAAGCCAAAAACAGTGCGTACACCCGAGAATATTGCTGCTGTGGCAGAAAGTGTGAGTGAAGCGCCATCAACATCAATTCACCGTCGTTCTCAACAATTGAACATTTCGGAGACATCATTGAGACGAATTTTGCATAAAGACCTTGGTATGACGCCATACAAAGTCCAATTGGTTCAAGAGTTCAAAAAAAAAAGTTATTTGGCGGACCCTTTATAAGTGTCAAAAATTTAAACTATTTTAAGTTAAAGGTTATGTCTTCCTAAATCGAGTGTTTATACAATTTTTGAGGTGACCATTTTACTAAAATCATAATTCAAATGTAGTATCCAGCAGAAATTCGGAAGGTGTAAAATTGATACAAGCTATATTAGTTTTTGTTTTTATATGCATCGAGATTATTTTTATGTTATTTTAAATTTATAACGAGCTTTCAACCTCCGTATATTTACAAAAATAAAGCAAATGAAACATATTAGCTAGGTTGATACTGGTTTTTCGATCTGGCTAAAGATCTCATCAGAACCCGAAGTTTTAGAGAAGCTAGAGCCTCCATAATAGGCAGAACTTTAACAAAAAACCAATTAATCATCAATTTTGCTCCATTCTTGTCTTCTTAGTAATCAAGCACTTGGTAAGGTTTTTTCCTAACAAGCACACTCATAATAATCCATGCTTAAAAATACAGATATATTTTTTGTAAATTTTTTTTCGTAGAATGTACAAACATTTTGTTTATATTACAAAACTTTTGTATAAAACAAATTCTATAAATTTACAAATTTCATAAATAATACAAACATGATTTCGTAATATTTTTTTAGTACATTGTACAAAAATAAATAAATAAAAAATAAATAAATATCGTAATGTTACAAATATTACATATGGATGTTGATTTGGTTAGAGGTCGGATTTGCAATCAGAAGGTTGCGAGTTCAACTCCTGGCCAGGACAATTTTTTTTTTTTAGTTTTTATATTTTTTTTTTGTATATTAATGTTTTTTAAATTTCTTTGTTTTATTTTTTATTTCATTATTACTATTTGTGTGTTTTGATATAAATGGATATTTTGTATTTTGTTTAATAAAGAGGATCCTAAAACAAGTTAAAGAGGACCCGAAAACACTACTTCCACTTTCTTTGCCGGGTTTAGTATGAAATTCAATAAAACAAATATTTAAAAAGATAAAATATTTAATAATAAAATGCAATTAGTTTGAAATTGTTATTTAAGTTTTTTATTATTATATTTTATTTTGTTTTTTTAATATATTATTTGATATATTTATAAAAAAATTATATTATTTTATTTAGTTCAATAAACATAATAAAAATATTTAATTGCCATTTTACCTTTTTTATTAAATATTTGTAGCATATTTTTCTAGTTTTCACAAAAATTTCATAATATTTTCGACTTAAGTTCCTTTTTAGTTTGTTGTATTGCATCAGCTACTTTGGTGCAAATGGTAGAGGGGTCTATTTCAACACAGCAGGACGTCACTGAAATCGTGAGTTCGATTCTGGTGTGGCACCATTACATTTTTTTTTTTTTTTTAATTTTAAAATAAACCCGTAAGGTATGCACCACATTTTTATTTAAAAAAAGTTTTTACAAAACTTTACGAAATGTGATTTGTATATTCTACAAATTTTTTCGTAATGTCAAAATAACCAAAACTTTCGTAAAATGAACAACGATTTTCGTGTATTTTACCTATAGATTATTATGAGTGCATCATGACGTTACTAAACTTTGAAGACTTCGGTTTTACTACTTTTCCGCTTCCTAAGATTAATAGATTGTATAAATGAGTCAACAGAAGCAATATTTGTTTATAACAATTTATCGCTTAGCGAAAGCACGAAAGAATGATGATGATAACAAAATTCAGTTGCTAAAATCAGTGAATTCATGCCTTATAGCTGTGAAATAAACGCATTTTCGATATCGAAACAAGTGCTTTCACTCAGTTATCTCAAACAAAAATCATGCCTTATATCACCAATATTGCAAGCGCTTAGCTGTTCACTTTCCGTGTCGAAACTGCTTGCAAGCAAGCTGTGTTTTTTTTGCTGGGTGTCCGAACTTTTGAACTTATACCTTTCACATTTTCAAAAGCTTTGTAGTTTTTAATAGATTATTTCAAAAAAAAAAAAAAAACATTATGATTTTACTTTTTAAAATGTTAACGACCTTAATTTATTGTTTATTTAAATACATTTACTTTAAATATCACCAGCAATCATGATTTTGATTGTATGGAAATTTCTTAGTTTTGATTTATTAAAAATAAATAACACTCTCCAATGATTGCGTGCATTATTTTCAAGGACTTTGGGATTTGTTGTTAGAAAAACAAGCAAACATTAATGATAATCAAAACGCAAAAAACAACAAATAGAAATAAACGGTTGTGCTAACAGGTGATGAATGCTATAAAAAGAAGGCAACAAAAACAACAACAACAACAACTAAGAAAAAGCCAAGCACATAAATATCACTAGCAGTCAAAGTGATGCTAACTATAAAGAAAATAAAAAATGCTTTCAAACGGAAATGCGAAATTTTTTTAATAAAAAGCTTATGCTGAAGGAATTATCCTTCATGATATTAATAAAAAAAATTCATAGAATTGTCTTCCCTAGACTCAATGATAATTTTTATTATATACAAGAAATTCAATTATATTTATGAAAAACTTCATAAATTTAAAGTTCATTAAATAAAATAATCATCAGTTTTCATAGACTATTATTTTTAGAATTTATTGAACATTGTCTTTAGTAATAAACTCAAACAAAAAGTTAGTTAAAAATGTTATTAAACGTATATTTAAAATATTTAGCTTTCAGTTTTTTTTAACTAATTTACGTTGCTACTAAAATTGTGCTGATGAACACATTAATAGCATGGAGAACAACAGATGTCTCAGCTTGTATGGAAGACGTAAAGAAAAAAGAATAGGTACACACAAACACAACCATTATAAGGCTTACACAAAATGCAACCGCGTTTCATTTAGTTTTTTCTTTTGTATACTACAATTCAAACAAAGGCTTAGAAAATCGTGAATATTAAAAAAAAAAAAATTAAATAAAACAAACAATAAATAAATAAAATAAATTAATTTAAAATAATTACTAAACGACCCACCAATATTTTTTAGAACTAATTACCATTGAACATGTTCTTGAACAGTTTCTTTTACCACATATTACATGGAACCGGTTCTATAACAGATTCCTGGGCGTCAAAATGTAAGGCTTCACTGTCCCAGAACCAGTTCTATAACTGGTTCTAGAACCGATTACAAAGCAACACGTGCTAGTTTGCAGTTAAAGAATCTATTGCAAATAGGACAAACTCCATATATAAAGAATCGGTTGCAGAACAAAAATTAGAACATGTTTATAATGTTCTGCATAAATCTCCGTACAAAAAGTCTAAAAAATTAAATGTTTTACAGAATATCCCTGAAAAAAGGATATGTCTACTCATGATTTGGCATGTTTTAGATGCCGTTGTAAAGTAAAGTACAAAATTCTTTTAAAAACTAAAAAAAATGTCTTTTTTGAAAATGGTCCAGGTCACGGGATCGTAATAAAATATTATGGGGATTATCATAAAACAAACCAAAGTACATTTTGAGGGGTGAACAAGAGAATTTTTTTTTCGCGAGTCGGTCTAATATACATGCATGTAGTAAGTTAATTGGGAATGATTATGTGTTGTATTTAATGTTATTAATAAAATAGTTTGTTTACTTCCAGATTTTTTATTTAGTTGCATTATGTTACCGATGTGGATGGAGGTCCTGATATTTTGATAACTATTTAAAACACAAAAAAATAGATTTAAATTTCAGAAAAATAAATTAACTAAAGTAAAAATTTTATACTAATTGCAAGTACTTAAGTTTTTTCAAATCTACTTAGATCCATCAAAAAATTGTGTTGATTTCAACAAGTTGATTTTGATTTGCATTGAGCTAAGTGTCAGCAAAACATTTTGCTGAATTTACTAATTTTTTTGCTATAAATCAGCTCACTGAATTCCAGCAGAACACTTTTGCAGATATTAGCAATTTTTCTGCAAGGATCCTGCCAGCAACAATTTAGCTGACTCAACTAACTTTTTTGCTAACTTTACTTTTATAATTTTCATACATTTTAAACATTATATTTTTAGATTTAATTCTCAAGTGTTCAACTTATTTTATAAGGTGCTTGAATAGTTTTATTTTATGTAAAGGGTTTCATTGAATTACTCCAATATCTATTATAATTCCAATAAATTTTTTTTAAATAAAACTTCTAAATATTAAAATATTTCATGAATCTGTTACACAAAATTTATGAACCCACTATGGCGACTTGTGCTGAAAAGAGTGGCAAAAATCAAAAACTTGACAGCAGTATATAATAGAATGAATGAACGTATCGAATAGAGATCACAGATAAATTTGAAATCGGATAAAAATTGTGAATGGCGCACTCAGACAACTTCTGCTGTAATTATTTGTAGTTATTTGATTTGTAATAAAGTATCTTTATTTTTAAGCGAAAAACAGTCATTTGTAGAACAAATTTCAGTTTTGCCTACAACTGTAGTTCATTTAAAAGAACACACCACATCAAATTAGTGTATTATGAATTAACATTAATTTTATACAATAGTTTTTTTTTTATTTAAAAAATAAAACAAATGAATGTTTGTTTCTTTTTACTACAATTGTGGTTGATTTTTAATACAATTGTGGTTAATTTTTTGAACACCAAAAATCAAACGACAATGTTAGTTAAACTTACTGAAATGTAAGTCGTACTTTTTTCAAGTGAAATTTAATTTGTTTTTAACTACATTTGCAGTGGTCTTCACCTACATAGTATTCTTAGTGTAGACCAGCTCAAAGTTGGCAATTTTTAATCTTTTGGAGAAGACTCAGATTTAAAAAAAATCGATCCTCTCTACAAGGATTTAATCAGTAGAAGCGAATATTATTTTTTTGGTGTCCTTTGAAAAGTATATTTATTTTCAAATGAAACAATATGAAAAGATTGCAAATCGGCCGTTTATGAAATATTGCGGTTATTATATTAACATCAATTACCCCGTTTTTTCGAATATTTTGTTTACTTTTTCGAAATGTAGCAGCGAAATTATGAAATGTTTTTATAAATAAAAATCTGCATAAAATTATCTGTAGTACGAGAATAATCATGTCCGTGTTTGCATCAAGATATCGCACTGGTAGTGCAAGGAAGTTGAAATTTTACTATTTTAGTTTTAAACTTATACATATTATGTGTACAAAAATACTGTGCAGAAACTAAACATTCCAATAAACATATTTTTAAACGAGCTAAAGATCAATTATAATTATTTATATCCAATATTTCGTCTCCACATTGGGTGACTTCTTCAGGGAACAATTTCAATAAATGTGTTTTCTTCTTCTTCTTCCTGTAAAGAGACTAACTAAAGAAATATTCTACAGTAATTAATATAAAAAATTAATTACGATTGTCATTGTCTGACGGTTGCAAAACACTTTCTAACATAAAATTTGAATAAACTTGCTTAACGGCGACTCAATCTCTAACCTACACTTGGTATCCAACTATTGTATGTGAATAAGCGCATCATAAAACGTGATAATTACTTGTGAAAAAGAGATAGGATTAAGAAGAAAAAGCATTCTAGTTGAGAAATGAATTGTGCATTGGTATTAGCTAATTCTGTCTCTTCTGATCAAAACAATACTTGTGTGTACGTAGTGTGACCAAACTCCAATTTAGTCGCAGTCAACGCTGTGTCGACCGTGGCTCAACTGGTTAAGAGGTGAGATTACGATGCATAGCTTTGATGCTAAGACTGTGAGTTCAAATCACAGTACGACACCAAAAAAAAAAATAAAAAGTTTTTCATATAGAGCAAAATTAACAATATAAAATACTTTGTTCAATTGACACATAAATTAACCACTGACGAGTCCCAGGAGGGGGACGAAACTGCGGCAGTCTGGTGTATCCCTTGTGTCCGTAAAATTTTTCAATAAAAATGTTTTCTTCTTCTTCTTCCTGTAAAGAGACTAACTAAAGAAATATTCTACAGTAATTAATATAAAAAATTAATTACGATTGTCATTGTCTGACGGTTGCAAAACACTTTCTAACATAAAATTTGAATAAACTTGCTTAACGGCGACTCAATCTCTAACCTACACTTGGTATCCAACTATTGTATGTGAATAAAACGCATCATAAAACGTGATAATTACTTGTGAAAAAGAGATAGGATTAAGAAGAAAAAGCATTCTAGTTGAGAAATGAATTGTGCATTGGTATTAGCTAATTCTGTCTCTTCTGATCAAAACAATACTTGTGTGTACGTAGTGTGACCAAACTCCAATTTAGTCGCAGTCAACGCTGTGTCGACCGTGGCTCAACTGGTTAAGAGGTGAGATTACGATGCATAGCTTTGATGCTAAGACTGTGAGTTCAAATCACAGTACGACACCAAAAAAAAATAAAAAGTTTTTCATATAGAGCAAAATTAACAATATAAAATACTTTGTTCAATTGACACATAAATTAACCACTGACGAGTCCCAGGAGGGGGACGAAACTGCGGCAGTCTGGTGTATCCCTTGTGTCCGTAAAATTTTTCAATAAAAATGTTTTCTTCTTCTTCTTCCTGTAAAGAGACTAACTAAAAAAAAACAATTATTTCAATTTGATTGAAAACTTGTTTTAATAATAAAAAACTTATATACATAAAAATTTTTATTTTAGTTTTCAACTTGTACATATTATGTGAGCAAAAATACTGTCCAGAAACTAGACATTCCAATAAACATATTTTTAAATAATTCTTCTTATTTTAAACGAGCTAAAGATCATTTATTTATTAATTATAATTATTTATATCCAATATTTCGTCTCCACATTATGTGACTTCTTCAGGGAACAATTATTACAATTTGATTGAAAAACTTGTTTTAATAAAAAAAAACTTATATACATAAAATTTTTTATTTTTTTTAAGTTTTTAATTATAAAAATAAGTTTTTCAATCAAATTGTAATCATTGCTCCCTGAATAAGTCACCCATTGTGTAGACGAAATATTGGAAATAAATAATTATAATTAATAAAGAAATGTTCTTAAGCACGTTTAAAATAAGAAGAATTAAATAAAAGAAGATCAAAGAAAACTTAACATATTTTTATATTAAAATTTTCATATTAAGATAAATTTGTTGAACAGTGTTATTAAAAGTGATTGTAGTAAACTTTGTGAATCGACCCAAAGTGGTGGTTACAAAAAACATTTTTTGTATATTTACAAAAAAAAAAGCTCAATTATCATCACTGAAATGTTAGAAACAAAAATAACAACAAACCTCAAAGACAAAATCAACAAAATGAAATAGCTTTGAAAGCAGAATGCCACAAAAGAAGATAGTATTTTAAAACGGATAACAACAAAAATATTGTTTATGAATTTTTTTTTAAACATACCACAGAGTGACAACACTCACACAGGAGCAAGCAAGGAATAAGAATTTGCGTACACAAAACTCAAGGACAACAGACAGAGAACAAATGAATAATCAAAATGAACATTTTTAGTAGTATTGAGATACCATTTGTGAGCGAATGAACTTGTTTAACGGATAAAAGCGAACAAGAGAGAAAAGAGCTTTATCCGCGCTTAAAGCGCACACTCTGAATATAACCAGGAAAATGAACACTAGGTTTATTGTAACTGTGAATTAAGCCAAACCAAAGGAATGCAACAATGTTATTGTAATAATGACATAAGGATAAAAATCCATGAAAATTGAGTATATTTATACTGGTCCTAAAGAAGCTGAAAATTTAGTCTCAAGCTAAATTTACAACCGTCAACATTAAACGGAATATTCCGAAATAGTTTTAAAAACGCTTAAATAATAAAAAAATAACGTACCGTAGCCAACACACAACGATTTTTAGTTATAAATGTGTTTGTGTTTGCATAAAATTGTGAGAGGGTTTTAATTCCTTCAAAAAAAAACAAGAGAATTCTTAATAAAATTAAAATTTTTAAAGAATTTAAAAGAAATATTTTAAATTAAAAACACGAAAGTGTCTATTTAAATAGTTTTAAACAAAAGTATATAAAAATTTGTTACAAAAAATATTTGAAAATTTCTACTAAAGTGAAACTTTTTGATAAAAATTGAATACTGTAGCATACTTTTGGGGAGTTGAAGTTTAAAAAGAAAAATCTTGTTATTTAAGAGATTTTGTTCTCGTGGCCAAGAATATGTGTGTAGAACTTAATTTTCTATATGTAAAGGAATTTTTGTGAACATTTGTGTATAAAAAAATACAACAACCGGCGAAAAATTCAACTGAACATAATATAATACAAACATATATATAAAAATGTGTATAGCCCTAAAGTAGATTTTGATTGGGTAACATATATAATGAAAAACCCTACGGCATTAATTCAAGGATAGATAATAAGTGTTAGAAATAATACAAACGTTATTGATTAACCAGAATCTAATTTAATTGATTAATTAATTAATTGTTATTAACAAACGATGACTTAAGTGATTTAAAAAAAATAAATAAATAAAATCAAAAACTTATTTTGATTTTTCGAAAATATTCCAATAAAAATTAAATATTTGTAGAGTGAAAAAATGTAGTGAAAAATATAATAAATAGATTTAAACAAAATAAACTAGTAAATAAATAAATTAAAAAACTTAACAATTAAACTTAAAAAATTGCATTAAAAATTCCTGTAAAAATTTGCCATACATCGACTATAAGCGGTAACATTACTGGGTAAATTTGCTTAATAAACATTTAATAGAATTTAAAAGTTTAACACATTTTTTTTAGAATTTTGACTTTTGCTATACAATGAGAGAATTATTAATATTATATTATTGTATGATTGAAATTAATAAACTTTCGCTGGAACTCATCATTTGAAATTTTTCAATTAAATAATAAAATTTTTCATAACATTTTTTGAAAAATGCAATTTAATTTATACACTTTTTTTATAATTCACTTAATTTAATTGACAAAAAAAAAACAGGTTATTTAATTTGTGAAGCAAACCTTGTTAGATAACAGAAAAAGTTCATTAAAACTTTTGAAATAAATTCTCTCAGTGCTGATGCAAAACATTTCTTTTTTAAAAAAATATCATTGCCTATTTCTTGCAAAAATATTTTCATAATAATGCTACATACTACTGGGGATGCAGTAATTTAAATTTAATTTTAAATTACATAACCAAACTGAGTACCAACACACATTGAAAAGGCTTCATCATATTTATGAAAAACTTCATAAATATGAAGAAAACCTTCATTGATTTTCGTCCACTGCAACACTTCATTAGTATGATATAGTTGTGTCATAAAAGAGCGAATTGATGATAGGCTTCTTCATATTTATGAAACGTTTCATAAATATGAAGAAGTTTTATAGCTTTTCATGAAGTGTTTCGTAAATATTATATGACGATTTATTCGTATGATGAATCAAATTTATACATTTTTATGAAATGAAACATTTTCTTTGCTAGCGTACAAATACGACAAAGGCTACAGCCGATGGGGACAATTTATTTTTAATACATTTTTTTCTAAACCCAATATTCTGGCAAGTGTAATTCAGAATATATAAATTAAAGCTCCGAATTTCAAATTAAAATTTAAAAAATATCAATTGATATTAATTTTTATTCAAATTAAGAAAAAATAATATTAAGTTATGAATTTTCATTTTGAATTTAAAAACATTAATTTTATTAAGAATTTCCCCTAAAATTTATAAAAAAAAAATTTAGAACACATTAACAGATTAGAATTTCTAACTTTCAAGTGATCTTAGGATAGATTCTGAATTTTAAAAACAAAATCTAGATTACAAATTAAATTTTTTTAAATTCATATGAAAAATCTAAATTCTATTAATATTTTCTAAATTTCAAACGATAGGAAAAAAAAATATTTTCACACGGTTTATGAAACTTTTTTTATGAAACTCTTCATCATATCTATGAAAACTTCTTAAATATGATGAATAATTGATGACAAACTATTTCTAAAATAGTTTCATCAATATGATGAAACTTTTTTCCCTGAGTGTACATTATTTTTATGATATTAATGAATTTCTGCTCATAATGTGTGAATTTGCACACGAATTCTTGTAATTAAACTTTTCATCAAATGAATGCAAGTATTCATAATATTTATTAAAAGTTTCATATACCCAAAACGTACGTTTCATGAAAAAAAAATTTTTTATAATAATTTTTTATGCATTTTACTTGAAACCTTTATTGCATTTTTGCAACTCTTAAAGTTGAATATGCCTAACAGATTTTTAAGATGGATTTTATCTATAAAATTATGTTTTCTTAAAACCGGTTTAAATCACTAATCAAGGGTTTGAGGCTACACTCAAAGGCAAAGCTTCATCATGTTTATGAAATGTTTTATAGATTTTCGTCCAATGTAACGTATTTTAATATTTATGAAACGTTTCATAAAATACAAAATCAATTTCATCATTTTCATGAAATTATTCACTATATATATGAAGGTTAGGTTGTATTAGTAACGATTTCACTACTTTTGTGTAGATAAAAGTTCATAGAGACCATGATATTCTCCTTACAATTCTTGTTGTTCAGACAACCAATGTATATGGTTCTCAATGGGTAAATAAAAGAATACGCGTAAAGCTTTCATATTTTTCCGTCAAAAATTTGGGTAAATCTTCTTCCCCTTCTACGGTCAAATGGTACACAGTGGAAAGAGTCATTTCAGAGGAGTTCTATTAGTAAGAAACATTTTATTTTATCAAAACGATTTGTCAAAAATTTTACATGGCATAATTGCTTTACAGGATGACGCCGAGGTTCAGCTTTTAATATGATATGTAAATACACTGAGAGAATTACCTTCACTTTAGTAATGAATTTCTTCATAGTTTTAATGCAAATGGTTCACCGGAACTTATTAAACTTTTCATTAAATCTATAAAACAGTTTTCATTAAAGTCAGTTCTTATGAAATACTTCATAGAATTAATGTAGAACTTCATAAATGAATGAATCATTCGGAAAATGAAACGTTTTATAGAATTTATGAAATAGTTAGATAAAAGTTCTAACATACACTGATAGAATTTTGTGCGTAGTATTAATGAATTTGTTCAGTAATTTAATCAATTTTTCATTGAAATGTTACCAAAGAACGGTTTTATGAAACGTTTATTTAATTTATGAAATATCTTTATTAAATAAAAATTAGTTTTTGTAATTGTTGAAGTACCTCATTTTGAAGTCTCATACAAACAAAATTTTTTTGGTATTAAAAATTAATGTTTCAGTTTGCGAAAACCCTAATAAACTAATAGCATACTTTAAGGGGCAACCGAAAATATCATTAAAACAAGCTTCATTGAAATAATGAAACTCTGCATTAATGTGTTAAAAAAATGCATTAGAATTAAGCCAATGAACCGATTCATATAATTAATGAAAGAATTTCATAAAAGTTCAAAATTAATTAACGGCTTTATTGAATTAATAAAACACTTTATAAAATACATGGAACATAGCTCTAAAGAAAATGTTCATTAAATATATGAAGAGATGAATTAAAAAATCTATTGAAATTTTTTTTATGAAATTATAAAATTTTTTGAAAAAAAGGATATGAAATATTTCATAACAGTATTAACATTTTACGAATATAACGAATATAACGAAATTCTTCATTGTTCCATTAATACCATGAAGGAAAATTTACTGAAAGTGTGTTTTCAAATTTTCAGCTAAAGATATTTAATGAAAATGAAAATTATTCAAGTTCGAGGTCATACTCTATATTTCTTCATTAGGATATTGTCCCAACAAATAATCTATAGAGTTTTTGTTTTCAAATTTATTATTTGACCCTTTCAGGAATGTGTTGATAGATCTATTTCGGGAATTTTCTAGGTTCCCATCATCAGAACACGTTTTGAAAGCGGTAACACTACTCACTACATGAGAACTAATATACATATGAGTTACACATATGCTTTTCAAAGGTATTCACATATCATACTAAAAGTTGGACTCTGTCTTTATTTCGAAAAGCTATTCTGCCATATAAAATTTTTGATAAATCGCTCGTTTTGCATATGAATCACTATATTAAGATACCTCCTCATAATAGGCTCTTTGTAATGCATCACTATTTGGCTAGTCTAGCTATAAAAGCTAGTCTAGGTTAAACCGTAAAAATTGGAAACAATTTACAAAACCGCTAAATAGTCTTAAGTTTTGTGAATCAAATATGTACCTCAAATAAGAATACAGTAGTTTTCTTTACATTCCATGAGAAAGCAGTCAAATTGATTGAATTTTGAAAACGTTATATTAAAATAAATGCATTTGCGTGCGCCAAACTTTAAAGTCATTTTATGGAAAAACTGTACCATACACCGAAAAATGAAGTACGCCATAGAAATCAGCGTGACCGAAATATAGAGAATTTTGTGGTCATAAGCGTATTAATTTTTTAAAGTTGGGATTTTGTCCTCCTGTGTTTTCAGTCTAGACTGTATGCTCCTTTTTAAATATAACTATAAAGAACATAGATATAACATATTTTATTCCACTATATAAAAAAAGATTTTTAAGTAATATTTAGAGTTGTTTTTAATAAAACAAATGTTTAAAAATAATGCTGAAGTAGCAGCGATTATTAAATTTAAACACATTTTGATTATCCCAAATATACTAACTTCATTATTTTTTTTCTTGTAACCCAAAAATCATAAAAACATGTCTATCGTCGACCACGTGTGAAGTACAAATGTAAAATTTGGTGACTCTCAAGTTGATCAATAACTGCACAAATTATGGAAAGGAACATTTTAATAAAGCTTTAAATACAGCGAAAATATTGGGTGCCCTAGTTGCGAAACCTCCCCCTTCTACCCTATATATAGAATATTTTTGTTTTATTTTATATAATAAATTACTCTATAAAATGAAATTTTTACCGATCTTCTATATAAAAAAATCCAATCCTACTTGGAAAACTCGTTAAAATTTGATTTGCGTTAATGAAAAACTATAATTTATATACCGTTTTTTTGCAACGACACTATAAAACCAGAAAAAACGTGTACATTGACGCCGAAACTTTGTTAAAACAGAGATAGTGGAAATTTAACTTGATGATAGTTGCCAGTTTTGACATACAACAGCACGAAAAACGAAAGCTCCACTTAAGCGTACAGGCCACATTAGTGAACATTCCGTTTGTGGTGTCTTGATTTTAATTCTTATTTTGAAAACAATTTTACTTTTTGCTTGACAATGTTTATTTATTTAGGTTTTTAGCTTTCATTTTTGTTAAAGTTTTTTTCTACAATATTTAGCAAACTAATTGTCAATTGACCTCAAAGGATATATTGCGTGACCAGATAACCGATTGGCAAATATAAATAAATTAAATGTGAAAAACATTATTAAACATATGGGGATAGTATGGAAATGCTAGCTAATGTAGCATGTGCGTTAAAGTGGACATTGCATGAAAATTTCAAAACTGTCAACTGTCATCAAGTTTAATTTCAGCTATCACTATTTAAAAAAAAAGTATTTCGATGTAAATGCACACGTTTTTCTTAATGTTTAATGTAATTTTTCGTGCACTTAAAAGTGATAAACACACAAGTTTTAAAGAGATTGCCAAGTCCGATTTTTAAGAACAGTTGGAATTTTATTCACAATTTTAATAAAATTTGTCGACTCCATAAAATAAATAAGAACAAAATTTTTAAAAATTTAATTTTCATAACGTTCGCTAAAAGAGACTGTTGACATATTTTTTTTAATGTTTAAATACACAAAGATTTTTGAAATTTTTTGAAAATACTTCAACATGTTGCACATCATCAAAAACTATCATTTGCTTAATGCCATAAAAAAGTTAGCATATCGCTCATTTACTGCAAAAACGTCACAACTCAAAAAACATGATTTTCGAGTTAATGATGCAGAATTATTCGTTATATAACGTATTATATTGTGTAAAAAAGTCGTATTGTGTCTTGTATACTCACCTCATGAGAGAAATTATGTCGTTATTTTTTTCTTTAAGGTGGGAGTAAATTGAAAACTTTTACCTCGTTTTCTACAAACTAAAATTTTTTGAGTTATGACGTTATTGCAGTAAATGAGCGATATTTTAACATCTACATCAGCCATAAGCGATACATAAACACGTTTTGATAAAAATTGAAAATAAATTTTAATTCAAATAAATTTCATGTTGATATGACATCCTTTTCTAAAAATTGTACATGCTTTTAGAGTTTTTTAATTTAGGGAGTAAAAATGGGGTTCAAAGTTGGTAGAAACTTCGTTTACTATTTTTCGTATACCAACCAAAAGTTCAACCAAATACCTTTCATTTGATACCAAATTTGTAAATTGTTGCTTTAAAGAAGCTTAAAAAAAAAGCAATAACAGAAAATTGGGTTATTTTTGACACCAAATTTGAACCATTAAACTACAACTTGGGTAGCTTAATGGTACTCAATCTTATCTTTTTTGGTCCCCTCTATCACTTTTTTGGGCTATATAAAAAAAAAAACTAAGAGGAATATTCCAAATACAGCAACTTATACACTCAAAGGAAAATCTACATCATATTTATGATATATTTCATAGATTTTCGTCCAATGTAACGTTTGATAGTATTTATGAAACATTTCATAAAAACAAAATAAATTTTATCATATTTATGTAATGATTCATTATATATATGAAGAATATTTTGTACTAATAAGGATTTCATTATTTTTGTGTAAAAAAAGGTTATACAGACCATAATAAGGTAATTTTAATTCCTGTTGTTTCTGAAATGTTTCCTAAATATTAATGAAATTGTTACATTGGACGAACATTTATGAAACTTATTAATGGTTTTCTCTGGCTGTAGTTCTTCTCCTTGCGCATTTTTATAAAAAAAAATCTACAAGTCGAACAAAATTATAATGCATATCATCGCTAAACCATTTACATTTGTTAAAATGCTCAACTACAATTTAATTCCTAAAACGATAATTGTATCATCTGTCTGTCATTTATAAAGTATTTAAAATAAGTACACAGAAAGAATTTCTTGGGCGAGTTTTAATGAATTTTTTTTTTTACAAAGCTATTGAAGTTTTCTTCACAACATAACAGCTCGGGTAAAAATGTTAATATGGAGTCTAGTATGATTATATCTCCTTTTGTAAGGTCCCATAAGCACATACAAATTGATCCGAAAAATGAGTCATCTACATGTATACAATTATATTGAGTTAGATATGATTTGATATAATTTTATCCGAAGTTTGTCCTTATCCATATAAATTATATCTAATTGGATATAAATATATCTGTTTTTATATAATTTTAGGCGATAGTAGTTATGCTTTTTGTGACATGAAGTTATGCTTAAAAATATTTAAGTTGAAAATTCAAATTTCTAGAAATCAAACATATTAAGGACACAAATTTTTTTCAATGAAACATAACGAAATGTTTAAAAATTATCAGGAAAAAATTTAGTGTTAGTGATGTCTTATAAAATGTATGCATTTTTTTATTTGAAATGATATAAAATAAAAACTTAAAAATGATTTCGTTATAATAAATAAAGTCTTAACTTGCATATAACTTAATTTAACATAGAACTTTACGAAAATATTTATGAAAGCTATACAAAATTATCAGGAAAAAAATGTGCAGTATGACGTTACATGTAATATAATAAAACTAAGCATCGGACCATATATAATCATATCGATCAGTACATATATTTGAATTATTATTATAAGGCTTATATATATAAATATCTAGTACCACATAAAAAATTATCTCAATAAAAATTGTCAGATGTATTTGCATACAATGGCATAAGCCGTAATGTGACTCTATTCAAAGTCAGATATGTCTTAATCATAGTATACATGATAATATATAACAATTGTTAGAGGGTGAAAAATTTCTTAAACTTTATGAAAAAGCTTCAAAAGCTACTTTTATTGAAACCAGTTTTAACCATTTTCATAAGTCTTGTGAAATTTTTAATAAATATAGGGTCCGCCAAATAACTTTTTTTTTTTAAATGCTATAAAAAAACTACTGCATATTTTCGCAAATTTCTTTTTTTATTTGAAAGTACAATCCTTCCGGTTAATAATGGAAAATAATTTCATTCAAATTGGGCTGGGCATGCAGTAGCCTACACAAAAAAATATTCAGTAGTTTTTTTCTATAGCATTTTCAAAAAAAAAAGTTATTTGGCGGACCCTTTAAAATTTATTTTTTCATCTCCTCTTACATTTATTATTTATTATTGTTTTCTATTGCAATACTAACATTTAATTATGATCTCAAACCGGACCATGCTAAGTGAAATGCAAAATTAAAATTTTCTTTGAATTTTATGAAAAACTGCATTACTTTAATGAAAAGTTTCAATAGACGAATTCCAATGACACTTCATGGATCTTATACAAAACTCATTTTTACCATGCAAATAATTCTCTCATTGTATGTATTCGATTTTAAATATTTTTATAATTGTACAAGTTTGATATAATTTTATTAAAAATAAAAATTATGTTTTTTTCGACCTTTAATTATGCAATGAAAATGAAAATTATTCAAGTTCGAGGCCATACTCTATATTTCTGCATCATGATATTGTCCTAACAAATAATCTATAGAGTTTTTGTTTTTAAATTTATTAATTGACTACTTTCAGGAATGTGTTGATAGATCTATTTCGGGAATTTTCTAGGTTCCCAACATCAGAACATGTTTGGATTAACTTCGAGCTCATATATTAGTTCTCTTGTAGTGAGTAAACTAGTTTATATGAATGTTTGATATTCGACATGGGATTGTTACCTCTTTCAAAACGTGTTCTGATGTTTGGAACCTAGAAAATTCCCGAAATAGATCTATCAACACATTCCTGAAAGTGGTCAATTAATAAACTTGAAAACAAAAACTCTATAGATTATTTGTTAGGACAATATCCTAATAAGAAATATAGAGAATGGCCTCGAACTTGAATAATTTTCATTTTCAATTTTATAATTATACAAACAAATCTTAATCAAACACACATCATATTTACACATTAAATTATAATTACACCTTTACTGATTTTATAATTTTTTTTTTTAGCTTTACATTTTTGAGTCTGATTACTGAATATTCATTTAACCATAAAGTTAAATTCAAGCTAAATATGGAAATACAAATGTGTCAGTTAAAGTAACAGTTAGTAGCTAACTGGACATTGTGAAAATGTGGTTAATGTATTTTATGTATGACCGTTTTCAAATTTTTTTGGAAATAACCAATTGACAAAGTCAACATTTTGCATTAATTATAAAACTACTAAAATGATTAACTTCAAATTGTTAGAACTTTTTTTATTTCGCCTCTAGAAATGCCCATATTCAAACAATACAAATTATTTATTGCATATTTTTAGGCCCCGAATTAGCAAAATTTAAAATTTATTGCTCAAAATAAAATATATTGAAAGCAATTAATACAACTACATTAAACATATAAATTTAATTATATGCAACATTTTAAATAAATAAGTGCCTATATTAAGGCTTTTAATTTACATAAAGGATTGTTAACAATAAATTAATTATGGATAATGTTTAAAGTATTTTTATTTTTTTCATAACAAAGTTTCTAATTAAACAAATTCCTTAGCTTTAAAGTTCAATATCAAGATTTATTATAACATTTTAAAAGTTTCTACTTCCGTTCTAAATATAAATATAAATGAAGGCAATGTTCGTTACTACAAAACTCTCGTTTTTGTTTTTGCTGTGAATGGGGCCTGTAATGAGCACAGCCAGACAGCCTGGCTGCCTAGAAGTCTTATTATAGGCCACAAACACACAAAGAGTGTATGTGTATACTAAAGGCAAAAATAATGTGAAATGCTAGAAGGAAAGGAAGCAAACAACTGTAAATTTGCAAACAAAACTTCCGCTTGAAATGACACATTCTTTAATAAACACCTAAAAGTATGCTATACATATAAAATAACACCTAAAATATAAGCTACAAATATAAAAAACCATTAATTAAATATATTTTTCTTTCACTTTCATGTTTTGCACACAGTTTTATAAAACAATATTAAAGCGTTTAATGAAAATTTTGAATTCAGAAACAAGTTTAAAGAGTGAATAAAAAAAAAAAAAAAAAACTCAAATATAATAAACAAAACATCAGAAATTCTTGACAAGTAATTTGTTAAAAAGTAAATAATATACCAAGTATATAACATAGCGTGTGTGCGGAAAATTAAAACAAACGAAAACATTAAAAAATCAAAAAGAAAAAATTTTTATTTGCAAAAAACAGCCCTAAGTTACTTTATGAAAAAAAGTTTTTTTTTTTCTAACTTTGCCACTTGTAATATCTTTAACAAAAAATCTGCAAAACAACTGTCTTGAATTTTTTTTTGATGACAAATAACACTTATACCCTCAGTGAATGCCATCATGTTAATCGCTGAGGAGAAGAACAAAATGTACGGAAAACAAGATAAAATAAAGAAAAATTAATCTGTGTAACTTGATTTTTAGACGACTGTGGAAAAACATCATCATACTACCAACATTAAGAATACCAGAAATAACAGTGGCTCTATAGAGGATTATGTTAATTAGGTAAAATTTCTCTTTTTTTTTTTTACTTCATTTTATTTTCATTTAATTTTCTTTTATTTGTTAATTTTTCACTTTTCATCTTTACTATGTCACTTTGTTTGGTATGCTGTCTTGTAGGACGGACATTGTAGTCTCATACAACAACGACCATGTATTTCATTTTGATTAATTTTTAATTTTTCCAACCAAGTTGCATTTATAAGGCCAATTTACATTTAAATTGCCTCCCTTTTAAATGTCATATAATTTTAACCCACAAATGTGGTAATTATTATAAAGAAGAATTAACAAACATTGTAATTATTTCAATACACTGCTCGACGGTCACGAAATCTCGCTGTATGCTGATTCCAAACCTAAATTTTATTTTTATTATTTGCAGTTTTTGATATATCGCAGTTTTTATATTTACACCATTCACCTAATTTTTTCGTATATATTGCTTGATTTGTCTAAATTTTAGTGAAAATTTTGTGTTTTTAAGAATATAAATCTACCCGACGAAATAAGTTTCGATATAATCATATATGATTATATATAGTATCATAATACATATATCACATCTCATCTGATCCGAATAGTGGCATATATAAGCTGATCTCATGTTATAAAGGGTCCGCCATCTAACGTTTTTTTTCAACTAGTGCCTATTTCGTGAATGGTAACACTTGGCTCATGTCTGATTTGACAGATAATTAGTTTTATCCTTCCGCTGAACGAATATGGTCCGTATGTTCGTTATCTTGTGAAAAAAGTGAAAGAAGCTGACATCCTCATCGATAAACCAAAGCGTGAAAAGCCAAAAACAGTGCGTACACCCGAGAATATTGCTGCTGTGGCAGAAAGTGTGCGTGAAGCGCCATCAACATCAATTCACCGTCGTTCTTAACAATTGAACATTTCGGAGACATTATTGAGACGAATTTTGCATAAAGACCTTGGTATGACGCCATACAAAGTCCAATTGGTTCAGGAGTTCAAAAAAAAAGTTATTTGGCGGACCCTTTATCATGGGATCTAATCTCATATAGATCCGAAAAATGGGTCTATCAAATATGATACTATTTTCAATTAAAAACTTATTAAGTACTACTTGTAATTCATTTCTAAAACATTTAAATATTAATTTAAAAAAAGATTGTTAATTATATACTAAATTTAAAAAAAAAACAACAATCAAATTTTCAAAACCTGGAGGAACCACCTAACAGAGTTTCCTTGCTAGTTTTCAAATTTTTGAAGTACATATACAAAAAAAGAAACGCTTCATCGAAAAATTAGACTTTTTGCAAGATTAGAATTTATCTTTTTAAAACAAACCAGTCCATTTTATGGTTAAACGGAAAACAAATCTTTTGTTGCCGTTCATTAAGTCACTGTCTTTGTATCAGTGTCAATGTATATACGATTTTGTTTGAGTACGTAGGTGTGAGTGTGTAGTTGTGAGTTAATTGCAGTATATTTAAATTAGTCGTTTATATAGGACTTTACATTTCATTCTTTTTGTTTTACTTCTCCAGATTTAAAGATAAAATTCTGTAAAGATAAATAGAATTTTAAATCTTTGTTTTAATTTTTTGTAAAAAGGTTTTAAATTAAAAATGCAAATTATTTTCTGGGGTAGTCCTATAATTTCTCATAATTAGAGTTTTAAGGTTTTGAAAAAAAAGAAGGAATTCATAAGAGAAGAAATGTAAATATTAAATTATTAAGGCTTTATATAGCTACTGCTATTTAGGGGTAAATATTTAAATGTTATTTTTAAAGAATAATAAACAAAATAATTTCATTTTTGTTAATTTATTTTAAATAAATACACTGAGAGAGTTTCGTTGGACAAAAACTAAAGAAAATTTTCGTTAAAACAATGAAACTTTTCTTTACAAAATAAACGAAAATGGTCTTTATATAATTTTTCAAATCATCAGTTCCATAATTCAAAATAAGACTTTAAGTCTTGTGTATGGAGCAATTCAAATAAACAAATAAATAAAAATAAAAATAAATTAATGAAAAGTTTCATACTTTTTATGAAATCCGTTTTAAATGAAACTACTCCATTTAGTGTATGAAACTTTAAATAAAATAAATTTTATTTTTCATGCAATTTTGTGAAAACTTGTACTAACTAAATGGCAGAGCTGTAAATGAATCATTCTTTTTGATTTCAATTCATTACGAATTTGAATTGAATTTTGAATTAATTCTTTTCACATAAAAAAAATGAATTGAATGAAATTTTAATTAACTCAAATGAATTTGGCAATAATAAATTGGAATTCATTTCTAATTCAAATAAATTCGGTGAAATGAATTGCAATTCATATCCAATTCAAATGATTTGGCGAAATGAATTGCAATTTATTTTCAGTTCATTTGAATTGAATTGATTTTGAATTAATTCAGTTGAATTAGAAAAAAAATTGTAATTCATATTAATGAAATGAAATGAAAAATTAATTGCAATTAATCAAAGTAAACATGGTGTTGGGAGTTTGTTTCTTCAAATATTACTTATTTTGGTTTTGGCGTACGCTAAACTACAAAACATGTTTAAGTTTCGAGAAACAGTTAATAGTTTATGAAATTTTTGAAAATTGAAAAGTGATTTACACAGCAAGTCCTACAACCTACACTAGGTCATTTCACAAGTTTATGTATTTGTTTTTGTATTTATTAAATTTGAATTTCTAATACAACAAGATACAATATCTTATAAATTACAGTATTAGAATCAGACAAGTTAAACAGGACATTGTATATAAATAAATTAATTATACTTAAAATTAAATTACATATAACAGAATTTCAAAACTTTAAACAATTTTAAAACATACTAAATTTGATGGTAAATTAATTTAAGATGTCGGTATTTTTTAAAAAAAAAAAAAAAGAAAAAAAATTAATACAAAAAATTACGAAAAATGCTGAAACAATAATTTCCTAAAATGTATTACGTTGCTAGTGCGTTGAATATTCCAGGGAAGTTGGTTCCAGAGACGAATGGTTAAAATAAAAAATTGACACTCAGAAGCATGGTCACGCTAACGGAATTGTATTATGTAGTTTCCTCTAGTCGATCTTGCAAACTGTAAACGTTCAAAAAGATAATTTGGTCCCCTGGTCATTATTATCTTGTGTAAAAATATGAGATTTTTGAACTTAAGGTAATTACAAAAAGAGATGTTGAATACACGACATGAGTACTGAGACACATGATCAAATTTCCTAAGGCTGAAAATGTAACGTATGATGTTATTGAAAGCTGTGCTCAGTTTTCTATAATCCTTCGTGTTACATCCGGTAAAAAGCTCAGATGCGTATAATAGAGTCGGTAACAGATATGTTTTTTTTTCACTGTAGCACCGTGTTATTAATCATATTTATAAAATTTTCTTATATGTGATGAAGAGTTTCATAAAAATTGACAAGATATATGTTTCATAACTTTTCATCACTACATAATAAAGTTGATTGTATTTAAAAAATAGTGGTTACGATTATTACATCTGTAAAACACTATTTTTATATTATTTTTACTTTTGTTATATTTTGCATACATTTTTATTAACTATTGTTCCTTATGTTCCGAGTCCAGGAATCAAGTTATATTGAATTGAAAAGAAAAATACATTTTATTTTTTTATTACAAAAATAATATATAACTAATATATAACTAACTTACTCATTTGAATTAATTCAAAGTCAATTCAAGTCAAATGAAATGGAAATGAATTGCAATTCATTTCGCCAAACTCATTTGAATTGAAAATGAATTGCAATTCATTTTGCCAAATTCATTTGATTTGGATTGACTTGCAATTCATTCCAGCCATATGCATATGAATCGATTCAAATATCATTCAATTCGTTTTTTGGCGAAAAGAATTAATTCAAAATTTTACTAATTCAGTGCATGAATGATTCGCGAATTAATTCAAAAATTAATGATTAATTTTCAATTCTGCTTAATGGAAAGTTTCAATAGAAAATTGACAAATTTATTGTTTTTATGCAAACATTCATTATTATCAAGCAGAATAAATGAAACTTCTCCATTTAGTGTATGAAACTTTAAATAAAATAAATTTTATGTTTGATGCAATTTTGTGAAAACTTGTACTAACTTAATGGAAAGTTTCAACAGAAAATTCACAAATTCATTGATTTTATGAAAAAATTCATTAATATCAAGCAGATATTTCTCTAAGCGCAGAGTGTACATTCAAAAAAGTTGTATGTTTTTTTTTTTTTTTTGTGAAAAGCTACATTTGACCGGTTTTTTTTGTGCTCATTTCACCGGATTTTAATTTTTTCGACATAATATTTACAAATTTAATATTCAATTGTATGGAATTTTTATTTGTAACTTTAAATATTAAATTACTAACGCTTTAAAAAACGTTTTTTTTTCGCAAAATTTAGATTAAATAAATATATTTTAACATAAAATAATATTTATTATAAATATTTAATATTTTCCTTAAATTGATGGCAACTTTGATGAGTGTTTTTAATAACCATAGTTAACACATGATAACTATAATTAAAAAAATTTATTATAAATAAACAGAAATGAAAAACCAATTTTACATTTTTATTTAACTTTTTATCCACCGGGCAAGAGGATGTGTTTTCTACTGAAAAGATTATAATTTATTTACAAATACATGCGCATTTTTATGTATATAGTACATGAGAAATTTATATTAGTCAATGTCTAAAAACTTTACATTTAAATTAAAAATATTTAAACGGTTAAAAATCAACATATATTCATCCATTGATGAACATGTATGAACTCATTCAAGATCATATACGAAAACATTCGAGGTCAAGCATGTACGCCACATACATACAAGGTGGCGCAAAAGTAATCCTCCTATCAGAAAATGCTATAAATTTTGCGATTGGCCCCTAATGTCAGTTCTGTTTTGACATTTGTGTGATAAACACATGCGAAATACACGTTAATAAACAATGTTACGCTACACTGCTCCAGAACGCGGAATATTGGTGACTATTTATTTGACCAATAATCGGTCGGTGACTTTGGCACAACGTGAATTTCGTCGCAGATTTCCTGGCCGTCCAACGCCTACTGGTGAAACACTGCGACGTTTAGCCGCTCGCCTCGAAGAGACTGGCACAACACGAGATGCTGCCAGGCGTGGCAGACCCCGGAGTAGCCGTTCTGCAGAGAATATTGCTGCTGTAGCCGAGGATGTCATGGAAGCGCCGTCGACATCGACCAGACGACGTGCCACGCAAATGGGTATCAGTCGACGGTCTTTACAGCGAATTTTGGTACAAGATTTGAAGATGTTTCCGTACAAAGTCCAGACGGTGCATCAGCTGTTAGCTGCTGACCGCCAATCGCGTGTAACATACGCTCAAGCCATCCTTAATCACCACCAAGAGGAAGATGATTTTTCATCAAAAATAATCATGAGTGATGAGGCCCATTTCCATCTTAGCGGGTACGTAAATAAGCAAAATTTACGCTTCTGGGGCACTGAAAATCCGCGTGTAACCCACGAAGAGCCATTACACCCGCTCAAAGTCACTGTATGGTGTGCTGTTTTCGTTGGAGGAGTCTTCGGACCTTTTTTCTTCGAAGACGTCGCGGGCCAAACGGTTACTGTGAATGGTGAGCGCTACAGAGCAATGATCAACGAGTTCTTTTTGCCGCAACTTGATGAATTGGGATTGGAAAACATGTGGTTCCAAAAGGACGGTGCAACGGCACACACTGCACGTGCCACAACCGATATGCTGAAGGATGCATTTCCCGGGCGCCTAATCTCCCGTTTTGGCGATTTGCACTGGCCAACAAGATCGTCTGATTTGACCGCTCCAGACTTCTTTTTGTGGGGCTTTTTGAAGTCGCGGGTTTATGTCAACAAGCCTCAGACTCTTGCAGCTCTTAAAGACAATATCCGTCAAGAATGTGAGGACCTATCGCCGGAAGTTTTGGCCAAAGTGATGGAAAATGCCATAAAAAGGGCTCAAATGACAATCAACTGTGGCTGCGGCCATTTACATGACATCATATTCTCGACTTGATGTAAAAAAAAATTAAAATACCAAATAAAAATAATCCACAAGAAGAATCAAAGTTTTTTATTTTTTTTTTTAAATTACAGCCAAAAAACATCGGAAGGTTATTTTTGCGCCACCTTGTATTTCTAGGTCCACTAGTTCCATACCAAGGTCCGAAAAAGTTCGTCTAAAAACGTTCAATAAAAAAAATGTCATGACTTGGTATTGTTACGTTTGTAATGTAAGATGATCGCAGGTTTGATTCTTTGAGCCGCAGGTTGTTGAAAAATTTATCATATAGAGAAAATCTGACAATTATAAGACACAAATAATAATACAATTTAAATGGAAAGTCACTGATAAGCCTGTCCATAAAAAGGCAGAAACTAGTCTAGTCTGATTTAAAAATAAATAGTATTTTTTAGAGAAAAACGTTTATTCTTCTTCTTTACCTCAACATTTCTAAAATAAAAAAAAATTTAAATTAAGGCGTTTTTCACACACGACGAATTAAGACAACATACAATAAAAAAATTTATGAAATGTCTTCATTATATAAATTAGTATTAATTGAATGCAAATTGTTAAAATTTAAACTTTAATAAATTTAATTGAAGTAAACAAATTAAAAGATATTAACAAAAAGTGTGAAAATATAAACAGCTTTTGAATTCCGAACAATTTTTTTTTTTTTACAAAAAATTTAAAATAATTTTAAACATTTTTTTTTTTTTTTTTAATTTTAAATACTTTTTATTTGCAACAATTTAAAAATCATATAATGATGTTTAAATGATAAATAAAACATCCAAATTGTTTAAGATTTGGTATGAACTCTATGAATTAATGAAAAATAAAAAATCCTGAAAATCGCGCACAAAATTCCCAGGATTGCAGAATTGAAGAAAGAGCGGGAATTCCCCTGACAAACACCCTAGGTAAAACGTATAATATGATAGAATTGGATGAGGACAAAATTCGAATAAAACTTTATTAAAACTACTTCTAATTGTATCTCAATAAATCGAATGTGATTCAATTTAATCGGGACATCTGTAGGATGAAATTTCATATATTTTCGTATGGGGTCACATTGAATTAGAAAAAACAATATAAATATTCATATCAGTTTTTTTTTTTAAACAATAAAAAATATAAAAGCTTAGTTTTTTTTTTATTAATTTTTAAATAATATTTGAAAAAGGTCCCATCTTTATTTTTTCAAATAATTATTTGGCAACTATGAATAACAATTTTCTATTGATACACGATTGTAGTTAAAATGTTGACATTTTGTAAGGTTTTTAAATCACTTAATTTTCTTTATACACTTAAAAAAATAAAGCCTTGTAAAGGCAATGGGTCGAAAAAGGAATACTTTGTCAATAATGAGTTAGACCACTGTGATGTAGTAAACTAAATTTTAAAGTGAATTTTATCTTATTTTTTCATAACAAATATTTGCCTATTAGAGTATGAATATCCCCATTCATTATTTTACTTACACAAAACACTGTATTTGTTTTGCTAAAAGAACTCCTTTTTATCTTTTGTATTGAAACCACAAAAACGGACGTGTATATGACGCTTTATTTCTGAACTCTCCCACTTCAGAAAAAAGTTTACCGGATTTACTTGAAACTTATAGTAAGTGTTGCTCTATAAAATATAAGAACTTCATGGAACAATATTCTTAATTTTGTAAATACGTGAGCGAAGTAGGCGGGGTCAAGTGACCGTTTTTAAGAAAAATTAGGTTAATATTTGAATTTGCCGTGCTTATCTGTAACGTTTAAAAATTTTAAATAATTCATTAATTGACATTTCTATGGACTATTGACTGGAGATATCTGTTTTTATTTTTAATTTCAGTACTTTGTCTGAAATCTTCTAATAAAAAACAAAAATTCGTTATATCTCAAAACATGTCCCTTTTTATATTTTAAAGCGAAAGAGCAGTCGTAAGTAAGTGAAATTTGGTACACGAGTATACATTGGTTGAACATGAAAAAATAGAAGATTTTGTCAAAATCGCAGCATGAAAACTTAAAATGCCATAAATATTATTATATATTTTTCGGAATTATTTATTATTATTTTATTTTATTGTATTTATTATTATATTATTGGAATGTGACGAAAATTAGTACATTTCTTAGATATGTAACTAGAATTGTATGTGTAAAATTGTGTATATTTCCGAACAAGGATACGGCAAGTTCCAAACTGTCCTTGAACCAAAATCTAAAACATAAAATTACATAAAATCTAAATAAATGGTTTTAATGTTACGAAAATTGGTTTATAAATAAACATGTCATTCAAAATAAATGTGTTGATTTTCATTAAATTTCAAGTACATAAATACACGTCCAGCATATATATCCTGGAACCTAATTTTTGGGGTGTTCTTTGTAAAATTAAATATAATATAAATATAATTTTTGTTTTAATTTTTATACGGTTTTATTTATTGTTACAATTATATTTATCATTCTTGTTAACACTACATAATAGTAAACAATTTGCAAAACTATTTTTTTTGTGCTATTTCAAAAATAAAAGAACAGTTAAAACCAACTTTGCTTGAAAAGTTTACTTTAAGTTCAACTCTGATTAATATTGTCAAAAAAGTAATAGCAAGTTTTCAGAAACATTAAACTTTTTTTATATTAAATTTTATATGAGAGGTAGACGCCTTAATTTCCGGGACATATAAAATACTTATATCCAATGGTTGAATGCTATTTCTTAAAGAATCCGGAAAATGTATTCTAAAAAATTGAAAACATTGAAAACATTTTTTAATTGTTAGTGGAAATTTTATTTTCATTCTCAACTTAATTATCATTTGTTTTAACAAATGTGATATATAAGTGTTAGAGTTTGTGAATGAGGTAGCCACTGCTTTCTAAACTTGTTCTGATGATGGTGACCTAGAAAATCCCCGAAATGGAACCATCAACAAATTCTTGAAGGTAGTCAATTAATAAATTGAAAACAAAAAACTCTATAGATTATTTGTTAGGACAATATCCTAATAAAGAAATATAGAGTATGGCCTTGAACTTGAATAAATTTTCATTTTCATAACAGAATTATAGGTCGAAAAACATAATTTTTATTTTTTTAAATAATAATTATAACAAAATTTTTTATAAATTATTATACATAGTCCCATATTAATTGATATATTAAATACTGTTGAAGGAAACAACTTCGTTTAATGTACGCAGTAATAACACATCTTTAGGAAGTCGATACCAATAATGTGGTTGATAGAGGATATTGATTCAGAAATATTGATTGATAGAGAAATAACAAATATTAAAAAAAAGTACTAAAAGTTATTTTTTCTCGCTGAAATGTTTGTCAGAGATGTAGCTGTCATTAGTGACCTATTTTCCATCAAAAAATGATTTTTAAGAAATTGGGTCATAGAGGGTATTGCATATCAGTTCTCGATATGCAAGGTTGACGTATCCGAATGACGAATATATATTTAAATTCGGCTTACGTATTTTCTGCTACATTGCAAATATATACACCTGTTTTCACTGGTTTGCAAAAAGTTGTAGAGCTTTTATAATAAAAAAAAAAAACATTAAAATTAGGATCCTTGCTTGAAATTTATTAAAAATCGACACATTTATTTAAATAGCATGTTTATTATATAAACCTATTTCCTTTACATTAACAAATTTTTTTTAGATTTTATGTAATTTTTTATTTTAAGGACATTTTGAAGCATGCCTCTTAGTTCGGAATTATATAAAATTGTACATATGCAGTTTTACACGTAGAATACTATGTAGTTAAAGACCACTGCAAATGTAGTTAAAAATAAATGAAATTTCACTAGAAAAAATGGCGACTTTATTTTTATTAAATTCAACTAACGTTGGCTGCCATTTGTTTTTGACTGTTCAAAAAATGAACCACAATTATAAAAAATCCACAGATATAGTAAAAAGTAAACAAATATTTATTTCTTTTAATTTTTTTAATAAAAAAAAAATCTATTACATAAAATGAATGAAAAATCATAATACAGTAATTGGATGTGGTTGGTTTTTTTAAATGAACTACAAATGTAGTCAAAAATTAAATTTCTTCTACAAACTGGTTTTGCACTTTAAAATAAGATACTGTATTACAAATCAAATAACTACTCATATTTACAGCAGAAGTTCCCTGAGTGAAGCAGCGTATATAAGAAATATGCTATTTTCGTCACAATCCTATAATATCTGTAGCTTGTGTTGCGTTTTTAGCTTTCAGGATATATGACCATTAGGCGCGTTCTTGCTGCGAATTCGAAAAAAAAGTTGTATTTATAAATGTTTCCACAATATATACAGGTGCACTAAATTTCACTTATGTACGACAACTCCTTCTATTTTTGGTCGGTCGTTATATGATTGACGACACTGTGCGGCACAAATTCAAAATTGAATATTTCGATAACTAAGAAAAACACATCACTGAAAATGCGCATATCGATTAAAAAATTAACGATCTTTCGTTTAAAAATAAAAAAGGGGTTTTAGATAAAACGATTTTTATCTTTTATTAGAAAATTTCAGACAAATTTCTGAAATTTAAAAAAAAAACCACATGTTACCAGTCGATAGCACATAGAAACGTCTATGGATAATGATTTGTTTCAAATTTTTTCAATGTTTCAGTTAAGCACAGTAAATTCTAATATTAGCATACTTTTCCCCAAAATCGGTTACTTATTAGAAGTTTGACCCCACCTATTGTGCCCACTTAATTTAAAAATTAAAAAAGTTGTGCCATGAACACTTACTGTAAGTTTCAATAAATTCGACAAACTTTTTTATAAAGTGGGAGAGTTCAGAAATAAAGCGTCATATGCTGACAGACATGTAAAATTTTACATACGAATACATTTACCGAATAAATATATTTGTATGTGAATACTAGGGTTATAACTTTTTTCATTTTTTTTCAATTTTGTGTTAATAAGAAAAATCGGGTTTTCGGGTCATTGAATCAAAAATCAACCGCATAAAATGCAGTACCTTAAACACGCCAAATTTGACAATGTTTGTGTCCTTTACGATATAGACATCGTAATCGTCTTTATTATACTTTAAGATTTTGGCGAAATATTGATTTTTAGTGTAATTAAACAAAAAAATTGTTTCAAATTCCAAAAAGGTTTATGCGGGTATTTTTTTGAAAACAAGAAAAAATCAAAATGCGTTTATTTATATTTTTTTATAGACTATACGCTTAGGATAGGTAAAATTTGATAATTGCAAAAAAATTCAAACGTTATAACCCTAGTGAATACATTTCTACTGCAACAAAATTAAAGCCTCAAGTAAAATTCATACAAATTCATGTAGTTTCATTTTCAAAAATAAGGCAAAAAGCACAAAAAAGAGAAAAGAAAACCACTTCAAACATCAAAGCATTTTGACGATTCTAATATGTTGTTCTTTTAATACACTAACAAAAAAAAGTATGTGACAATTTGAGCTTAATTATTCGAAATTAATTCAAAAGGGACCAATTGAAAAGAGCAATATTTGTAACATTATTAAGTAAAAAACAGCAAGAAAAAGTTAATTAAATTTACAAAACTTGAGATATATTTAGATATATTATATTAAAAAAGTGCGCCCCGGTAGGCCAGGTGGTAGCGTGCTGGCTTATCAGTGCGGGGGTCGTGGGTGCAATTCCCACCAGAGGCACTGGTCTGTTTTCGCTACAACGAAGGCCATAGTAGCTAGTGCTCGGTTAGGGTAACAGTATATAATTTGTAATTGTATGATTATTAATTAATAAAAAAAAATATATTAAAATAATGAAATAACTAAAATAATAAAATACTAAAATTATACAAACCTAAAACTATATAAAAACATACATTTTTATAGTTTTAGTATTTGAGTATTATATTTTTTTAATTAAATGGACCTGAAAATATTTACAATATTTCAATTTGCTACCAATAATCTGCTGAAAAGGAATTTTTAGAAATTCCACCACCTTAACGACCTGGACAAACCACTAAGGCGAGGATCTTAAAATTCGGTATGTGTGTTGCTTATTCCGCGTAGACATTCACTTGGTCGGGATTTTTTTGGAAACTCCAACGGACGGGAGCAAAAATCGGTCTATATAAACTTCTTTCTATGTTACTAATGCCATTTTTAAGGAGATGTGCTAAACTCCCCTAAAGCCCATCCCAAACCACTTGGGCTTAAAGTCTGAAACTAAATATATCAGGTATGTGATGGAAAACGTAATCGATCCAAAATCGATACAAAACCGATAAAAGTTGTGATGAACAACATAAGTGAATAGAATTTATGGAAAAACATCCTCAATTGGAAAAGGGATTTGCCAAAGGAGACAGAATTGAAATCGAGAAACTTTGGCAGACCTTTTCAGACGATCTCAATAGTATTGGCCCACCAAAACCTCAACGTTGCTGCCAATTGGATGGTTAAAGGAATCGATGTGGATATAAAGTGTGGACCTATTTTATTCAATATCCATGAAAAAGCTTCTTTGTTAACTCGAAAACATTCTATAAAACTGAAAAATATTTATTAGTGCAAATTAGTATTTTTTTTTACTTACACTTTTTCTGTCAAGTTTAATGGGTTGGATGAGTCCCGCAACTTTTTTCGTTCAATATTTTCTTTGTTTTTCTCTTCATTCATCAAAATTAAAGAAGATATTACAACAAAAGCCATTTTTAATGATGTCTGTTTAAAGCAAAAAAAATAATTTAAACAAAATGTGATTGTAAACTAAGCAACAGAGTTGTTTTTTTTAAGAAATACGTAGATTTGAAACAAATATGGAAAATGAAACCGATACAATCACACCTAAAATCGATAGGTTCGATTTGAGCGTTCGATTTAATTTTAAAACGATTCTATTTCTATCACATACCTGTATGTATGTGTTTCTTGAGAAATGGGCTTATAAATTTATACTTTTCGCATTTTCCAAATTAGGAAACAATCATAACAAATTTTAATGAAATAATTAACAATTTTAATGAATTTTCATTCAGTTACTTCATTAAATCAATGAAAAAAATTTAATGAAATCGTTTCATTAATACTATGGAGGAAAATGCTATCAGTGAAAGTCAATAAACTTCTGCATATGTATTTTTAAACAATTTCAAAGAAGTCGAAAATTAGTAAAAGGCTACTAGCATTTTATAAAATAGGTTGAACACTTGAGAATTAAATCTTAAAACTAAAGTTTGAAATATATAAAAATTAATGAAATTATGAAATTTTAGGAAGAAATAAAAAATAAATAAGTCTTTGAAATAATTTCATAGCTTTAAAGAAAATTTTCATTAAATTTATGAAAATATAATATATAATTTATGAAATCGAATGAATTTTTTTTTAGGAAACTATGAAACTTTATGAAAAAAAAAAAATGAATAATTGCTCAATATTAATAAAATTTATTGGATGAATGAAATTCTGCATTGAATATAAATATCGATTTTTATTTTTATTCTATTTATTGTATTTTTTTTTTTTTAGTTTTATTTAAACAAATTATTATTTACAGTTATATTAGTTTTTTGTTTTTATATACATCGAGATTATTTTATGTTATTTTCAATTTTTAACGAGCTTTCAACCTCCGTATATTTACAAAAATAAAGCAAATCAAACATATTAGCTAGGTTGATACTAGTATTTCGATCTGGCTAAAGATCTCATCAGAACCCGAAGTTTTAGAAAAGTTAGAGCCTCCATAATAGGCAGAACTTTAACAAAAAACCTATTAATAATCAATTTAGCTCCATTCTTGTCTTCTTAGTAATCAAGCACGTGGTTAGGTCTTTTCCTAACAAGCATCATGACGTTACTAAACTTTGAAGACCAAAAATGTTCTATTTATATAAAAAATTTTTAGTTTGTACTCTGGCTCAAGTAATATTTTTTACAGTTATATTAGTTTTTTGTTTTTATATACATCGAGATTATTTTTATGTTATTTTCAATTTTTAACGAGCTTTCAACCTCCGTATATTTACAAAAATAAAGCAAATCAAACATATTAGCTAGGTTGATACTAGTATTTCGATCTGGCTAAAGATCTCATCAGAACCCGAAGTTTTAGAAAAGTTAGAGCCTCCATAATAGGCAGAACTTTAACAAAAAACCTATTAATAATCAATTTAGCTCCATTCTTGTCTTCTTAGTAATCAAGCACGTGGTTAGGTCTTTTCCTAACAAGCATCATGACGTTACTAAACTTTGAAGACCAAAAATGTTCTATTTATATAAAAAAATTTTAGTTTGTACTCTGGCTCAAGTAATATTTTTTACAGTTATATTAGTTTTTTGTTTTTATATACATCGAGATTATTTTTATGTTATTTTTCAATTTTTAACGAGCTTTCAACCTCCGTATATTTACAAAAATAAAGCAAATCAAACATATTAGCTAGGTTGATACTAGTATTTCGATCTGGCTAAAGATCTCATCAGAACCCGAAGTTTTAGAAAAGTTAGAGCCTCCATAATAGGCAGAACTTTAACAAAAAACCTATTAATAATCAATTTAGCTCCATTCTTATTACAATTAATTTGTTTTATAAGGATTAATATTTTTTATAGAATAGAATTGTATAGCAATTCGCTTGTACATTTTACACATCAATTAAATTTTAAAATGAAAATTAATTGAAATTTTTTCTTGTATGTAGTATATTAGGGCGTTTCAACATTTTTACTTTTTTTGGATTTGTACAACACTTGAAGCGGATATGAATGCTTATGGCCCAACAATTTTTGCAGAATTTTTTCAGATTTTTTAAAAGAGGGAACGGGGTCGTTTAATTGGATTTTATGCAAAAAAAGAAACAAATATTTTTTAAAATTTTTTCTCTTATGCGTTGTTTTCACAAAACCAGATAAATCACTACTCAAGAGTTCTAGCCACAAAAAAAAGCTATTTGGGGTACAAATTATTAGTTAAGGCGTCACTCAGTAACTTCGTAAATTGGCTGGTAAATAAAATTTCTTTGATTGGTCTTTAAAATACCTACACTTAGAATATTATGTAGGTAAAGACCACTGCAAATGTTAACTACAAACAAATGAATTTTAACTTTTTACATTTCGGTAAATTCAACTTACATTGTCATTTGTTTTTTACTGTTCAAAAATTAATCACAATTATAGTAAAAAAGAACAACATATGCAGTAAAAAATAAACAAACAGTTATTTCTTTTTTTTTTAGTAAAAAAACTACTGTATAAAATAAATGGAAAATCATAATACAGTAATTTAATGTGGTTTGTTTTTTTAAATGAACTAAAATTGAGGCGCTCAGCGCCAAAACGGCCTAACCCACATTGTCAAAAAAATCAAACCGACCATGCCGATCTAACCGGAACCCCCTGAAACAAATACCAAAAAAACTCAAAAAACAGTTTTCAGCACGTAGGGAGTTTTTTTAGTATTTATTTAAAAAAGTTCCGGCCAGATCAGCACATCCAGTTTGATTTTTTTTACAATGTGGGTTAGGCCGTTTTGACGCTGAGCGCCTCAATTGTATTCAAAAATTAAATTTTTTTCTACAAATGACTGTCTTAAAAATAAAGATACTGTATTACAACTCAAACAACTACAAATATTTAAATCAGAAGTTCCCTGAGTGCATCATTTGACATTGCTCTTGACTCTTTGGGAGATATATTGAAAACAAATTCAACAAGCATGAAAATTTCGTAAAAGCAAATTTAGTATGAATTTAGTATTTTAAAGACATATCGAACGACGTGCTTACGCCAATATGATGCGTATCTCTGAATTCATTGAGTTTGCACTTGGAAAATTTTTAATTTATTTTTTAAAGGTCATCAGAGTAACCCTTAAACTAATAATTTGTTCCCCAAATATTTTTTTTTTTTTGCAGGTTGGGACTCTGGAGTAGTGATTTAACTGATTTTGTGAACACAAAGCGCAAACTAAAAAAAATTAATTTTGTAACCCCCATACGCCCCTTTAAAAAGTCTAAAAAAATTCTCAAAAATCTTTTGGGTCATAAGCATTTATATTAAGCTTAAAGAGTTGCAAAAATCAAAAAAAGTGAATGTCCTTAAACGCCGTTAATTATATGTGTGTGTGTTAAATAATTATTTTCTGTGTTAATATAATTAATATAAATTTGTAAAATTTAAATCATTTTTATTTCAATACATTTAACACTTGAATTTTAATTTCTTGTTCAGCGCAAGTGCATGATTAAAATGAATTTGTTAATAAAATGTAGTTAAATATTATTAACGTTTTATTTATTGTTATTTCTTCATGTTCATTATAAATGTAAATCATCATTTTGAAATCATTGAACATTGTGAAATGTGTTGGTTAAAATAATGATTTAAATTAAAATTATTATATGTAAATATGTATATAATTATAATTAAATGATGTTAAATTTAATCACAAAACAAAAACTCAACCACATGCATGTGTTATTATACGAGTATGTATGATCAAAATGTAATTTGACATAATAATTAATTGAAAAATATAAAGCACATTGTGTTTTATACACTCAAAAAAAGACATAAACTATAAAGCAGTTACAAATTTACTTCAAAATAGTTCATAAATTTTCCTTAATTTAAGTTAAATTTTACTAAAATAAAGAAAATTTTTCTAAAAACAATTAAAATTTCCTAAATTTTAGTTAAACCTAAATAGTTTATATACTCAGAAATAGTTCATAGTTTTTCTAAATAATATTTCTTGATTTTAGTAAAAAAAAAAAATCTACCAAATAAAATCTTTCTAACCTTTAGGAGAAACATCTTAATTATAAGGAATTTATATCTTAAAAAAAATAAAACTACGTTTAGTTCAACAACAAAAAGTAGGACGTATTTTACTCCTATTTAGTTCAAGAAAAGGGTTGAACTTAAAACGAGTAAATAATTGTACTCTATGTGATTTTAATTTTTTTTCACTAGAAGTAAGTTTCACTAAAATTAAGAAAGCCTTTTCAAAATTTTCTTTTTAAGTTAACCAATTTCTGATATTCGAGAATTGCTTTCTAAAAAAAAAAAAAAATCAGAATAAATAGAGACTGATTATCTATTTTTATGAAAATTTTTTATAGCTTTTAGTTCAGATAAATTTATAAAAATGTAATAACATATTCAGTTTACAAGTAAAGGTTTTCTAATTTTTGGAAAATACCTAACTTATTTTTAGGAAGTTTTATTGTGTCATGTTTCCGAAAAAAATCTTACTTTAAAATAGTTCAATTTTACTAGGATTTAAAAAATATTACCAAATTTGAAGTAAAATTTGTTTCTCAGTTTTAAGGAAAATTTTATTAAATTTCGGTAAATCATGTCTTTGGCGCTGTTTCAAGTTCAAATTTTCCTCAAATTAAGTTAGTTTTTTAAATTCTAGTTCATTTTTTTTTTTTGGGTGTATATAAAAATATATGTACCAAAAAAAAATAATGTTCTTTAAAAGTAGGTAAAGGAAAATTGTATTACATCAAAACATGTAATCAATAGCACCACAAACAAATCTATTTACCGCAAATTATGCGATCATATTAATTGATTACATAAAGTATTTTTTGTATAAATTTAAAAAGAAAAAAAAACATTAAATTAGAATTTATAGAATTTTAAGTTGCATAAAAATTGTAAAGCGTGTTTTTTTTAGAGTGTCACAACTTTGAGTTGACATCACTGTTTTATTTGACCACCCATTTAACAGCTGATAGTTGCTTTTTGTTTAGTTTGCGTTGAAATTTCATTATGAATCGACCTACACCAGAGCAACGCGTGCAAATTGTTAAAATTGTTAATCAAAATAATTGTTCTATTAGTCAAACTCATCGTGCACTTCCTCCATTTTATGGCGTACATAATCGTCCTTCAGAGCGTCTAATTCGAAGAACAATAGATCGTTTTCGGACCACATTTACTGTTACTGATAATCTGCTTTTGTCGAAACACCGTTACATCCACAGAAAATTACTGTTTGGTGCGCTTTATGATGATGGTCAGAATGTTACTGTCAATGGTGAACGGTATAGGAACATGATTCGAAAATTTTTCGTTACTCAATTATGTGGCATTAATCTTACTGATATGTGGTTCCAACAGTACGGAGCCACATGCCACACAGCGGGCGCTACAAATTGATTTACTCAAAGAAACTTTTGATGAAAAAATAATTTCACGTAATGGCCCAATTAATTGGCCACCAAGATCGTGTGATTTAACCCCATTGGATTATTTTATTTGTTAAGTCACTTGTCTATGTCGATAAACCACAAACAATTGAACACGTGGAAATCAGCATTCGAAGAGTTATCGGCGAAATACGGCCGCAAATGCTGCTAAAAGTTGTTGAATATTGGTGTTCCAGATTGCGCCTTCTACGCGCCAGCCGTGGCGGCCACATGGCAGAAATCATATTTAAACATTAATTTCATAAAATGTTCTTTCCAATAAATCCCGTTTCATTGATATCAAAAATACATTTCCTTGTTTTATTATGATTTAAACTTGTGTCACTCTATAAAAAAACACCCTTTATAAACGCAAATGGCTGACATACACTGAACAAATTATTTTCAATAAAATTTCAATTAAACATTTGATTAATTTCAAACTCTCATAAATGTTTAACTGAAAATGAATTTGACAAATACAAAATTTACTGTTTTTTTAACCCCAGTATCGTATCCAGCCCTCGATTTTGGGGGGCATTAATTTTTGATCATTTTTGTAAATTTTAAAAAAATTTTCTTGATATTTTTAAGGGTTACACACAAAATAAAAACCCACCCAGCAAAACTTTGGTAATGGGTGCGATAAAGTAATGCATTACCTTGTAGTGTGTACTCCTTACCTGTATCATTATTTTCCAACAATAAGTAATGAGTTACCGATAATTGAACACTCATGGATTACCTTGTAATGAGACCTCATTACATTTTACATTACTTCAAAACATAAAATAATGACTTACCGATCATCAATTACATAATACATGAATTATAAACGTAAAGTAATTATTAATATATATTTTTGAAAATCTATTTAAAGACACATTACTTTGTGATTTTTTGTAAGCATAATGGTAAGGTGTATATTTTTGATATCACGAACGAGAACACGAAGCACAACAACTCATCTACATTTTAAGCAAAAAAATATTGTATGTATCGATAGCTCAGTTGGAGTTATCGCCTAACTAATTGTTAAATACCAGAGACCCCAGGTTCGAATCCCAGCATGACCAAGTTATTTATGTAATACAAAAAAAATTATTTATTTATTTAAAAAAAAAAATATCTGTAAAAAAAAAATTTATGCATTTTTTTTATGAAAATTTATTTATAGACACATTACTTTTTCCCACCATGTAACCATATAAGTAACCAGTTACTTTACCCCTTACAAGGTAAGGAGTTACTTTGAGGCTCATCGCCCGTAAAATTCATCAGTGAAGTAACGTGTAAAGAAATGCATGAAGCCCTATGGCGATACATTACTTTACTCATGATTTGGTAATGTGTGGTTTTGCTGGGCATTTCAATCACGAAAACCACCGATTAAATAACTTTATTTGCTGAAATTTCGCCAACAACGAAAACTGCTAATTTAATTAGAAATTAATAGCTCTTTAATTGAATTATTTTTCAATTAAATAATAACTCATTTGATTAAAAAGTGATCAATAGCGTAGATATTTCCAAAAACCAAAAAAAAATGTTTTCATACCAAATGTTTTGTATGTAAATGTATCGCAAGCAAATGTTTTTTTTTCTAAAACTGTTGTTGCCATAAAAAATGTTTTTTATAGCTTGAATTTTATAACATTGAATTTAAACCGGCTCAAGTCTCATTTAGTTAGCAGATTTATTTATAGGTATGTGAGCAAATTGACACAGAAATTAGTTTTTTATTTGTATTGAAGAAGAGGGAATATGGCAAACTTCTTTTTGTTGGGTTTTTTTTTTTGCAGAAATTAGCCCTTTTGTTGAAATCATAGTACTTGTTTTTTTTGTTCGAAATAATTTTTAATTTATTTTTTGCATTTTATGACTAGAGATTCTAGTCTATACCCGAACAATGTTTACTAGTTAAAAATGTTTTATTTTTGAGTTGAATTAGTTCAATTCCTCCAATTTCTCATTGGGTAAATAAAACAATACGGGTAAAGCGTTGATCTGTTTTCTTCTACCCCTTCTGCATTGGTTCTCTGAAGATTTTCTGTGACGCGAAATGAAACATGTAAGGACCTGTCAGTAGATAAAGTCTGATTTAAATTAGCGGACAGAATTTTTTTTTTAAATAATAAATAAACATTGCACGGTTTTCTGTTTAACAAAAAACAAATGATATTGAACTTGAACATGAATAATCTTGCTCACATAACTTCTTTTTGTTTCAAAAAAATTAAACTTTAAAATTACATTATAAATTTTATGATAATGTTTTGGAATAAATAAATATTCAGATTTAAAAAACATCAACTAAATTATTTAACTTAATAAAGTAATAAAAAAGCAGTTGCGAAATTGAGCAAATATTTAACTGATTCAATTAATTTTTAATTGATAGCTTTTAAATTTTAAAACAAACCGATTTAATTGAAAAAACTATTGAAATATTTTCTTCTGTGTGCGGGGGCTCTAAGATGGATTTGTATCTAATAAATTAGGATATGAAACATAAAATTTTTTTTTTCTTGTGGGATATTGTCGCAAAAACGTATAATTCACTACTCAAGAGTTCCAGGCTACTAAACAAATTATTCGTGGATCAAATTATTAAAAATTATTTACTTTTGATGACCTTAAATGTAAAAATGCAGAATTGCCAAATTAAAACTTTCTTAACTGCAGTAAAAGTATGGATGTTAAATTCGGAATTTTTTATTTCAAGGGCATCAAAGTGACCGCTAAACAAACAATTTTTATATCGTATACCATGAGAAAAAGACACAATTTTGTGTGATTTTTGTATTTGCTACAGAAAAGTAATAAAAAAAATATGCCTTTAAATATATGGATTGCTAAAAGTGATAATAATTTATTAACCATAAATACACAATAGTTAGAAATCCGGAAAATGCATTAGTATGGGAAAATATGCAAAGTACCAATTTACCCTACGTCCCAAATTAACCCATTTGCCTTTACTTAAATAGTTTAAAACTTACCAAAATTATAAAAATGCTATACTATTTCAAAGACACATACCTGAAAAGATATTAAAATTAAATATTTCATTAATAAAGTGCTAAGGATTTTTCTAAATAAAACAATCTTAGTTATACTGAGAAGGAGTCTCCCAATTGGTTATCTCCCATTATACCCAAATTAGGGACATATAACGGGTGGAAACGTAGAACATTTACTATTTTAATATTAATTAATAATAATCTGAAAAAAAAATAGAAACTAATCGTATATCAAAAACTAATATTAATATTCTAAAGATTTCGCCGATACGGTTTTTTTTTTAATTCATAGCGAAATGTGGCGAATTTTCACATTTTCGATGTAAAACTCAATGTTACGTTTTGGACACTATAACACAACACTATAAAATTTATCGAAAACAAGAGTACAGATTATTGATCCTAACATTTCGATAACGCTGATTTTAATGGCGTACACAGTTTTTTCATTTATGGGCCAGATTTTTCGCAAATTTGTATTGTAGTTTTGCAAGTTTTAGCCCAGTTTTTCGTACATAAAATTTAAAAAAAAAAATATTTTATCTTAGTTTTTATGGTAAATACATATAAGACCCTCATTGACATTCGTGTATGAAATTTAGTTAATAAATGTACAGCACTAACAAGAAAATCTGCGTTTTTTCTGAGTTTTTTCTGCGTTTTTTTTGCGTTTTTACTATATTCTCCATTCTTGCACAAGTTATCATCCACGGTCACAATCGATCAAATCATTTTTGTGCATAAGCAAAGAGATAAATTTGACCAATTATTTCGTGAAAAAAAAAAATGTGGATTATGATAAAAACGCGAAATGTGCCAAAAATGTATATGTCAGCATAGGGAAAAAGAACAACCTTTAAAAAATGTTTAATTATTTTTTTGTTTACTAATATTTAGTAAATGTCTTTGCTGATTTAAACAGATTATTTTTTTGTTACTTTCAATTGGCTAAAATTTAGCTCAAATATAACTAAATATTTGTAACTTCAACAGATATAGTTTTGCTATTCTTATGTTACTAATAAAGGGTCCTCCATCTAACGGTTTTTTTTTCAACTAGTGCTTATTTCGTGAATGGCAACACTTAGCTCATGTCTGATTTGACAGATAATTAGTTTTATCCTTCCGCTGAACGAATATGGTCCGTATGTTCATTATCTTGTGAAAAAAGTGAAAGAAACTGGCATCCTCATCGATAAACCAAAGCGTGAAAAGCCAAAAACAGTGCGTATACCCGAGAATATTGCTGCTTTGGCAGAAAGTGTGCGTGAAGCGCCATCAACATCAATTCACCGTCGTTCTCAACAATTGAACATTTCGGAGACATCACTGAGACGAATTTTGCATAAAGACCTTGGTATGACGCCATACAAAGACCAATTGGTTCAGGAGTTCATAAAAAAAAAAATTATTTGGCGGACCCTTTATTTAGTAAAAAAAATTATTCCGTTTTTGTTTTTAATATAAAAAATGTCACATTGCTTCTCAAACAGCAAAGCAATATATAAATTTGAGTGATTAGATAACAATTTTCAAAAAAAAAGTCGAAAATGCCAAAATTTTTAAAAAATTCTTAAAAATAGTGCGAAAACAGCAATCAAAAGTTTCTGTAATTTTTTTGATACATACTTGACTTGTAAATAAATAAAAATAAAATTTTTAAAGAAATATTAACCCTTTAAGTGCACACAAAGAGTGACAATTTCAATTAATTATACCAACGCTAGAGGGCGCGATTAGCTTAAAAAATTAACTGAAAGTGGAAAAATACATCAACATTTTTTTTAATGACTTTATTTATTGTCTATCTGCCTAAACTTAATTCTAACAATGATGGCCGTCCATTTTTATGAGGACACAATTACTTTATATACCATCCGAAACGTCAGGGTAATAACCTTTGACTTATACTGACTGACATCAGTTAGTTCAGTGTTTTCAAATTTCAGTAGAAAACATCGTCTCAAAATGAAGCCTTAATGTCTTTCTTTGAGTTTCGACAATAAACAAATTTCAAAAGAGATTTTAAAATACACTCAAAAAATCGCTTATGACAAACTTAAACTTTAAATATCTTGTTATTTTGACCTAACCCATTAAAATTGAGCATACACACAAAAAAATATTTCTTAAATTGCGCCAAGTAAACATTTTGTTGAATAAAAAAACATAATCAATTACTTTTTTAATTGACTCAATTACTTTTTTAATTGACTCAATTAAAAAGTAATCAATATTTTAAATAATATTGATTACTTTAAATAAACAAAAATATTGATTACTTTTTAATTGAATCAATTAAAAAAGTAATTGATTATTTTTTTTTTTTTCAACAAAATGTGTACTTGGCGCAATTTTTTTTCTGTGTATGAGCATACGACCCAAAATTAAATTGGTTTGGGTTTTGGTATGTTATTTCCCCGGGGTTTTGGTATGTCATTTCAAAAGATTAAATTTTACTTACAGAGTAATTTTCATTTAGTACTTGTTTCTGTGGAAATACGCTAAAAAAGAGGGTGGTGTACCTTGATATGCCAAACGTAATTTTTTTATGAAAAATTTTAATTGATTTTTCAATATTTTTATAAAAGTTAATAGCTTTAAAGGACCTGCTGCATATTCTGTGTTGTTTGCGCGAGATTCAATTTAAACATGATGACTCTTAATATAATTTAGATAGTATCTAATAGATACTCTTTAATATCCATATTTGTAAAAAAAATATTATTATTATTTAAATTTTTTTTTTCAACCAATCAAAATTTTAAATAAATTATTTTGTAGGGTTCTCAGGTACAAAATCAACAAAACTGTATGCTTAAAACTAATGTCGACTTTAAATTTCAAATTTAGTTTTACTTAGGTTGACCCGATGATTTTTATCGCTCGGTATGTTTAGTGTTAAGGGGTTTACTAGCTTTAGATTTTTTTTTTCATATTTGCCAATTTAGGGGAAAAAAATCGCAGAAATAAAAAAGTTAACAAGTTGTAACTTTTTAATAAACTTCTTGCCCTATATTTTACATGAGCAATATTTATTTGAAATGCTCAAAACCAGATATTGCAAATCGAATAGAAAGATTTTCAATCAGTTTTTTTTTTTGTTGTTGTTTACAGTGTTAAAAAATTTTGTCCCTAACGGAGACATTTTAAAATTTTTTTCAAAAATAGAAAAACAACGCTTTTTTGGGTGTTTTTTTTTAATTTTTGAGTTTACACTCGTGCCATTTGAATGCGAATCAAAAATTTTAAAATGCGAATAAATTAGCGACAAAAAATTTATTAGTTTGTGAAACAAAATTATAATTATTTTCTCAGATAAGTACCCAAGGTTCAGCGATCGCACCCGACTTAGCTTTTTAAAAAAAGGGTCTATAATGAAAAGGTTACCAGAGCAGCAAGTGAAGTCCGAATTCCAAAGTATAATTTTTAGAATATTTCATATTCAATAAATTTTTTAGAAATATTAATACGAATTTTTTCAATAAAACATTTATTTATTTATTTTTTTATAATTGACGTTTTTATTAATTTGTGTCCGAAAAATTAGTTTTTCTTGAATACTGAGAAAATGATATGCATGACATTCATAAATTTTTTATTAAATCAATGAAGTTTCACTGGAACTCGACCACTGAAACTTTTCATTGAACTAATGCAAGTTTTCATAAAATTTAATAAAAAATTTCATTTCATTTATATAAAGTTTCATTCACTTCATAATGAAGTTTTTAATAACTTTTAAGAATTTTTTTGTTTACTTTGTGAAGAAAAGTTTCATTAGTTTAGTGAAAATGTTCACTATTTTTTGTCCACTAATTTAGTTTTTTACCAAAAATACATTGGCTCTAGCCACCTTGCATCCGCGCCTGAGCTTATCCAAATTATAACAAAAAAAATTAATGGTGGTATTTATATTACGCTCGTATATGGTGTATAAGTACACAATGTGTATTTTCAGGTACGTAGCTTAAGAATTATTGCTGCACTTTAAAAATAATTCGTTCGTTTCGTCTTAAAATCCGAGATTATATCTTTTGAAATATATTCCAACGTATTTAAAAAATAATATTTTATAATGAACAATTCAAACGAATATTTATTTAATTTTTGTTTACACAGAAAAAATGATCAACCTTAAATATAAATTTCTAAACAAATATTTGATTGAATCAATTAATATTTTAATTGACTTTTAAATATATACAAACATTTTGTATTTTAGACGTAATTCTTAAATTATTTTTTCATTACACTGTATGCTAAAATAAAAAATGTTCAGTATAAATACTAAATGCATTTGAAGTTTACAAACACACACAAACATGCAAACAGACGCAACATTAACAAAAACACACATACCAACGTGTCATTCACACATTTTTTTTGTGAGTATCATATATTTTTTTTTTTTGGAGAAGAACTTTTTTTTCTTTTTAATTTTTAATAAAAGTTTTTAATTGATCTTATCATTGCCGTGATAACTGAATAATCAATTAAAATAATACTTGATTCAATAAAACTTTTTTTTTAATTGAAACTTGTTTTTAGTTTTTTCTGTGTACTGTTTGAGAACAAATTGTATAAAAAAAACTTTACAGGGTTGGTACAACATTTATATTTACATAAGATACGACATTACATGAATCCGGCTAATATTTTAAGATTATTTTAAGACTATTAAAACTATAAAATGCAGTAATTCTCATCAAAATATGAACATCTAAAATGCTATATTAACTAGTTTTTTTAAACGTAATTAACAGGGACCGGAAGTTCATGCAAATGCATGTTTTTTTTCTCTTAAGTCTGGGAACAGGTTAAAGAAAATATCTTTGCGAATCATACAATTAATTTGTGTTAAAATGACACCAATTTGTTAGTGCATGTTTTTGCATTAAATGCATATATTGTAGCATATTTTGCTTTAAGGGCATATTTTATTAGCATATTTTTACTTATTTTGCATTCAATGCTTATTTTTGTTGCATTTTTTTGCTTAAAATGCATATTATTATTGCATTTGTCTTAGCTTTTCGTAAAAATGTCAGTTTTAATTTTATTTTATTTTAAAAATGTTAAGTTTTCCTTGTTCTTCTTTTATTAATAATTCTTATTTTAAACGACCTTAAGATCATTTATTTATTAATTATAATTATTTATTTCCAAAATTTCGTCTCCACATTGGGTGACTTCTTCAGGGAACAATTATTAAAATTTGATTGAAAAACTTGTTTTGAAATTGTAATAATTGTTTCCTGAAGAAGTCACCCAATGTGGAGACGAAATGTTGGAAATAAATAATTATAATTAATAAATAAATGATCTTAAGCTCGTTTAAAATAAGAAGAATTAATTTTACTTTTTTAACGCGATTTTATATACAAACACAATTTAAAACATGAAACATAATGAATTCAAAGTACCTTTCTTTTCACGGCTTTCGTTAATTTTCTTCGTAACTATCAAAATCTCAGTTAGGATATTTAGAAGAAAATATCAAAGAAAGTTAATATTAAAAAAAATAAAATAAGCTCATATTTTTATAGTTTTGAATGAATATTTTAAGATTTTTCATGCATATCATAGGGCCCTAAAACACACCTTTTTAGTACATGCAGTTCCTGTCCCTGATAATTACAAAAGCAATTTAAAGCTAATTAGATGTAATCTTGTTATCAATAAAAACTTATAGAAACATTTATATACGAAAGCTTACAAGACAGGGTGATACATAAATATTTATCGAAAACAAAATTTCAAATGTATTGGTAAGGGTATGTTTTTTTTTACAGCCTGGAAAATTAAAAAAAAAATCTTTACCATGCGTATTTGAGCCCATTTAGTCAACTAGATTTTTTCGTTCGCTATAAAAGTAATTTAATTTCAACGAAAATTTTTTCGATGGTTATTCCATTTTTATAAAATTTGGAAAGTGTGTATGGTAGTGGTCGCCTGTATGTATAACGATTTTTTATTTTTAAAACTGTGGCAATACCATTGAAATACCGAATATTGAGGTGTAGGGACGTCACTCAACATTTCAGTTGAGTGAGAGATATTGAAAAAATTCGTTTTGAATTGGAATAGTCAAAGTTTAGTTTGCTAAAATTTACAAAAACTAATTTGACAATTGCATTAAATTGAAAATGTTATAACATCATAACATTTCTCAAAATTTGTTCTTAAGACCTAATCATTTAAACAAAGTACTGAACGATTACCTATTTATCACCCTGTATAAAACTAAAAAAAATATATACCCAGTAGCTTTTCTCTACTAAAAGGAAAGAATAACAAAAAAAATCATAAACTTAATTTAACATAAAAAAACATTATGTTCCAAACATAAATGAATAAAGTCAACCTACACATTGTACCCACCAATAGCATACACTCAAAAAAAAAAAGTTATTAAAGTCAGTAAAATTTTAGCCAGGAGGGTGCTGGAAGAGTATTGCTAATTACAGCAAAATCTTTTGCTGAAAATTAGAGAGCTAATTTTTGACAACAAATTTGAAGATTCAGCAAAAGTTTTGCTATCATTTAGTTGATAAGAAATTTTAAAATACTTTCTAAAAGTTAATAAAGTTATTGCTGAATATTAGCAAACTGAAAAAACCTCAAACATTTTTTAGAAAAATTATACTTTAGTTAATTTATTTGCTGAAAATCTTAATTTTTTTTTTTTGTTTTTCTTTTAAAAACAATTTACAATACGTTGCAAAATATAAATGTTCATAGTCCCACATTGACGACACGAATTAATTTAATATCTGAAAATATATAGAAATAATTATATATAATATAAACAAATTATTTTTCAACTTAATATATTTTGTCTAAATGATGGCATCTTTCTAGAAACGAAACAAAACTAAATAACAAAATATGAAATATACAACCCTTTTTGCAATAAGAAAAAATAAATATACAAAATCACATAAGAAGCCCATGTCTGTCGCTTTAGTCTGTCTACCTGAACGTATATTTGTTTGCAATTTAACAACACTACATTAATACTTACTATAATCATTTAGTTTAAAAATCCTTATTTCGTCCGTATTAAATTTATTTTGTCTTTAATTTAATTAATAGACAATTATATTGATAAGCCGGTGACAACACAAAATTTAAATTTTTTTGAAATTTATTTTAACACTTGGTCGACCTTTTTTATTTCAAATTAAGACTTTTAGAAAATTCTAAATCGTGCCTCGCATGGATTTAAAAAAAAAAAAATAAAATACTTTTTATTCGTTTTTTAAATCCGTAATTTATATGTATACAATACACATTGTTGGCGTCCTTTTGTTTTATTATGTATGAAAAACAGATACAAAAATCTCACATGGTTGACTTTTTTATATGTCTTACAAGAGTTGTACTTTTAAATATAATGTTCCTCGTCTCTACTACATCTTGACATGCAGCGACATCTACTTCATTCTGCGTATGTCTTTTAATTTGGTTGTGGTTCACACTTTTATTGCGCCTATTAGCACAATTTTTTTTAGCAAAATAAATTAGTAAAATATTAGGATAATATTATTAAAAGGTTAGCTCAAAACAGTTAAGTACTGAATAAGTATAACTAAAAATTTATCTGAAAACATAAGTTCATCAAAAATTTTTCTGAAATATGGTATACTTGATTTACAAGCCGTTTTACTAACTTTTCTATTAACTTTTTTTTTTGAGTGTATTTAAAACTCCCTTATAACTAAAATACAGAAAATAAAAAGAGAAAATAGCAATCAAAACAGAATACGCCAATACCACAAGTAAAATTTTAATTAGACTTAATTAAGCGAATATGAAACAACATCTTATTTTCTGCTACACAAACATATGGTGGTCCTGCCCAGCAAAAACACACTTCACTAAATAATGATCTAGTAATCTAAACTCGATGGTTTGGACGTATTACCCTTTATATTATAATTCAAACATTTTTGTATGAAATGTCCCAAAAGTAATGAGTTATGCAGTAGTGGCAGCCTTACGTAAATAAGAATTATAATGGGTTACCTATATGCACACAAGGGTATGAACAATAAGCCATTAGCAGAAGGAAAAACTTAATGGGTCTAAAAAAAGATTTTGAAAAAAAATACGAATTTTAAAAAAAATCTGTTATTTTTTTAAACATGGTCGTATCGTGAATCGATCATGGGTCGTCTGCTGAACAGGCGACTGCTCTATGCCTTAAGCCACCGACGCAAATAATATTTGATAGTTTAAAACATAAATGGATTTTTCTTCTATGTAAATGAGCTCAAGATATACCAAAACCGACACCTTTCATTATATCTTACAAAAATATGAATTATAATGAGTCGAAAAATAGATTTTCAGAAAAATGGTGTAGCGTTATATTTTCCCTGGAAGTTATTTTTTTAGTATGCAAGTAATGTGTTATAAATTTCATATCGGTAAGCCATTATTTTATTATGTAAAGTAATGCCGATGGTAATATGTATTGATTACAAAGTAATGTATACAATAATAACTAGTCAATACCATGATTTTGCTGGGTGGTTATATGGCATCCTAATATACATACCTATACCAAAAGTCCACAGCAGCTACTAGTGCTGGTAAAATAATGAGTATTGCGTATCGAGTATTTGTCCTTTTTTTGGGTAGTCGATTCTTAAATGATACTACTCGATATATTGAGACTTGCATTTTAGACAGAAAGAATGGTTTAAAGTAAAAAATTGCAAAATACAAATTATATTAAAGAGTTATTAAAAACGTAAAAAAATAAGTTTTTGAATATTTTAATATTCAATAAAAGTCAAAATTTTCAAAACATCTGAATCAACAATTAAAAGAATTTTTGATTTAAAATTCATCGATTACACAGCGCAACAAACTCTAACTCTTTGCTGTTGCATGAAATATTTTAACTGTTTTATTTAGTAAACATTCGCGGTCGCTAATTTCGAATCTCTAGCAGCTCTACCCAGTAAAATAGTAAAATCCAAATAACTGGTTGCAGAACAGCTTATACTGTATTATAAAAGGTTCCAATTTCTGTTCCGTAACAGGTTTGTCCTCTTTGAAATAGGTTCTTTACATCCAAACAAGAACATGTTGCTTTAGAACCGGTTCTAGAATCAGCTATAGAACTTGTTCTGGGACAGTGACACCTAACATTTCTTCTCCCAGGAACGTGCTCTAGAACCAGTTCCATGTAACCGGTGCTCTGTAGTTTTTCAGATACAGCTACTACGTGCATATTGAGTCTGTTAACATGAACTTCTGTATATTGCCGTCGCGTTCTAGATAATTATTTTCAATTTCTATCATGTCTTCCTCAAGAACGATGCAAATAGTATTTGTAATATCTTAGGTAAATATATTGTTTAAACACTTCGTAGAACGTTTATTATTTCGTAAAACAAGGATTTTTGGGTGTTTTGGTTTTAATTGGATACAAAAAACAATTACTGGGTACCAAATGTTGAATGCAAAATCTGTGTTGATGAATAAAGTTTATGGGCCACTAAGAATAGAACCTCTTCCAAATACCAGTCTCCAATGATCTGGCGTGAACCTTTTAATCATGGCGATATCCGCTTCATGTGTTTTGAATATATTAGCAATCAACTAGACTTACAGAAACTCTGTCAGATCCAGAGAGGAATCGTTTAGTAACTGGCTTCTTGACAAAAACTCTAATATTGAACTGCTTTGCCAGAAGGCGAGAACTGAGTGTTACAAAGTAAAAGTACGAAAAGTTTCCATACTTACAACGTCTTCGTGCAGTAAGAGCTTCTGGTCATTCGGTAAAAGAGTAAGGAACAATGCTGGTTCTGCTATCCCAATTCATATAAAGGGTGGTCAGTTATTTACTGAACCGGTTGATCAATCAACCACAGCCCGACCACGAAAGAGTATCATTTACCGTTCAAAAGATTTTCTTCCGCACTCGTGCATTTGAAAGGGTTCTTGAGGATCGGAATGTAAATAAGTCTACGGAGTCTGCACTGCTGATAAAGCAGGGCTCTTCGAAGTTAAGTCATCCATTGGCTAACCTTTTCCGCTTTTGATTCCGTTCTGGCATATTTGTATGTTGTTGGATGGTTGCTAATGTTCAGCCTATCATGAAAAAAGGTGCAACTATTAACCCTAAAAATTACCACTCATTTGTAATATGCTCGGCGCTCTTGAAGTTGATGGAGAGCATCTTGTGAATTATCTAGAGTCTAATTCAGTTTTAAGCGATCAACAGTACGGCTTACATAGAAGTTGTTCTACGGGATACCTATAAGCTTTACTTTCGAAGCGTTAGAGTCGGTCCATCTACCGTTTTGGTCAGGGCAAAGTGGTTGCTCTTGATATTTCCATGTGTGGTACAGAGGGTTTGTGTCAAAGCTTATTGCTTTTGCAGTCGGCAATGACTTCGGTCGTTTTATATCGAGCTTTCTATACACCTAGAAAACAGATTTGGTCGTAGCTACCGTATTTGTTGTCAATAGAATGCTTCCGTTGTTGCAACCACATTTGTCGGTTAGTTAACAATCAATTGACTGAAACAATATAAATTCTGACACGACAACAGAGCTTCGATTCTCTCAACAGAAATTTAGTGAGAACCACCAAAAAATGCGATAGCGACAACCGAAAAGAACGATTGGAAATACCGAATCTGAATTCTGTGTGTACGTGTTGTTTCGGAATTGCCGCAAGGTGCTGTTCTTTCTTTTCTTTCTCAAAAAAAAAAGTTTGTTGAAAATTTTGTTAAACGTCTATTCAAAATATTTAACTAACTTTCAGCAGTTGTTGTGCTGACATCGTGTATGAAGCTAAAAGTTTAGTTAAACGTTTTTACCAAAAAACTAATTTTGAACAAATGTTTAACTAATTTAAGTTTCTACCAAAATTGTGCATCTATAATAAATAATAAACAACCAAAAATTTAACTAAAATTTAGTATAATTTACAGGTTTTGTTTTGTTTTTTTTATTTTACTAGTATTTAGCAAAAAGATTGTGCTAATGTTATTGCTTTTTTCCGCAACGTAGTTTTTTAAAATCTTAGTAATTTTTTCTGCTAGTTTTACAGACTTATTTGTATACGCCCTGCTCACATAAGTGCAGCATGTGTTTTTCTTCGACGCAACCAGCGAAGGTTTTTTAATTTTGACTACGCAGTTCAGTAGTTAAAGAAAATGTTACTAACAGTCAAATTGTTAAGTTTTGGAAAAACACCAAAACTTCAGTTTTTGGTAAAATCTGTTGTAATTTCACGGTTGTTAAATTAAAAGACCACGACATTTTAAAAAATATCAAATACTATTATAATCCTAAACTTGAGCTGATTTCGAAAATGCATTGCATTCGGAATCAGCGCACCCCGAATTATATAAGATCAGTTAAAAATTTGGCTACAACAAATTGGCTGTTAGCCTGTGTTATCAAGTAGTATCGAGTCTTCCAAAGTAACCGAATTTACCAGCACTAACAACTACAAAATCACATCACGAACTAACAGACAAACCAACCCAATATACCCAAAATTAAATTGGCCAACAAATAGCAACAAAAAAGAGCTATATTACCGGAATTATAAAATACTTGAAATTTCTGCTCCATTTAAGGTAAATTCCCTTTTTGAAATGGCACATGAATGACATCCAACCCCGAAAGAGACGATACACGACAACAATGTAGGTTAAATATATTTAATACTTAATATTTACAGTTACAACAACTAAGACCGCGAAAAATACATAAATACACACATACATACATACAGATTCCTACAATTAAAATTCGAACCACCCCTCTCGGTTATTTCTTAACTGACTTTATAACGGTAGTTAGTGTTTAAAATTCTATTTTATGATGGCAAAATGTTCATATTCATGATTATATATAGCAATGTATGCATGCACGGTTGTGTCTTATGAAGGGACTGTGGGATGGGGATATTAACTAGCAGATATTATTACTGACATCATCACCCTCATCATTACCGTCATATTCCTACTCAAATTGTATGTAAGGAAAACAACTGCGTGGTTATTGTTATATTTGTTGTTTAACTATTTATGCTCCAGTTCCGTTAACTACTAGTTTTAAATATATATTTAAAAAAAAAAAACTGTTGTTCATTTTAGAAAAATCTAATGAAAATGTTTTCTTTATTTTACAGATTTACAGGAAATTGCGAAGGTTGGAGCGCGGCATTACATTGCAAATATTCAGGTAAGTAATGTTTTTATATAATAAAATAGATATTATAAACGCTTACTAAACAACAAGAGGATGTTTTTTTTTTAAGTTTTACTATTGCAAATTTCACTATATTTTATTTGCAAATAAAAAGATCTCTCTGATTGCGCGATGTAATTTTTTAGGGTTGCCAAGTTCTGCGACTTTTTCCTAGATACAAGTTATTTCATAAAAGTCTTGAAGAATCAGCTCGGCGTACTTGTGAATCAGTTCCACTAAAGATGGTTTATCTTAAAAATATGGCTGTCAATTTGACACTCCGAAATACATATAATCCGAGTCACATGTAATATCAATATATCACATGATATATCAGTTAGAAAAATTTGATTGTACAATTTTTCGTAAAATGTTAAATTTGACAAAATATTAAAATAAAAACAAGATTTAATAAAAAGAATCTTAGGATTCGCAAAAAAAGTTGTGAATATTTACCAAAAAGTTAAGTTAAAAAAAAATAAATTAAAATATAGACGGAGGAGATTAGAAATATAAACAAAAATCTAAAAATAGAATATTTGTGTTTGTTAGTGTTGGTCACTTCTGAGTATAATATATAATAATAGAAAAGCTAATAGGAAAGAAAACTGCAATTTAGATGCATTACATTCGAGGCCATACTTGGGTGTGATCGCTAAACGGTCATGACTTGGTATTGTTACGTTTCTAATGCAAGAAGAAACGCAGGTTTGATTCTTACAGCCGCATGTTGCTAAAAAATGTATTATATAGAGACAATCTGACAATTATAAGACACAACTAATAATACAATTTAAATGGAAAATCACTGATGACGCCTGTCCATAAAAAGTCAGAACCTAGTCTAGTCTGATTTGAAAATTAATAGTGTTCTTCTTCTTAAGCTCAACCTTCCTAAAATCTTTTTTTTTTTTTTTTTTTTTTTAACCAGAGAAGCAACACACACAAAATTCTTCATATATATTAATATGTTGCTTTCTTTGGAAAATTGGATAGTGGATAGATGAAAGTTGGAGAAAGAAGAATTACTTCAAACATGGCAATACTGTAATTGCGCGAGATGATAAGTCTTAGAACAGGTATTGCTCGCCACCTGATGGAGAGTTGATGAATTTATTGAAGCTTTTTCGTTCATACCTCTGATTCATTATTTGACTTCGGTGGGATTAAGTGCTATGCGAACACCGAAGGTGAGCGCTGCGATACATATGTGGGATAGAAAACTCATACACATTATTTTTTTAAATTGATGTTGTCGTCACCGGGAATCGTACCCGGGACCATCTGTGTAACAGTCCAACGCGCTAACCATTACACCACAGCGCCCACAAATGATACAGCAAAATTTTTGTCAGGAGGCTGCTCGCAAAAAAAAGGGCTAATGCTAGCAAAATCTTTTGCTGAAAAACAGCAACAAAATTAGTATATTCAGCAAAAGTTTTGCTAAAAAAACCGCACACAGAGACATAAAGTGCCAACCGAATTGAAAAGTGTATTTGAATGGTTACAACTTATCAATTCAGTTAGTTCAACGATATTTACATTAGATTTCTGAATAGGTTAGATGTTGTACATAAAATTCCGAACTAATGTTCACTTGTACCAACCGAATGAAATGGGTAATAACCGAATTTGAGTTGTAGTAACCGAATTTGAATTGACAAATAACGAAATTATTCTCTGTGTGCGTGTGAACATATTTTTTTGAAATTCAGAATTTTCATTTAAAATTTAGAAATCATCAATAGAAATTAAGAATTTTTATTTCAAATTAAGAAAATGAAATTTGTAATTTAGATTTTCCATTTAAAATTGAGAAACTATCATAACATCAATTGAAAGTCAATATTTCTAATCAGTTGATGTGTCCTAAATGTTGCATGGAATTTTGCGAATATAAATTCAATTGAGAATTTCATTGTTAATCTATAAATGGTATGTGAGATATTATTTTCGTACGGTTAATGAACACACAACATTTTTCTAAATTAATAGAAAAATTATAATTCTACCTGTGATATTGGCTAATAGAAAAAAACACCAAAAAGTTATTACACACTTTGTTGAATTGAGAAGTGGAAAAAATAATTAAAAACACTAAGAAGATATGAAACTTCTTCATATTTATGAAACATTTCATAAATATGATGAAGCTTGTCTTCAAATTAAAGTTTTATGCAACAGCTTTATCATATTTACGAAGTTTCACATTCGACGAAAATCAATGAAGTTTTTCTTCATATTTATGAAGTTTGGCATAAATATGATGAAGCTTATTCTCTGAGTGTAGCCCAAGTTCATGCAAAATTTTAAACCAAAATCTAAAAGTTTTAAAAAACTATTAGCAGCAGCCGAACTTCTGCTAAATTTTAGATGTTCGGCCGTAGCCGAACTTTTTAATTTACTTTTTAATTCGAATAAAACGTGAATGTCGGCTGATTTTGACAACGAAATTTGTTTATAGTAAAACAAAAAATACTTGAACACCAGAAAATCATAAAAAAGCAATTTATAATTTTTTCCCAAAAATATGAACTAATGAGTTCTGTTATTTTTATGGAAATGCTTTCAGTTTTTTATTTTTACTAAAATATAAAACAAATTTTATACATATTCTTGAGTTTGTACTCAAAATCTAAGATGTCCTCAATTTCTTCAAATTATTCAAATTCTTTCCTTGCCTCTACTACATCTTGACTACGTCTACTTCATTCTCAGTATATCTTTCAATCTGGTTGTCGTCCACACTATTAATGCGCTTATCAGCACAATTTTTGTAGCAAAATAAGTTAGTAAAACATTAGTAAAATATTAGTTCAAAACAGTTAAGTGCTGAATAAGTATAACTTAAATTTTAGCTGATAACACAATTTTAGCAAAAAAAATTATACTTGATTTACAAAACGTTTTACTAACTTTTTTGATTGTATACATAACATTTTCGCATTTTTTTTTTAACCAGAATCATTTCAAAAGGACTATTGACAAAAATATGACTTTTTGAACGTCAGCCCTTCCGATTTGCACACTTAGAATATTATGGCCCGATTACTGAATGTTCAGTTAATATATTTAACAAACAGTTAAATTGTAAATTTAGGTGTATGCAAGGATATAATTACTATTCATAGTATTTATGAATCGATTTCATTAAAATGGATTCATTGTTATCTTTCAGAACATTCAGACTCTCAATAGGCTCGGTAGAGGCAACTCTCTAACCTTGGGGTGGATTCCTGGTCATGAGGGCAACGAGAGGGCAGATTGTCTTGCCAACCGCGGGGCCCGAAAGCCCTTTATTGGTCCTGAACCATTCTGTGGAATACCTGCGGGGTATGTTAGGGAAAGGCTCAGGGCATGGAGAGAGTCTGAATTCTCTAGTTACTGGGAAAACTCTCCTGGTCAGCGCCAGGCTAAAAGATTGATCTCTTTTTCCAGTAGGGGGTCGAGGCGACTCTTGTCGCTTGAAAGGGGGGGTTTGAGGACCCTGGCGTCGTACTTAACTGGACACTGTAATCTCAGATACCATCTGCACAAGAAGGGTCAATCGGACACGGATTTGTGTAGGTTTTGCGAGATGGTGTCTGAGACCTCGGAGCATGTTCTCTGCGAATGTCCCAGGCTTTGTGATAGGAGACTTAGGTTTCTGGGTGATCGCTTCATTTCGCCTTCCGACATCACGAACATTTTGCCTAATAGGATAATTGGCTTTATACGTAGCTTGAATCTGTAGGTAATCTTAGGCAGCACAAAAGACCTACATTGGTCGCGGTGCATAGTGCCTTCTGATCTAATCTAATCTAATCTTTCAGAAACAAAAATATGCAAGACGATAGCTATTTTGCTATTTTTGAAGATAACATTTGAATGATTTTGTGCTTGTGGAAAGCAAATAATCTATCAAAACAACGATATCGAAAAAAAGATGACAAAATTCCCAACACTTTTCAATCCCGAAATTTTGGGAAATACTTCGGGAAGTCCCGGCAATTTTTTTTTGTAATGTTATAAGTAAACATACTGTTTTAAAGAGTACACACAGACAAATAAAGTGGCACCCGAATTGAAAAGCGTTTTTTAATAGTAGCAACTTATAAATTCAGTTATTTTGGCTCTTTCAGTTAAAATTTAGTTGAATTAACCGCACCTTGATGTGAAAACTAACATTAAGTTGTGTAAGCCGACTGAAATTCGAAATTTAGCTATGTGCAACTGAATTTCAGTTTGCAAATAGCTAAATTTTTCTCTGTGTGTATAAATTCAAAATTGTACACAGAGAATTTTCTTGGACGAGTTTTAGTGACATTTTCACTAAACGAAAGAAGTGTTCTACACAAAGTGAATTAAAATTTTTTTTTAATTTTATGAAATTTCTTCACAATTTTCATGCAAATTTTAATGAAAAGTTTTTCATTTGGCGTATGTAATTTTTAATAAATTAAATAAAATTTTTCAAAAAAATTTATGAAAAACTTATTATTTTAATGAAAAGTTTCAATAGTCGAGTTTCAGTGACACTGTATAGATTTAATGCATACATGCATTGATATGATGCTGATAGTTCTCTCAGTCTATACGCAGCTAAGATATTTAAAGAATCGTGATATATTTAATGATGAACATGTTTAAAATATGCTATAAAATGCCTTAAAATCTATATGATTGCAACGAAAATGCAATCTCTAATTCAAAGTCACTCCATTACGTATGACTTAAATCAGTTTTAAGGATCCTTCTTGGTACCAATCTTACGGATAGTATTTGATTCGATAACCTTCTGTAAAAATTGTTTGTATGTATTTTTTGAAATAGTAAGAATCGATTTTTGGGTATAAAATACCAATATCTGCCCACTTGTTAATCATCTTTCGGCTGCTAACAGCCATCTAATTTAATATTTTTCTCAGTTACTGAGAGATTTGCAGTTTCTCTTTTTTTACTAGTCAATATGGATAAGTATACCCGGAAAGAATTATCTTCACTTTAGTAATGAATTTCTTCACAGCTTTAATGAAAATTCTCACTGACATTCGTCCATTAAAACCTTTCATAGAATCCATGAAACAGGTTTCATTAAAGTCAATGTTATATAATTTATTCAAATAATTTTATAAAACTTTTTAATATTAAGAAGTTTTTCGAATTAATAAAACTCTTCATGAATTTCTTGAAAAATTCATTGAAACTAAGCCAATGAACCGCTTCATATGATTTTTTAAACAATTTGGCAGAAGTCCAAAATTAATAAAATGTTACATTAATATAATATAAAATATGTTGAACAGTTGAGAATTAAAATCTTAAAACTAAAGTTTGAAATGTATGAAAGTTAATGAATTCATGAAATTTTATGAAAAAATAAAGAAATTAAGTTTTTGAAATAATTTCATAGTTTTAAAGAAAAATTTCGTTAAATTTATGAAGAGATACTTTATCAAATTGAATGTTTTTTTTTATGAAACTATGAGATTAAAAGTTGCATTTATTCGACCTTTCCGTTTTAATTACCTTAAAAATTCTCTAGCTTTTATGAAAAAAAAGTTTATGAAAAGTTTCCTAATATAAATAAAATTTCTTGAATATAGCATGTTCATGGAATTTACGAAAAAACAAAATTATTTCGTTAATGTAATGAAGGATAATTCTATCAGTGTATAAATGGTTTATCATTAGAGAATTTCTTGGAAGAGTTTTAATGAAATATTTTCACTAAACTAATGAAGTTTTCTTCACAATAAGAATGAAAAATTTCCTAAACTTTACGAAAAAGTTTCATAGTTTTAATTAAACTATTTTTAACGAAATTTTTGCGTCAGTCATACAAAATTTGTAATAACTAAAATGACATTTTTAATTAAGTTTTATGAAAAACTGTATTAATTAATGTGTGAGATTTTATTTGTTCGGTTTTAGATTATGACAAATTTTTCTCTAAATTAACAGAAAAATTTAATTTTTATATGATAATTTACTTTGACTATTAGAAAAAAACACAGAAAACGTTATTATTATTAGGTTTTTTTTTTTTTTGTCTAATAGTCAAAGTATATAAAAATTACAATTTTTCTGTTAATTTAGAGAAAAATTTGTCATGATCTAAAACTGAACAAATAAAATCTCACACATAAATTTATAGATCAACGATAAAATTCACTATTAAACTGTATTAATTTAATGAAAAGTTTCAATGGACTAGTTCCAATGACATTTCATAGATCTAATGTAAAATTTCATTTATATCACACAGACAATTCTCTCAGTATATTAATAAAAATAATAAAGGAAAGGTTTACTCATGTACTAATTTAATATGTAATTTTTATTTAAAATATTAAACAATTTTAAATTCCAATTAAAATCGTTATAAAAATTTACCAATAAACCCGATATAATTCGATTTTTAGGAAATTTAGGGGGGTCTTTTCAAACTTTAATCATTTTCTTACTGAGCGGGAATTTCCGGTATGCCGAGAAATTCAAACCTCAATCCTGTTTTCCCGGGAAATGAGATATCCCCTATCCATCATACCAAAATATTAATATTTTTAAATTAGTTTCATTAACAGTTAAGCTAAAAAAAGTAGATGTTTAAATGGCTTAACATACACTAAGAGAAAAAAATTAGTTAAAACTTTTGCTAGGAAAAAAACTGCTAAAATTAGCAAATTTTTGTCGTTTTTAAATATTCGAAAGACAAGAACGTACTTAGTATATTAAACTTTTGTTATTTCAATTAAAATTCATAAGTTTCAAAGTACCAAAACTATATAATTTTCTTTCTTCTATTACATGTTGCTAATAACTGGTGTGTCAGCAAAATTTTGTTGTTCATAAAAACTAAGAAGTAAATAAATGGTACTAGGTAGTTTTTTTTTAATTAAAAACAAACATTTATTTAAAACTTGTGTAAACGAAATTAGTTTTGATGTAATGTTTGTTATCAAAATGAAACGTAAAGCTATTTTTTTTTATTCATACCTACGTATATTAAAAAAAATAAAGCAAATTAAACATATAAGCTAGGTTGATACTAGTATTTCGAGCTGGCTAAAGATCTTATCAGACCCCGAAGTTTTAGAAAAGCCAGAGCCTCCAGAATAGGCAGTGCTTTAACCAAAAATCCTCAAAATCATCAATTTCGTTCTTGTCTTCTTAGTAATCAAACACGTGGTTACGGTTTTTTCCTAACAAGCATCATGACGTTACTAAACTTTGAAGACCAAAAATGTTCTATTTATATATCAAATTGTTAGGTTTTACTCTGGCTCAACGAATATTTTGTAATTATTTTTTAATTTGTACATTATAAATTTTTTGTAACTTATAAAATTTAAAGACGAAAAAATAAATCTTTTAAATTTTTTTTAAGATATTAAAATATTCTATAAATTGTAAATTCATAGAACTTCTACTATAAAATTCGTTTTCTTTATTGTTTACTTTGCTTTAATCATATTCAGCGTAAAAAGACCTAATAAAAATGTAATAAAAAAATTTGACTACAAAGTACAAAAAAAAATCACATCTTTTGTTCTATATTTTATATGTTCTATACTACTTAGCAAGGAAACTATACAGTGGTGAACCGCTGGATTTAAATGAAACTTGAATATGTTGTAGAGAACACGAATTTTTTTTCGGTGCGCAATAATGCTCATATTTAGCGGTTAAAAAGTTGTTTTAATATATGTTTTATACACACAGAGAAAAACACAAATAAGTTTCATAAATTATCATCCAATGTAACAATTTCATCAATATTTATTATGTTATTCATAAAATACAATAATGATCATATCATCATGGTCTCTAGACAATAATAATGAAATCCTTACTAATACAAAATATCCTTTTTATATAGTGAATCATTTCATAAATATGATGAAATTGATTTTGTTTTTTATGAAATGTTTCATAAATACCATGCAACGGTATGTTGAACGAAAATCTATGTAACATTTCATAAAAAACAAAATCAATTTCATCATATTTATGAAATGATTCTCTATATAGTAAGGATTTCATTATTATTGTCTAGAGACCATGATATGAATAACATTATAAATATTGATGAAATTGTTAAATTGGATGATAATTTATGAAATTTATTTGTGTTCAAGGGTTTTCTTTGAGTGTATAAGTTATTTAACTATAAGCAAATTAGATATCAAATGAAAGGTATTTAAAAAACGCATCCATTGGAAAACAAAATATGTCCACGCATGTCCGCACATTTGTGTTATTCAAAAAACCACATTTCCAATACATTTGTATGGGAAGTTGATGTTGGTTTCAGTTCAAATTAACACATTATAATGATTATTTCGTTTAATTAAGGGGATATCTGGGTTTCTTTCAAATGTTCATAATCTTTCGGATTTAACACGACTTTTCCTGAAGTTCTTTTATAACCCATATATTTCATATTTTAATTAAGCGGCAACCCTGGGCTCACATCATAGGCCAAATGGGTATCAAAATTTTTGTTTTCTCGACTACTTTAATACTGCGTTAAACAAAATCCAAATTTCCTAAATTTTAGACTTGATTTCATACAAAAATTTTGTAATTTTTTACTCATTTTTCTAACCCTTAAACGTGCGATTATGTACCTAAAAAAATACATACATTAGTTTTTTTTGTCCTCAACAGCACGTACAAGTTTTATTCAAATCTGCAGATTCCCCACTATAGTTTCCTTGTAAGATTAAAAAAAAGCAAATAAATTTACATATTCTAATATGTATGTATGTGTATATAAATTTGACTATTTATTTTTTTTTTACTCCTTTTAAATTCGTTTCTTTTTAGTTTTTTTTTTATTTGACAGCAATAGCAAAAAATAAAGCAACATTTTATTTCTAAACCATTTGACTATTGTAAAAACTCAAACATACAACATTTATAAGGAAAATTTTACAATTTCATTGCTTACAATTTACAACTAAATTATATTCTTGAGAAATGGAAAAAAGTGAAAGCAAAACACTTGAATGTAAACCTCCTCTACTATTTAGTTAATGTTGTTGCTACTATTTTTGTATACACTTTATGTCGTCTTTTTGAAGAAATGAAGAGGTAGCAACAGCATCGTCGCACAGTGGCTCAAGAACTGAATCGGTTGGCCAAAATCTCTAACTTTTGTTGTCACCGATTTCTAAATTATTATTTTATAAATCAATATATTTTTTTACCAAATTTATGCTTTAATCGAGTAGAATCTGTTTGGATCAAAAGGGATCAAACAATGTCAACCATCCAGTGGCAGATGGAAGCGTCCTCTTCATTTCCGTCAATAGTTTATGATCCGTCCAGAATTTACCTTAAAAAATTAAACAATAACGCGCAGTGATTCATAATCGGGTTTCATTGGCCAAAACTCTGATGTTATGCATATTTGAATTTTTTAAATAAAAACATTTTAAAAACAAAAACAAATCATTTATTTTTTTGAGTTAGATTTTTACAGGAAGAAAATTAAGAAAACAAACGGACACAATGGATATGCCAGACTGACGAAGTTTTGTCCCCTACAAGGACTCGTCAGTGGTTAATTTATGTTATTATTTGAAGAAAGTATTAATTTATTAATTGGACAAAGTATTTGAAATTGTTAAATTGCTCTATATGAAAAACTTTTAACTTTGTGTTGTTGTAGTGAGTTTCAAACCCACAGCCATACATTAGGCTATGACTCGTAACATCACCTCTTAGCGAGTTGAACCACGGCGGACACAGTGATGAGTGTAGCTAAGTAGAGTTTTGCCAATCACAGCACTCACAATGTAGTGTTTTAATCAGAAGAGACAGAGTTAACCAATACCTATGAACAATTTATTTTTCAACTAGAATGCTTATTCTTTTTAATCCTGTTGTAATCTCTTTTTCACAAGTAACTCTCACATTATGATGCGATTTATTAATTTTTTTATATTTATATTTTGATGCGCTTTATTCACATTCATTAGATGGATACCAAGTGTATGTTAGAGGCAGAGTTGGGCAATTTTCAAAAATTTAACTTTGACCTTTGATTCCTCCAGAACAACTGACAAGGAAACTACGCAGTACTGAATCCGCAGATTTTAATGAAACTTGGATTTGTTGTTAAGGACAAATGAAACTTGTCTGTTGCAGAAAGGGATGGATTTAATTGTCCCACAACTGGTTAGGATATTTAGATCTAGTCTGTTATTCGGTCATGTACCGACGCCGTGGAGGGAGGTTAGAGTGGTCTTTATCCCGAAGGCGGGGAAGAAGTCTGAACAACTGCCCAAATCCTTTAGACCAATTAGCCTGAGTTCGTTTCTCCTTAAAACAATGGAGAAAGTCTTGGACCAGTACATTAGGGATACTTACCTAAGGCGAAAGCCGATACACAAATTACAGTTTGCGTATCAACGAGGTAAATCTACCGAGACTGCTGTCCATCATGTTGTCACTACAATAGAACGGGCACTAGAGGCAAAGAATATTGCCCTTTGTGCCTTTATTGATATACAGGGCGCCTTTGACAACACGTCCTACGAGGCAATTAGGGTGTCCATGGTTAGAAAGGACATCTCTCCAATTACACAAGGGAACAATGGTTCTGTTGATTAAGAACTGAATATTGTTTTTAAGGTTATTTGGGATGCTGAATCCAAATCTGCACTTGGTTTTTTTCTATCAGCTCGACTTTTAGAGATATACCGTTATGTTCAAAATTAAGGCACTTCCGCTACATATATTGGAATAACTTGAAAACGGTTCACCATATTAAATTAAAAAAAAAACCGAAACTCGCAAACAATATTCTCTTTAAGCCGTGCTTACATTGTTTTTAAATTTTCCAAGTAGTTTTAGAGATATCGTTCAAGTTTTGAAAAAAAAAATTAAAATTTTTTAAAAAACAAAAAATTTTTTGTTCTTTAAAAATTCCTAAAAAATAAAAATGGGACAAAAATCACAGTTTTGGTCTAGAAACAGTTAGTTAAATATATTTCGAATGAAATGAGCTTTATTTCATTGCAATCGGTGCACAACTTTTGATTTTGTTCACGATTTACTGAATTGATATAAATCGCGATTTCCATACAAAAATAACAACTTTTGATTTTGTTCATTTCTATCAGCTATACTTTTTAATTTAACACAAAAAGATAATTTTAAAGAAAAATAAAAAATTTTAATACACAAATATTACAATGTAATTGCAACTCATCGAAAAATTTTCTTTTATAAGATTTTCTTAAATAATGTTGTTTAGAGGGATTATTTTTAATGCTCCAGCAATAGTCCGCCATCATATGCTCTGTTACGGTAGTATGAAATTGTTGTTCCTTGGGTTAACAGATTTTTTTTGCTTTAATCGAGAAGCAAGAATTTCAGATGCTTTTTTCGAGAGTCCAAGGTCTCTCACTTAATCACTAAGCTCCTCCTGATTAAATTGCTCGCGTTCAGAAGAAATATCTAAATGGAAGTCATCTGATCCACATTCAGAAATTGGTGAAGGAACATTTTGTCGTAAGTCGTGAAAATTGTGTGTAGATGTAGATGGTTGTGGTTCTGAATCCTCACTAGAGTACAGGACTGGTTGGGTAATAGACAACACGTTAAGATAAATCCATTTAGACCGGTTTGTTTTATTAATGCCTGTTATGTTGACAGCGCAAAAATAACAATCGTCATAATGATTCGAAGGTTCCCGCCAGATCATTGGTGTTTTATACTTGAACTGGGTCCGTTGCTTGTTTGCCCATAACTTTAAATACTCTACACAGTTTTTACATACAGTATTAGGAATCCAGTACTTGTCACGGGTTTCCATGGTAAATCCGAAGTAGTCAAAATAAATTTTTTTAATAAAATCTGACACACTTTTTCCTTTTTTTTATAAACGTGTATTCGCCACATATGTAACAAAAATAGTTGGGATTGATTTTACAGGTGTTTCTTGACGTAGTCATAGCCCAATTTTGACATATATTTCAAAGTAACACAGTTTTCAATAAATAAAACAAGGGATAAAAATCAAAAGTTTTTTGTGTTCACTGATGAAATGTTCTAGGTTAAAATTTTTTAATATTATTTGTCGTTATACTTTTCGCTTTCGTAAACACTTGTTGAATGAGAAAAATTGGTTGAGTGAACCCATATACTTAAATACTTCGTAGTTTTTTACTGAAGTACCTAGAAAAAATTATATCCACAATTTTATTGACAGTCACTTATGAATGAATACATGTGTTAAGGTTAATTTCTTTAAAAAATCATCCATTACCAACGGTAAACCACACATCAATAAAAACAAGTGCACTTTTCTTTTTTCTCTTTAATTGACTGTGAACTGACTAGGAACAATAAAATTTATAGGCGTTATGAGTTTGCTACCGCAACCATAAAAATGAAATAATCTTTTTTTATTACTTAATTTTTTTAATTCTTAGAATCATTAAAAACTAACTTATTACATACAAACACTTACACATTAGAAAATGTTATTTTTGTATGGAAATCGCGATTTATATGAATTCAGTAAATCGGGAACAAAATCAAAAGTTGTGCACCGATTGCAATGAAATAAAGCTCATTTCATTCGAAATATATTTAACTAACTGTTTCTAGACCAAAACTGTGATTTTTGTCCCATTTTTATTTTTTAGGAATTTTTAAAGAACAAATTTTTTTTTTTTTAAAAAAAAATTTAATTTTTTTTTCAAAACTTGAACGATATCTCTAAAACTACTTCGAAAATTTAAAAACAATGTAAGCACGGCTTAAAGAGAATATTGTTTGCGAGTTTCGGTTTTTTTTTTTAATTTAATATGGTGAACCGTTTTCAAGTTATTCCAATATATGTAGCGGAAGTGCCTTAATTTTGAACATAACGGTATATCTTGAAAAGTCGAGCTGATAGAGAAAAACCAAGTGCAGATTTGAAATCAGCGACCTCAAATTAGTAAAAATTTGCTATAAATTTCAAATCAACACAAAAAAAGTTAAATTTTGTTCCCTTGTGTTATCATCAATTGGACTTTGGAGATGCTACGCTCTAGAATAATCACGTTCGGCATAGGGACTACTAGTAGGACCGTAAATGCGACTAGGGGCTGTCCACAGGGGGGTGTTTTGTCGCCGTTACTCTGGACGCTGGTCATTGATGAACTACTCGAAGGTTTGAACGACCTGGGTTTCAGGACTTATGGATACGCGGATGATCTTGTCATTTCTGTAGTGGGATTTGATGATAGGACCATATCCGAACGTATGCAGCAGGCTCTGAACTATACTCTTTCTTGGTGCCGGGAAAAGGGCTTGTCTGTCAACCCGTCGAAGACAATCCTGGTACCATTTACGAATAGGAGGAAACTTAACCTGACAATGCCCGTCCTTGATGGGGCCACGGTGGGCTTTTCCAGTAGTGTTAAGTACCTCGGCGTGACTCTTGACAGATCCCTTACCTGGAATGAACATCTTGACTATGTCTCCAAGAAGGCCACAAGGGCATATTATGCCTGCCAAAGGCTTTTTGGTAAGACATGGGGTCTAAGGCCGCAGATGGTCTACTGGTCGTTTAACACCATTGTTAAACCTATGATCACCTATGCTGCCCTGGCATGGTGGCCAAAGGTTGAACAGGTAGGGGCAATGGATGCTCTCAAGAGGATCTACCGTCTTATGTGTATTGGCATAACGGGGGCAGGCGGAACCTGCCCGACGGATGCCATGGGGGTTATGCTGGGGATACCACCATTGCATATTTCTGTAATGGAGGCTGCCTGCATAGGATCCTCCAGACTTAGAGAATTCGGTGACATGAGGGGAGGTGATCTAAGGGGTCACATGAGGATCGCTAGAATCCTAATTGATGACCCGATTACAAAGGTTACGGATAGGAGGTCACCGGAGTACATCTTTGATAGGAACTTTAAAGTGATGCTGTTCGACAGGGCCATGTGGACCAACAGATCCTGGGAGCCAGAGCGGGGTTCTCAGATATGGTTCACAGATGGCTCAAAGCATGCGAATGGTGACACTGGTGCGGGTGTCTATGGACCAGGTTTCCAACGGGCCTTACCCATGGGTAGATACCCCTCCATTTTTCAGGCAGAGATTTTTGCTATCTGTGTCTGCGCGGAGGAGTGTCTACGAAGGGGCACTATTAGATCTCGTATCTACATTCTTTCCGACAGTCAGGCGGCATTAAGGGCTTTAATGTCCTATGAGGTGTCATCTGGTCTGGTCATGGAATGCATTCTGGCTCTTAACCGACTTGGCAGGCGCAACTCGCTTACCTTAGGGTGGGTTCCTGGTCACGAGGGGCATGAGGGCAACGAGAGGGCAGATTGTCTTGCTAATTGCGGGGCCCGAAGGCGCTTTATTGGCCCTGAACCATTCTGTGGTATACCTTTGGGGTATGTTAGGGAGAAGCTCGGGTCGTGGAGGGAGTCAGAATTCTCTCTATTGGGAAAACTCTCTTGGCCAACGACAGGCTAAGAGATTGATTTCTTTTTCCAGTGCAGGATCGAGGAGACTCTTGTCCCTCGGGAGGGGTGACTTGAGAACCCTGGTGTCTTACCTGACTGGACACTGCAATCTCAGATACCACCTGCTCAAAAGGGGTCTTTCGGACACGGATGAGTGTAGGTTTTGCGAACTGGTAGCTGAGACTTCAGAGCATGTTCTTTGCGAATGTCCGAGGCTATGTGAAAGGCGTGCCAAGTTTCTTGGCAATCGCTTTATCTCCCCTTCGGACATTATGAAGATTTTGCCTAATAGGATTATTGGCTTTATAGGTAGCTTGAATCTTTAGGGTAACTTTAGGCAGCACAAAAGACCTAAGTTGGTCGCGGTGCATAGTGCCATATAATCTAATCTGTTAAGGACAACAAATATTAAGCACATATTTTTTTTAGGTGTGCAATCGAGAGGTCAAATACACAGTCCCAGCGTACAATGTGTCATTATTTCTCTCATTTCGGTCATTACTGTTGTCATTACTTTTCTCACTACCAATAATGACATCAACAAAAAATAATGCTGTACCTAAGAGTACTGAATTTTTGAATTATTTTTAATATAAAAAATTAATCTAAAATATTTTTAAAATTAATTAATATCTTCACTTCTAGTAAGCTGGAAAGTAACGACATTTTGTGCAAGCAAGTCATTTGAGTTTTTATCTATCAAGTATAACATGTCGCGATAGCTCAGATGGTAGAGGGGTTGATTGACAACCTGGAGGCCCGCGTTCGAGTCCGTGTGGGCACAGTGTATAAAAATAAAATTTTTCAATAGAAAAAGTATTTTTTTTAAATTTATTTTTAGGCTCATTACTTTTGTCCATACTGGTAAGCATATAGGGAACCACATATTATGATCATTACTTATATGTCATTATTTTGCGCAACATCACCATATAAAAGTAATGAGATTTGTAATGACAATTCTAAGTACTTGCCATTACCAAATATGTACTTACATAACTACTTATCATTTGATACTAGAGTTGTGTCGTTCATGAACGAACTAGTTCAATTGAACGACTCACTCAATTGAACGATATGACTCGTTCACCAATATTCGATCTTGTCGTTCAATCGTTCATTTCGTTCAATCGTTCATTTCGTTCATTTCTTTCTTTTTATTCACAGAACAATTGCATCTCTATTCAATTAAAACTGCTTGTAAGAGCAATAATTTTTTTTATAAAATAGTAGTAATATTGTTTCAAATTAGGAAAAGAGTCATACAAATAAAATGTTTTTTACACAAAATAAATAAATTTTTGTTAGAAAAGTTGCAATTTTATATATGTAAAAATCTTAATCCCTAACCTTGAGATTTTTTATTTTTTCCTTTACAACATATGCAGGTTTCTTTCAAATCATTTAACTCACCCTTGCCTAGTTTCTTTGTTAGCCGAATTTAATAAAATCAAAAGTTTAGAAAAATTCATGGAAGAATCTATCCATCAAAAAAAAAAATTTACTAATAAAATATCTCAATATGTACTAAAGTAACAGAGTTTTGGAGAATGAAGCACGATTCTGAACCACTGTGCGCAGTCTTACTCATCTAAGTTGTAACATTTATATCAAAACAACCTGCAACACTTTGTTGTTTTTAAATCAGCTCAGATTACATGGTTTATGCTAAATAGGTCCTCTTCTTGCTGCCATAATTTAACAAAAGGGAAAATACTTCCCTTTTATTATTGTACCACCAAGAACAGACTTTTCCTGCATATTACTACAATTTACAAAAGAAAAGTCAAAACCCTAACTGGCTTCAGTTAAACATTTTCTATTGTTAAGCTTAAAAGTAAATTTTCTAAAGAAAAAAAATAAAAACTTTTTTTTTTGCAAAATAATTTTTTGCCTTTTAAAATCAGCCAATTGTTCTCATTCTATTTTATTTTTAGTTTTTTTTTTTTATAAAAAAAAAAATTAGAATATTCCTGGTACTTACACTAGTATTTTGTTGTTGCTGCTAAATTCTATATGTTGCTTTTTATTTACAACGGGGTGTTCATAAATATGTAAATTTTTTGCAAACTTATTTGTTGTAGATCTTTATAGAAAGTCTACTTTCGACACACTTAAAATATATAAAAAAAGCTGTAGCAATTTTATTTGTTTCAATGTAAAAAAAAAAAATACAAAATCACTGCTTGATATTAAAGTTCCACAACAGCAACGTTCCAAAATACTGTATTATAATTTTGCTATAAACTTGGGGTGTTTAGTTATTAACCCTCTAATGTACACTCAAATAAAAGAGTCCGCAAAAGTTTAAAAAAAAATTAACATTTTTTTGGCCAGCTGACAGTTTAATTTTAGCAAAAAGTACAATATGTATAATTATCCGGATAAAAAATAGCTATATCTTATCATATATAATATGACTAAGACATATCTGACTTTGAAAGGAGCCACATTACGGTTTATATCATTATATACAAACACATCTGATCATTTTTATTAAGAAAATTTTTTATATGGTACCTAAAATCTCCAAATCTTACTCCATATTATAATAATCCAATTATATGTAGTGATCGATATGATTATATATGGTCCGATGCCTAGTTTTATTATAGTATATGTAACGTCATACTGAACATTTTTTCCTTATAATTTTATATATCGTTATATATAATTCCTTATATATTTAAGTAAATTCTAAATCCAATTAAGTTATCTGCAAGTTAAGACTTTTTTACATATGGCTTCATATATAACCCTATTAATTTTATAACGAAATAATTTTCAAGTGATTTCTTTTATATATTTTCAAATAAAAAAAAAATGAGTACAAAATTAACACTAAACACAATATTTTTTCTTGATCATTTTTAAACATTAACTACATAAACTAAAATAGGTCTTTAAAAATTTTGGTTTCTGGAAATTTAAATTTCATCTTAAATACTATTAAGCATAATTTCAAGTCACAAAAAGCATACCTACTATCGCGTAAAATTTTATTAAATCAGATATATTTATATCCAATTATATATAATTTAATGTCCCGGATATGGTCAAATCTCGGATAAAATTGTTGCATATTATATCTAATTTGATATAATTAGATACATGTAGATGACCCATTTTTGGGATCAATTTGTATGTGTAATATATAACTATATTAGACTCCATATTAAAATTTTAACCCAGGTAGTAAAAGAAGTAGGAAAAATTAGCAAACTATACTAAAATTTAGTAAAATTTTAATAAACCCTAAATTGAAATCGATTTGTTAAAACAGCCAATTTTTTAGTACATTTTTATATTTTTTTTATTAAAACCTATTTCATTGTCCTTTGGCATTTTTTATATATTACAGATTATAAAAATGTTTAACTTAAAAAAATTTTTGCTCTTAATATGAAAAATAAAAATTGTAAAAATTTTTGATAAATTTAGCAACTAGGGTTTAAAAAATTAGTAAAATATGTTGCTAAAATCAGCAACGAAAATTAGTAACATATTTGTAATTTTTGTAGAAACTAGGAAAATTTTTACTAAAACATGATTTTGTAATAGACATTAGTACAAAAACTGTTAATTTGGATATAAAATGTTATACAAATTATTTTACTTAACTTATTTATTTGAGGGTACAAGGCCAAACAAGTCTTTAAAATTTTCATTAAAATATTTTTAAAATAACAGTTTTTGCTCATGGACAATTTTAGCTTGTGTTTAACAAAATTAATATCCTTTTCAGATTTGCTTAAGCATTACAAGGTTAAATGTTATATCGTCTTTATGTTGGGTATTACGGAATGTGTTTGTTTTATAATCTAAAACGGAAATTTAAAGAAATTTTTCATTATGTTTTAAAATACAAAAATTGCTAGTATCTTTTTTATATTTAACAAAATATGCAATTTATGTTAAATACCTTCATAAATATTTTATGATTTAGCAAAGCAGAAGGTTAATATGCTAGAAGAGCGTAAAAGATACAGGGAGTGCTAATATAAACAATTAGTTAAAATATAAATATTTTTTTTTTTTTTTTTTAAATATTCAATTATTTGTAAAATATTTACGACAGCTTAGGGTAATACACGTTTAAGGGAAATACAAAATTTACTCATGTGGTCTAGAATTAGGTATTGTCAGAAAAAATGTTCCACTAAAAGTGAGTATAGTGTTTGAACACATAATATTTCCGATTTCAGACAAAATATTTAAAAAAAAATCTGTAGACAAATTTATGACTACATAGGAATACAATATTTTAGAGAGGTCAATACTTTATTACTAAAACATACTTTTTTAAAGGCTTGAGGTCCGCTGAATCCGAATCTAACCTCAGAATTTCTAAATCTCAGCAGAGATATCTTAACATAAAATTTAGAAAAACTCGGTTTTTTGCTATATTCGCCACGTTATAACATCGCGTTTTAGGACTTTTTCACAAATTTTGTTATGTCGTCTGATATTCCTCTGTATTGTTTTCGAAACAAAGGTTTAACTTTCCCATATCTTATCAGACACGAAAATGTTAACCAAAAAACGTGTTTTTTGCTATTTTCGGAAAATTGTAACATCGCGGGTTATGACTTCTTCACAAAATTTGTTATGTCATCTGAAATTTCGCCCTCGTGTTTTCGAAACTCAGGTTTAACCTATCTTATTCCACTCCGGGAAAATCGTCAGTTGACATTTTTTGACCTAGTATTTTCGCTATAAATACAACGGTCGATTTCTCAAACAAGGAAAAAGATATCAGAAAGGTAAACCTGAGTTTTGAAAACAGTACGAGGAATTTCAGATTACAAAACAAATTTAGTTAAAAAGTCATAAGAAGCAATGTTATAGCGTCCCGAATGTTAAAATTTCTCGAAACCCGGGTGAGAAGGAAAAATTCTCAGGTAATTCAGCGGAATTCAAGGATTTAGAAAAGTATTTAGTCCTAGGGTCTGAACCTCTCTCAAATTATGTAGTCATAATTTTTAAATTGTTACCTCACAACCAGCCAATTAGGGACGCAAAAACTACTTCTGCATTTAATTTAATTTTTTTTTTTAAATAGGCTTTTCTTAAATCGAAAATATAGTGTTTTTATTATTATTATGTTTTTATAGTGTTATCTTTGTACTACAATATTGATTCAGCCCAATGTTTATCCTCAAGTTTGGTACTCTTCCTTACTTCACTACACTGAGGATATATACCGCATCTTTATATTCCTTTATTGTTTTCGGTTCAACTAAAAGTGTGCGAATATCGCGTTCGTTGCCCAGGAATTGCCCATATATTTTTTTAACCTATCTGATCCTAATTTTAATAAACATATACCTTTTTGGAGGTCTGAAAACATGAAAAAGTTAACTCACAAAAAGCCAATTAGCGTCGCAAAAACTACTTCTGCATTTAATTTAAATTTTTTTTTATAAAACTATTATGTACCTCAAATAAAATTTATAACAGAGGTTGAAAGCTCGTTATAAATTGAAAATAACAGCTTTTTTTATTTCAACAATTTACCTTCTTCCTTTCATAAATGTGCTAAAAATATCTTAATTCAACAAAAAAAAAAAAACACTTGTCCAAATCCAATTTTCTCCATTTTTATATTTCTTGCAGCCAAAAACCGTTAATACTTCAAGGTCTAAAATGTTCATACTGTAATCAAGATTACACATCATAGAACTTAAGAAATTTCATCCCTAGCGATTATAGCTTGTACAAAATCCGCATTTTAAAACGGTAATTTTTTTTTGGTTTTCACATATGACAATATAAATTTTGAGGGTAATTTAATATTTTTTACCGGTTTAATAGTTTTATATTTTGACATGTGATATGGGAAAATCGACGAAACCGTACGCCTTCAAATAAAAAAAAAAAAAATTTAAATTAGCTTTTTTAATATACATTAAAAAGCAATATGTGTTCGCGTGAATTATTTTTGTTGAGTGCGAAAAAGTTATAAATAAAAAAGCGCAAATATGTGCCCCGACTGAGCGCACATATATTTTCCATCATGTAAGATATTTTGCAACATCAGGATTACCATCCATCGAAGGCTTTAGGCGATTTCTTTTTTTTTTTTGAAAAAGTTATACCCGGGCGAGTTGAAATAATTTTAAAAGTTACAAGCAAAATTTGGTTAAATTATAATTGCCCCGTTAAAGATAAATGATTAACGCCGCTAGATTTGCTATGCATCGGCTAACACATCTCATACAAAACAAATTTGAAAAATTTTGCTCAAAATGTCAAAAATTATTGAAATTCTTTATATGTACAAGAAAGTCTAGTATTCTAAAAGTGATATGATGACTTGGTTTAGTACATATGGATATTTTTTTTAATGATCAACAATTTGTTAAACATGTCCCTTTTATGTAAAATTAATAGATTTCTGTCAAGAAATATCCGAAAACTTTAATATGCGGAAAATAACATAAAATTCAACAGCCAGTGTTGCCACGTTATCACTTAAAACAATTTTCTAAAAATAAAAATTCACAAAAATCGCGAAAAGCCGATAGATTAAAGTTTGTACGTAATTTGTTTTCCTAAATGAAAATTTATTTGAAACATTTTCTCTACCACACTAAAAAATCAAAAGAATGATTTTCAAACAAATTGCATTTTAAGGTAAAGTTTGTCTTAATGAAAGTATTAAAACTTTACGATACAATGAAAACTGGTTGAGATTTAAATATTATTATTAGGAAACTGTACATTGAAAACTGTATCCTTGCAAAAACAAAATTAATTAAACAAAAAGTTTACGCAAATAAAATCCTACTAGAAGCTTATATACCAGAAAGATATTATTTACAAAATTTAATCCAAAGATTTTATTTAATCAAACAAATTAAATACATTCGATTTGAAAGCATAAAACTGCTGATTTTGAGTTTTTTTGTGTTGGAAACAAATTTGTCAAGGATCATTATTTATTTACTGATGAAAACCCATAAAAACGCACTCACAGACATGAGCGTATAAATGAGATGTCGTATTAAGTTTTATTTTCTGTATGGTTTAAATCCTTCGAACTAATGTATGTGTAATATAAGGTTTAGTCATTTAAATAATTGAACCATTGAAATGTTATCTAAAAGGTATAAACAATTTGGAACATACTATGCATTATAGACGACCCAATCCGCATTTATCACCCCCCTATGATGAACTGAAACAAAATTCAATCTAAAAGCATATCGAAAAACAAAAAAAAACAGCCCTAGCGTTTTATAATTTTTTCAAATTTAACACACCCTTTTTGGGGGAAATGTAACAGGGTATAAATGTAAATGAAATTGAATAATTTTTTGCTGTTAAACAAACGTATGTTGTCATCAATTGCACACACCAACAAAACAGCACACACACGCATAAATAATGAAAAAGAATACCAAGCATTGCTGCAAGCAATGCGTCATGGAGAATTTTGTATTTGTATATGAGCTATCTCAAAAAGTTTCGACACCTGTTGCAACTGACTTTAAATAGCTAGGAAGAATCTTTAAATTCCCAGGGCCACCTTTAGATTAGGGTGACCATTTTTTTATACAATACAAAAGTATTCTAACAAATACATCGAATTTCTATATAATGAAATCTATCAAAATTTATATACAAAATCTCAGGCTCAGGCAATTTTTATAAATTAAATTCTACAGCGATAGAATTATATGCAGGATATTAATGAATTTTTACATTAAATCCTTAAAACATTTAATAAGATAAATGAAGTTTTTCACAAAATTTTATGAAAAATTTTAATTATTTAAAAGTTCACGCGCCTAAGGAAAATGTTTCATTGAAAATAGTTTCATTAATATCATAAAGTTATTTTATAAAATGGATAAGGAATTAATTTTATGAACTTTTTGGAAATTTTGAAAATTTTGCGAAATTTAATTATTTTTTCGCATTTTTTTTTACAAAAAACATGACTTGAATACTTAAATATGGAGTGAATCTTTCACGACGGACTGAATTGATAAAGTGCAAAAAGAAATATTTTTTGTTTCAATCCCAGCGAGTACAGCGGCAGATTTTTCTAAACACATTTGGCGCCGTAGCAACTAAAGCGCTACATCAATTCCGCCATACCGTTCATCAAATACAATATTTTTATTAGATTAATACTAAAGTCGAAAAGGCATCAACAAATTTTAAGGACTTTAAATTTTTTGGAGCAAACAAAATGCTAATAACCCCAAAAAGGCATTCTTATGTAAAATTTTTACTTTGGCGAATTTTTATTATTTCCTACAAATAAGTAACCCTAACTCCAACCAAATATCATAAATCAGGAAAAAAATTGTTTTCCAAAATACTCGTGGGTTTCGTTTAAAGTTCTAATAAATGAAATAGATTTTTTTGCCCGTATTTTTATATCTGTTGGTAGTGTAATATATATTTTAAAATGTGATAAACTCAATAAGATCTTTAAATTTATCTAACTTTAATATTTTTAATTTGCTATAAACTTAATACCGCCATAATAATTGCGCTTTTAAGGATAAATGATTAACGGGGATGGATTTAGCATGTTTAACACTATCGCGACCAAGCCAGAACCCCTTTAAAATTATTTTTTTTTTGCGGATTCGATTTTTTCGATCCAATATTTTTAAAGAAAGTCAAAAAACAGCTCCTATTTTAAAATTGTAAAGGGATAGAAAAATTTGGAGACCAGATTTGGGATCAGCATACAAAACTATCTAAAATCGGTTCAAAAGTGTAGCTATTACAAGAAAAACTAAAAACGGGACATACAGTGCGGGTCTTCAAATTAGCCCACCCAGCGAACATTATTTTTGTTAAAGATAATTCTCAATTTAAAATCTTTTTTAACAATTACTATTTTTTTTGTATCAAATATATGTAATAGACAATGTTTCCGATGTTTCTGGTAACTTTCGTAATGTTATTACCTTGACATTTTATGTTTAATATAATTTTTCAGATATCTGGAGTACAAAATGATTTTTTACCCATTTTCAATCAAATCAATCTTAAGTAAGTAACAAGTAACTACAATCTAGTTTATAAAATATTTTTTTCAAAGACCACTTAGATTATGTTAAATATATTTCAGATTATAGCAAATATATTTAATTAGTTTTTCCAAGTGTGGTTTGTAAATAATCTTTCTTGAGTGAATTCGAATGTTAATGGTTTAAGCTATGCAACATATTTACGCCAGTATTCATAGAAAATCTTAATTCAGATTGCAAATACATTCTAAGCCTTAAAATTGTATTCATAAACGAATATTAGCTTAAAATACCTCTTTTAAACCTTGTGTAAAAGTTATATTATGAATACATATTTTAGGCTAAAATTTGTGTTTTAACTAAAATGTATTTGAAATGCTGTTTAATATTTTTATGAATACGGGGTTAGTCCATAATGTGCAATGTATTAACATTGTACAAAAATAAAAAAAACTCTTCAAAAGTAATAATAGTATGACAAAGAAAATTTTATGTTGGGTGCGCTAATTTGGTGACCACCCCTGTATATCAATCATTGGTCGTTAAGGGGTTAAACATCGGTTAACACACAAAAGTTCAAATTCATGCCATTCAAAAAAAAAAAAAATAAAAAATGTTTAAATAGTTTGCCTCAAAGTGTCGAAAAAATTTGAACTTCCTCATATGTAATAGATGTTATGTATGTGTGTATTGGTATGTTTTTGCGTGTTAAAGATGATGTTATTAAGGCATTTAATTAAACATTTGTATTCATCAGAAATCCCATAAAATAACGTAAAATAATATCGTATACTCCTTAGTGAAGTTTTTATTTTTTGTTTTTTTTTTTGTTTTAAACTTCATCCTTATTACTTTAACTAATGGCAAACAATATGGCTCCCAGTTTAATACTTACAAGTACATATACTACTACAAATAATTTGTATGTTAGTGTTAGTAAGCGCGAGTGTATAAGATATGCGTATATTATGTAGATATACGTATGTACACATGTAAATGTAATAGTATTTTCATGTCGCATATGTTATGGCATTTAAATGACAATTTAAAATGTCTTTATTGCTGCATAGTTGGAAAAAAGTCTTTCTTTTATTTTTGGCTCTTAAAAAACAACACCGGCAGCAACATATACATAACAACATTAAATCAGCAGCAAAAAAAAATCATCCTCATCTTAACTGCTTAAAATATTTTAGTGTATGTATAAATATTCTCTTTTTCCTTGTTTAAAAAAAAAAGTTTCTTCAAAAAGAAAAAATAAAAGTAAAATAATTACAACAAATTTTCGTTAAAGTCATAGTAATACTTAAAGTATTTAAGTGGGTTATAAAATGTTACGACACAAAGAATAAATTAAAGCGCTTAGCAGTAGGAAACGACAAGTTTTAAGAGACTTGCCATGCTATCAACAACACTTTTAGTTGACAGTTTAATAAAATTTAGTAGGTAAAATATATGATAAAGAGATTCATTAAAGTTCATATATTTGCTACTCCAAAAATGTTTATTAAACTATGACATTAATTTATTAAAGGTAAAGTAAGTGTTAAGAACAATTTGAAAGTTAAAGTGTGGATTTTTTTTTAGTACAAATTTTAACGTTATTCATTATAAGGTCCGTTTCAAATTGATAACCCATGCATGAAGTTGTTCTTTTGCAGCTCTATAAAATTTAAACTATCCTAGTAAAATTGTTAAGTTATGACAATATATAATTATATCCACAATTTGAGTCTCTCCAATTACATTCGAGTTCAGATATGGTTATAAAGGGGCCGCCATCTAACTTTTTTTTTTCAACTAGTGCTTATTTCGTGAATGGTAACACTTAGCTCATGTCTGCTTTGACAGATAATTAGTTTTATTCTTCCGCTGAACGAATATTGTTGTGTATACGCTTGAACAACGCTGGGAAATATTGCGACATTACTTTGAAAATCATGGTAATGTTGCAGAATGTGTGAGCAAGGAGTGGCCGTTACAGTCAATGGCGATCGTTATCGGGCCATGTTGAACGAATTTTTGTTCACAAAAATTGAAGAGGAGGATATTGGCAACATTTGGTTTCAACAGGACGGTGCTACGTGCCACACAGCCGAAGCTACACTCGATGTTTCGCGCCCTGTTTTTGAAGATCGCATTATCAGCCGCAGAGCTTATGTCGTTTGGCCACCTCGGAGCTGCGATTTGACACCGTTGGACTATTATTTGTGGGGTGCCGTCAAAGATAAGTGTTACGCCAAACAAGCCAGAGACAATTGACGCTTTAAAGGACAATATTCGTGAAGCCATTGGTGAAATACAGCTGCACACAATCCATAATGTGCTTAAAAATTGAACCGATCGTGTAGGCTACTGCATGGCCAGCCGAGGCAGCCATTTGAATGAAATTATTTTCCATTATTAACCGGAAGGATTGTACTTTCAAACAAAAAAAGAAATTTGAGAAAATATTCAGTAGTTTTTTTTTATAGCATTTTCCAAAAAAATAAAGTTATTTGGCGGACCCTTTATATATCTTCAAATGTAATTATATTGTATATAATTTCAGATATGTTTTTATATAATAATATATATAAGGTTATATATGCATATAGTCTATGGATATAATTGTATAGACTCAAATTTCAGATATAATTATATATGGTCATCTATGATCATATATAAACTTTTTTACTTTAATTAATTTTATTATAACTAATTTCTGAAGAATTTTTTATAGGAAGAAAAAGAAAAAATCATTTTTATTTAATAATTTAACGGACACAATGGATATGTCAAACTGCCTCAGTTTCGTCCCCTTCAAGGACTCGTCAGTGGTTAATTTTTGTGTCAATTGAATAAAGTATTTTATATTGTTAAATTACTCTGTATGAAAAACTTTTTACTTTGTGTCGTAGTGAGTTTCAAGCCCACAGTCATACATAAGGCTATGACTAGCAGCATCATCTCTTAGTGAGTTGAGCTAAGAGGTAATTTGCTAAAATAAGCTTATATTATTTATTGATTATTGTATTTCACATTTCGATAATTTGACCCTTTCTAGTATTTTTTTTTTTTAATGTTTGTTTTTACCCTCGTTCCATTATAATGCAAATAAACAATTCTAAAAATCCGGCTACTTTAGGAACTAAAGAATTTATTCGTCTGTGAAAAAATGTAACATTTTATGCTTAGATCAGTACCAATGTCTCAATAATGGCACCCGATTCATTCAAAAAAGGGTCTGCAATAAAATAGAAACAAGGATAGCCATGGTAGTCCAAATTTTAAATTATAGTTTTTACAATAATATTTAATATTGTGTTTTATTATCAGGAAAAGTTTTTTTAATAAACCACTGCTTTATTTTTTTGTTTATAATTCTTCAAACTTTGTTGTTTATAGTGATTGCTACACTCAGGGAACTTCTGCTGTAAATATTTGTAGTTGTTTAAGTTGTTATACAGTATATTTATTTTTAAGTGAAAAACAGTAATTTGTAAAAAAAAAAAAAATATTTTTGACTACATATGTATTTCATTTTAAAAAACAAACCACATAAAATTACTGTATTATGATTTTACATTCAGTTTATACAGCAGTTTTTTTTTTATCTAAAAAAAATAAAACAAAGTAATTTTCTTTTACTTTTTACTACATTTGTGGTTACTTTTTACAACAATTGTGGTTAATTTTTTGAACAGTCAAAAACAAATATAAGTCGTCCTTTTTTCAAGTGAAATTTCATTTATTGTTAACTACATTTGCAGTGGTCTTTATCTACATAGTATTCTAAGTGTGCACTCATATTAATCTACTAGTATGTAGAAAAATATGAAAAAACTTTAAAATAACAGAAATTTTTGTAAAATAAACGAAATTTTGTTCAGTTTACAAAATTTTTCGTTATTTTGACATTAATTTCGTAATTTTATGAAATAGACGTATCTAAAAGTAAAAGATCAAATTTTCCATATGAGATACAATTTGATAAAATCGGATAAAAACTTACAAAGCTAAAGGAAATTAAACACTAGGTATTTTCCTTAGTTTTGCTAAAAATGTTTAACTTTGGGAAGCGATAGAACGCGAAATACACCGAACGTTGAATAACGATATGATCACTTTCAGTGAAATACACACACATGAATTCCAAAATTGACTAAAATTGAATCGAAATATTTTGGAATGACTCTGCTAAGCTTTGTCGGAAACGAGTGAAAATTTCGAATACATAACCAATAAATTTACCGCTAAAAGTCGTAAAAAAAAGCAAAAAAATATTGAATTTAGTTTTTATTATTAAATCCTTTTATCTATTGATGCGAGAAGTTTCCCAGTAAGTTTTTCCAAATTATGTTTCGGTATTATAAAATTACATAAGTCAAACAAAAAAAAAATCTTTAAATTTTTTTTTGTGATTATATCAAATTAATTTATCAAAATATTTATCAAATAAATGAATATTTATCTAAAAAAAAAAAAAATTTAAAATTTCTAGTACATATTTTACAAAGCCCAATAAACGTAATTTTAGACAAATTAATAGTGTCCGACCGAACAGTTCGGCCAAATACCTATATTTTGTCGGTTTTTTGATATCTAGAGGCAACGATGACAAATTTTGTTATTGGAAACATGTTTGTTGAGCCGATTTAATTAAATTTTGTGTATAAAATTTAAGAGAAAAACCGAAGTTTAGCTATAAAGTTAAAAGTTCGGCCGCCGAACTATTTTCAATTTGGCCGAACTTTCTGAGGCCAAACAGTGAATTCATTGCTTCTCTACAGACTTTTCTTCAAATTTGACACTCAAAATAGCATCTAAACAGCCCAATAAACATTTTTAACACCGCTAAATTTGCCCATAATGCTATAAAATACCGAATACAGACCAAAAGCATTTTTGGCCGAACTGTTCGGTCGGACACTACAAATTAATACATATTTTATATTTTTTAAATTTGTTTATTGTGATAATTTTATCACAATCGAACGGAAATCTACCTTCATCACTCTGTAACTTCAGTAGTTGTAATATAATATTAATTTAACCCTCTTTTTATTAAAAACTTGAAAATATTACAAAGTTCTTTGATATGTCATCATATATCATAAAAATGTAAATTTAACCACAACCAAATTTTTAACGAATATATATATAAAAGATAAAACACTTTTGCTCAAAAATGATGTTACCACACATTCGCATTGTGGTAGCTGTTGTAAACACCAACCAAGTGTTCCCAAGGACATCAACCATCTCGTTCCTGTAAAACTATGTAGTAGTGGTATTAAATTTATTTTTGTGTAACATATGTCAGAAAGAACATATTCTTGATTTTTGTATAAATATAAAAACCGTAATGACATACATTTCACAAAATAAATAATATATAGTTTTGGATTTTTTTCTTCGAACAACTTTGTTTTTTAAACACACTCCCACGTTAACATTTAAATACAAGGAAGAAAGGAAAAAAACGAAATTTATTTGAAAATTTGTTCATACCACACAGTGTCAACAAACATTGTCATCTAGTTGAAAGAGGAACGATAGATAAAATATCCTTGAAATAAATTAGTATTCTTCTACACATTTTCCATAGATAGTTATTAAAGACGACTTCTTTTGCAGCTCTTTCAAAGTGAAGAACAAACTTCTAACCAAATGATTTTAATATTTAAGTTATGCAAAGAAATGTTATCTCGTGTGTGTGTATTTTTATACAACGCAAAATTTTTACTACAAGTACGAATAGCTTTCACTTAAAATTTAGTGATAGTGCTATTATAATATTCAAGATGAAACTAGAATATTAAAAAAAAAACAACAGGAAGATAATTTAATGGCATTGAACGTCATTTTTATTAACCCATTCTTTAAATATATATAAAGAGGACGTTAATATTAGTAATGTCCTGAGTAAGGACTTTCTTGCATAAAAAAATAAAAAATACAAAATTTACGCTAAATGTATGAATCAAAAAATTTCAAATATGTGCTAAAAACATGTACTTTAAACAAATAAAATATCCACTCAGAAGTTGTCAACTTTTATAAAAGTGAGAGCGTTTGTATTAAAATTTAATCTATCTGTCACCTTCTTCTACATATTTTTCTTTCCAAGGCTCGCTACAAGGAAAAAATGAACAGTTTTTGTTCTCCTATAAGAGCCCAGCAAAACTACACATTCCCAAATAATGGGTAAAGTAATGTATCGCCATATGGCTTCACCCATTACAATATACCTTACTTCACTGAAGAATTTTACAGGCGATTAGCCTAAAAGTAATATGTGGACTCATTACCCAATAGGGGGTTAAGTAACTGGTTACTTATATGGTTACCGGGTTTGGAAAGGTAATGGCTCTATAAATAGAAAAAAAAAAAACAAAATTATTACAAATATTTTTGCTAATTACATAAATAACGTGGTCTCCCTGGGATTCGAACCTGGGGTCTTTTTGTTGTTAGGCGAGAACTCTACCCACTTAGCTATCGTCACACATAATAATAAGTGGCTTAAAATTTAATGAATTGTTGTGCTTCGAGTTTCCGTTTGTGATGTTAAAAATATATACCTTACCCTCATGCTTACAAAAAATTACAAAGTAATATGTCTAAATATAGATTTTCCAAAAAATATTTAAATATTACTTTACGTTTATATTTCATACATTTTGTAATTAAAGATCAGTTAGTCATTATTTTATGTTTCGAAATAATGTAAAAGGTAATGATCATTACGAGGTAATCAATGAGTACACAATTAATGGTAACTCATCAATTTATGTTCCGAAATAATGTTAAAGGTAAGAATTGTCCATTACCAATTATTGAAGTATGTAACCCATTATCGGTAACTCATTACTTTTTGTTGAAAAATAATTATACAGGTAAGGAGTATACGTTGCAAGGTAATGTATTACTTTATCGTACCCATTACCAAAGTTTTGCTGTGAAACAAAGAAAACATGGAACTTTTCTAAGTTTTGCAAAAAATGCGCGAAGGAGACGTGGTGAAATATTGAACATTTTTGCTATCATTATTAGTATATATTATCTGTGTGGAAGAATGTCTCCGGAGGAGGACACGTGGGGCCATGATCTACATTCCATCTGGCAGCCAACGCACTTGGTTCCTTGAGGGCTCAAGATGTGTTGTCAGGTCTGGTTAAGGAATGTATCGACTCTCTAAGTCGTCTAGGACTTAACAACTCATTGACACTGGGCTGGGTTCCTGGCCATGAGGGCAACGAACGGGATGACTGTTTGGCCAACTGCGGAGCTCATCGACAATTCATTGGCCCTGAACCCTTCTGTAGCATACCAATGGATATGTTAGAGAGAGGCTCAGAAGATGGAGGGAGTCGGAGTTTGGGGCCTATTGGGCCAGATCGCCTGGGCAGCGACAGGCGAGGCTATTTATATCTCCCTCTGGGGAGAGGTCGCGGAAACTCTTGTCTATGACGAGGGGCGAACTAAGGACCGTGACGGGACACTGTGGCCTTAGGTATCAATTGTACACGATTTGACGATCCTCTGCGGATACGTACAGGTTTTGTGAATTGGAACCCGAGACCTCAGAGCATGTTCTCTGCAAAAGTCCGAGGCTTTCCGACAGGAGGGTTCGTTATTTTGGTGGTCGAATAGTCACGCCATCGGACGTTTGAAACTGTTTACCTGGTAGGATAGTTGGCTTCCTAGGGAGCCTGAACCTATAGGGTGTATTCGCTGGCAGCAGAAAATACCAACTTCTGGTCGCGGTGCATAGTGCCACTCTAGTCTAATCTAATCTATATATTATTTAGGTGAGATGTATGAGTGTCCGTTATTGGTAGGTTTCACTGTATCCATTGTCTTTGGTAAACATTCATAATTTGTGAATCAACCACATTGGTAATATTTCTAAAGAAACTGCTATGGCTGCAAAATGGCGAATGCGCCCTATGTGCAACCATTCCCCAATAACTATAACTTTTTTACACTTTTCCTAAACTTCTTTCAAAAACCTCATCGGAATTTTGTATGGTACCCAACAGAATATCATACTAAAAGATACATTTTTTTAATACACCAATTGAAAAAGTTATCAACGAATTTACATACATTCATACATTTTTTGAACCCTCTAAAAACACAAAAATGTGCCTGGCCGAGACTACCTGTACAGTAAACCCCTAAAATTTAGAGGTAAACAACATGAACAAATTGTCATTGCAGCTTTTTTATTATCTCTATTAAATTTGGCGATAATAGGGGGTAGTGTTTTTGCCCCATCGGCGAAATTTCCCGCATCTACTCTACTTGTATAACCCATTATTTTGCATTTCAAAGTAATGCGCTGTTATTACCATATTTTTGCTGGGATATATACTTTCATTATATTATTTAAATAAATATGTGGAGATTTTGTTACTAACAATAAAAATGTAAAACTTTTTTAAACTTTTTCAACTTCTACGAATTTTTTAAAAAAAAAAAATTAATTTTTTTCAAATTTTCCATTAAAAATATATTCATATAGTAAAATTTGTAACATTTGCCAAATTCACTTAAATAATAACAAATAATATATTAAAAATGAGCGCAAAATTTTTCAAAATTTTACCACGCCTACTTAGCGAATTTTTTTTGCAAAAATTGAAAAAATTGTTCCATGTTTTTCTTATAGGAGAACAAGTACTGCTAGTTTGTCATTGCTGCAATATATTTTTATTGCTGGACAGTTTGTTGGGAAAGCAACATATGTATGAAGCTTTCCATACCAAGTGTGTAGCAAAAATAAGTACGTAATCTTGTCATTGACACGTCAAAACTACGCTATTTATTGTCTTATATGATGCGAATACAAATTGTAACAACGTTTTGAATTTTTCCTAAAAGTGGGCGAAGAAAATAAATACTGACCAATTTAGCATTAATTTTTAATATATTATTTATTTTTTTATGGAATAGGCAAGAATGTGATCGTGTCAATAGATTTTTTATGGGCGATTTGAAACAAAAAATTAAATTGTGTAAAATATATCACAATTTGTGTAAAAAGTTCAAATAATTTTCTATAGATTCAGAAAGTTTCAGCGTGTTACTATAATTATAATTACAATATTTGTTCTAACTAGTACCATGTATACGTATACTTATTATTAATTATATTATTTCTAATAATACGTATACGTACAACCAATATTTGAACTGTTAGTGAATATTTTCAATGCACAATTTTCAACGAATATTTTCTCCAAAACGAAGTCGATTAATACGCTGAACTTTCTGAGTCTACTAAAATGAACATGCTGTTTACATAAAATTTTTTTTTAGCAACAAAAATAATTTTGTCCGAATTTTAGAAATATAGAGTACGTATTCTATTACATTAAATATTCGGAACTAGTTCTGAATCTACATTTTTTGAAAATTTCCATAAATAACTTAATTGACATTTCTTTAATATCTAGCATTTTTACAATTCCTCTAAATTAAAATTATTATTAAAAAAAAAATCAAAATTAGTTAATATTTAACCACGCCTACTTCGCCCACTTTTGGAAAATTTTTAAAAAGTTGTTAAATTTTTCTTTTAAGAAATGCTTGTTATTTTGCCTACCTTAAAGCGCCCTCTAGTTGATATATTAGTAATCAATCTTTTAGCTTTGACAGATATTGAAAATGTTTTAAAAATTTTGATTTTGAATTGATTTTTTTTAATATTATTTAAAAATATGTTGGGTTTTGAGTATTTCTTAAAACTTGTCAATTATCATAAGTGTAGTAGTATTTAAATTAAAACTTTACATAATTTATGGCTAGTACCCAACTAGCGAATATATAATCGGCCTTAACAGATGACCAAAGAACAATTAGCAGAAAACTTTGGATACGAGAACGATTTCGAATTAATGCGGTAGAGTGTGTTGCAAAAATGTTGATACCCAAAATGCCTATCTTGTGAATCCAGGGTTGAAATATTTAAAATAATGGTTATAAAATACCTTACGGAAAAGTTGTCCTAAAGACGAAATATCGCGAAAACCAAACAAAGTTCAGAAACCCCCTCGATAACATGAAATAGATATTATTATATGTTAATTTGAACTTAAACCAATCACAACTTCTTATACATATATGGTATTCGAAACACATGTTTTCTATAACAAACATGCCTGGACATGCGTTGACATTTATATACCTATGAATGTGTGTTTAAAATACCTATAATTTGTTTTACAATTTGCCTACAGTTTATTAATTTGTATGGAAAATATATTAGAAAAACGTATTTTTTGTTCATTTTGGAAACCACCTTTTTGCTACTAAACGTCAGATTGAGCACATAGAAATTACGTGTCTAAGAACTTAATGTGCTCTGAAACATATCCAAGTTTCGGCGCTACGAAATAACCCCCAATGAAATAACCCCCAACGGCCAAAAATGAAATAACCCCCAAAAAAATTGTGTAAAATTGTTTGGGGGTTTTTTAATTTTTTTTTGGGGATTATTTCATCTTACAGTTTGGAGATTATTTCATTATGAAGCAACCCCCAATAAAATAAAGCCCAAAATTTAAATTCTTTGGAGATTATTTCATATGCAATTATTTTGGGGGTTATTTCATATTTTTTGGGGGATATTTCATTTTGCTAAAAGTGAAATTTTTTTAATATTTGTTAGTTTTTCTGCGTGGCGGCCTGCGGCCGCTCTTAGGGGTTTTCTCCTCCATGGGACGCGTCAGGTGGCTTCGCTGAATAAAGTTTCCCTGCGCGCGTCACACTAGGGAAGATAATGAGACGCGCGCAGGAAAACTGTATTCAGCGAAGCCACCTGCCGCGTCCTATGGAGGAGAAAACCCCTAAGATCGGCCGCAGGCCGCCACGCAGAAAAACTGAACAGTGTAACAAAAGAATCAAAAATATGAAAACAAAAAATAAAAAAAAATTTGGGACATATTTCATTTCTTTGGAGCTTATTTCATTGGGGGTTATTTCATTTCTTCCTTTGGGAGTTATTTCATTACGAAACAACCCCCAAATTTTGGGTGTTATTTCATTTTCACCTTTGGGGAATATTTCATTTCTTTTGGGTATTATTTCATTTTTTTTGTTGGGACTTATTTCATTTTTTTTGGGATTTATTTCATTGGGGGGTTATTTCATTTTGTCGTTTGGGTGTTATTTCATTGGGGGTTATTTTGTAGCGCCCCAAGTTTCATTAAGATCTGCGGGTTCACCACTGTATAGTTTCCTTGGTAGTGAACTTAAAATAAAACATTCGTAAAAACATTGTACTTGAATTTTTTTTTAACTAATTTTTCCAATTTAAAAATCAACTAAAATGTAACCAGTAATTTTTGTTTTACTAAATATTAGTAAGCTTAAAACAGAAAATTTTAATCTGTTAAATCTAAAAAAGTTTGCTTAATTTGAGGCAAATTTTTGTTATTTAAAACTAACAAATTAATCTGCTAAAATCAGCAAACATTAGTAAAAAATATAACAAAAAAATTTAATATTCTTTTTTATTGTTTTTTACAATGCGACTAAAATCAGAAGTCTACCTATTTTTTGTCAGTATATATTTCTGCATATTGCATTCAATTAACTAAAATGTTGTTGTTTATTGTTTTTTATCTAAAAAAATTCAGTAAAAACTTTTGCTGGTTTAGACAGAGAATATTTAAAATTTTTTTATATAATTTTCTTACTTCTTCTATACTTCTGCTATTTTCAGCAGTTTTTTTCTGCAACGTAATTTTTAACTAATTTTTAGTAGCTTTTGTAGTTATTTTTACAGTTTTTGTTGTTACTAGTGTTGGCTTTAATTTCCGCTTTAATGACATTAACATTAAAATTTTTTGTTGCACTATGTAATAGTCGAAAAATAATTTATTTCCTATATTAAGTTAAAACAAAAGTGCCACTTAGGGTTAAAAAGAAACCATTTTGATATTAGATGATAAAATAACTAATAATATCGTTATTATACAAAATCGATTTTTGATAAACAAATTTAAACAAACCTCTTTTGTTAAAAGCATATAATATGAAAAAGTGACATTATGTATGTATGAGGAATAATAAAGACATTTATTTAAAGACTGTAATGTTTCGGCACCAACACCACGAAATAAGACACCCATACATATAGATAGTTGGTGCCATCACCATCAACATCATGATCAAATGTTAATAGACATTAAGGAGAACACACACACACACGCAATTGTATTAAAACAAATAGTAGAAAACTAAAAGCTCTACTTATTATTCACATATATACGCTGCTTTCCAAGCCAACTGTCCAGCTAAAAAAAAAGTATATCGCAGCAATGCCAAACTCACAGTATTTGTATTTCTTTTATAGGCAAACAAAATATGGAACAACTTTTTGGATTTAGGAGTAGAAATGGTTAAATATTGAAATCTTGCGCAAATTTATAGCATATTATTTATTATTATTTATCTGAATGTGACATATTCACAAAAAATCTTAATTCAGATTTCAAATACATTTTAAGCCTTAAAACTGTATTCACGAATATTAGATTAAAATACATATTTTAAAATTTTTGTGTAAAAGTTAATATTCGTTTATGAATACAGTTTTAAGGTTAAAATTTGTGTTTTAACTAAAATGTATTTGAAATGCTGTTTAATATTTTTACGAGTGCGCCCCGTTAGGTTAGTTGGTAGCGTGCTGGCTTATCAGAGCGGGGGTCGTGGGTTCGATTCCCACCAGAGGCACTGGTCTGTTTTCGCTACAACGCGCCGAAGGCCATAGTAGCTAGTGCTCGGTTAGGGTAATAGTATATAATTTGTAATTATATGATTACACAAGCCTACAAAAAAAAAAATTTTTGTTTGGTGCCGCTAATTCTATGTTATAATTTGGTTAATTAGTCCGCAAGACGTCATGGTTAGCTGTCAAAATCGCGAAGCTACGTTCAGGTTTGTATCGATCGGTCATAACCTAAAAAATGTATTTTCTTATACTTAATGTCATTATAGTCAATTAATTTCTTTGATTAAATAATAATATCGATATGCCGTCGTCGAGAAGGTGTTGTGTAAATAATCCAAATACATTTTGTTATATTTGTGGTGAATATGTAGTAAAAAAGTTTGTGTTTTTAATAAATTTATTAAATGTTATTTTATTTATTTATCCTTGCAAAATCTCGAAAACTACACGTAGCATTAAAAAAGTAAGTATCAATTTTTTATCAGGGTACCGAACGTACTTGAAATCTGTTTTATTTCTAGCGGCACCAAAATCATTGTAGGCCTGTGTTATTAATTAATAAAAAAAAAAAAAAAATATTTTTATGGATACGGGGATATATATTTATGTACAAAGAATTTGAAAAAAAAAAATAAAATCCTTTAAAGAACTAGTTTAAAATTTTTAGGATATTACTAAACCCAATCGGCCATAATTTTTTTTTTTTTTGATTTATTAAAAAATGTAAGATGTTTATCTATCTATCCAAAAAGTTTCATCGAGTTAGTTTTAGAGATTATAGACGTTTAGTATTGTCCTTTATATATACATATTTCAATATGTCCATATAAAAACCACGTGATTTATTATGTTATATTGTATTTATTTATCATACGCCTACGTTAAGCTGCTTCTTAAAAAAAAAAAACAAATTTACGAATTTTGGAAGGGACAATCCTGCGTTAGATTACGATTCATAAAAAAAGTTTTTCAAAATTTTCAACAAAAATTTAAGGTTTGCTACCAGTCTTTTTCTAATTTTCAAAAATGAAATATTTTCCTAAAAATAGTTTTTATAAAAAAACCTAAGAAACATTAATATTAAATTTTTTTTTGATATTATATTTAACTCCAAATACTCACGAAAAAATAATTAGTTTTTATAAGATTGTTAAACCTTAACCGCACTAGGACAAGAAAAAATGTCTAAAATTTGCATTATTTTCAAAGCTGCAATTATGAATTAAAAATTTAAAAAAACTTAAAACACTTTTGGGCGCTTTTCTTTAAACACATCATAAGAATTAAAAAATAAATAATTCTGAAGAGACCGACTTAATGTTGGCGGATTTGGAGGAAAGTCAGTAGTTTTGATAATAAAAAAAAATTATACAGGGATGTGATGAAAATCGAAAACGAAAACGATCAGTTTTTCAATCTAGAATATTTAGTTATTTCAAAATAAAATTTGATTCGATTTTTTATACATCGGTTTCTATCGCTCAAAACGTTTAACTTATAAACTAAAAAAAATAATTTATAATATGAATAGCAAAATATTTTGCATTGAAAATCCGATCGTTTTCGTTTTCGATATTCATCACATGCCTGATAAATATATTTTGGTGTAAGAAACTACACAGGTAGAAATATCCAAACGTGCCAAAAAAAATAGTACTGGCAAACAGGTGCTATTTTGTAAAACCCACCGTTCTAAAAATTAGCAAAGGTACAACTAATATTGTACTAGGAAACATTATTTTGTTTGAAAAGTATGTCTTTTGTCCGTACCACCCGCACAATTCTTTGCCAGTATGGCTTTTACCAATACTACAACCAATTAGAAGCATTTTTTTTTTTTTTTAATATTTTATTAAATTTCATGCATTTAAATATGATGCTTAAGGGCTAAGACCAAAATGTTGAATTATACATATTTCTCAAAATTAATATAATTTAAGCACCAAATTTATTTAAATTACCTACGTTATGCTAACTGTGGCAAGTTCGCTTAAACCTACGGTTGGCCACTGTTATCAATCGGGTAACAGGACAATACTGTCAAGAATGTTAATCCCTCGTTCTGTCACCGCATAACCGACCGTCGTCGACGCTTTGCCAACATTGTGCCGGTTGTATTTTTCTGCCTGGGTAGTTTTAAATTGTAAATTATTCAATTAGATCAAACTTACTTAGTTCCGAAATATTAAATCTTTGGCGCATAGCTAACATATGTTAACCGGAGGTCAAAATTGTAACAGAAATGTAACTTAATTTTGCTTAATTTAACCAACGGAAATTAAGTCATAAATATAAAAAATAAATCATTAGTATGAAAAATCATTAACACTTGTTGACCGAAACCCGAAAAAGTCCCGGAAAAAAATCGAAAACGGATTTTGTACATTAGGTGATTTTAATGAAGAGCAATTTTGGGCAACTATTAGGATGCAAACAGAGACAAAAGTGGATAATATTTTAAAAGTGTCCGCTTTTTGCCATATGTGTACAAAACCTAGTTCTTTTTTATTTGAAAATATTCACTTTTAACCATCAACTTTATTTTATGTAACATGTTTGACCCACGAAACATATGGGTTAACGATGAACCAAATATTTTTTGTTTTGGAACTGTGTAATTGGGATCAAATAAAATAATTTACAATGTTGAATTAGTTTCTTTCGCGAAAAATATATGTTTAAAATATTTGTTTATCTAAAATATTGATTCTACTTCAAATCCACTAGAATTAAATCGGTCCAAACATGCTAAGAGAACTGAGGGATCCCTTCTGCATTATTTTTGTTTTAATTCTCATGATGAATTTAAAAAAAAAACTCCCAAATTTACTTTAATATTTGCAATCCTTCATTTTTTTTTGTTTGTTATTCATAATTGAACAATAGTGCAAAATTTTAGACAGTTTTTGGTCTTGTGTGGTTAAGGGTTAACAACCTTAAAAAACTAAATATATTTTTCCTGAGTTGTCGGAGTTAAATAAACACATTAATATTATGTTTTTTGAAATTTAAAAAAAAACCCTTTTTATGAATTTCGGAATTCCATTTCGATTTTTATTTCCAATTTTCGAAAATCGAAAAAATTTTCAATGTCTGATAGCGACCATTAACTTTTTTTTCCAAAATGTTGAAAAATTAGAGAAGTTTTTCATAAATCTAAATCTAACCCAGGGTTGTACCGCCAAAAATTCGACGTTTTTACAAATAAGAAGTAGCTTAGCCCACGGACTTTACTTAAATATTATATAGAAATATATAAATATATTAAACGAATATTTTGCCCCAAACTAATACGAGCTACGCGATAAAACTTTCTGGATCGATAGAAAAATATAGTTTTTTTTAATAAAAAAATAATAAAAATTGGTCGGTTTTTAGATAAATTGAGTTTTGAATTGCTCTAAAAAGACGAACTAGTTCTGAATAATTTTAAAAAATTATTTTTTCCAAATTTTCCATAAAAAAAGATATCTCAAATTTCTAGCACTTGCCACATTAAGTTAAATAATAAATAATATATTTGTCAAAAAAAAGAAAATTTGAAAAAATTGTTCCATATGACAAATTCCTCATATAGAAGAACAAATACTGTTAGTGTGGCATTGCTGCTACATAATGTTTCCTATAGCGGGACAGTTGGCGTGGAAAGCGACATACATATATTTTGAGTAAATTTATCCGCATAAGTGTGTTCAAGTAGAGTAAAGCATTAAGGTCAGGATATCTGGGGGATTTATAAGTTTTTTCCTTTCTTTTCTTTTTGCCACCTTCATTGTCAGTTTAATACTAACAAAACTACTACTTGGTTAAATTCTAAAGCTGTTTCATACTTTAAGTCTATAGCAGGGGTTCTTAAACGGGGGTTTGAAATAATAAAAAACTAGTAAAGTTGAAAAGTTTTTACAATGAGATAATTTTTTTAATTTTTTTTTATTTAAAAGTTTTAGATTCAAGAAATCATAAATTACACACAGAAAATAAATTTATTTTTAGAAAAATACCTTTGAATTTGAAAACAATATACAAGTATAAAATGTGAATTGAAAAAATTAAATTTAAATTTTGTTTAGGCTAGAGGTAAACTAATTGCCTGACAAACGGAAGGTTGCCGGTTCGAGCCCAGTTTGAAGAAAGACACAAGAAACTTGTGTTAAAAAAAAATTATGTGTAACGCATATGAGTCTATTTATGAAATATCCATAAACATAAAATATTCAATTGTTGCAATAAAAATTCTAAATTTGTAAATAATTATAGTTATAATAGTATTAAAATTTAATAATACCCGATGAAAAAAGTTTCTATATGCTCATATACAACTTGATATCATTATATATGACTACATGCGTGGCAATATATTATGATAAATGTTCATATCTTATACTTAGTTATTTTGAATATTATTGTATCGTATGTTATATATTTGCATATCTTGTATATCTGATCATATGAAATATATACAGATGTATATATGACCATATATATTACCATATTTGATCATATGTAAGTGTATTAATTAAAAATAATTCTATCACTTTTATATATAATACATTGAACAACACAAATTAACTTTAAAATTGCTTAAAAGCATGCAAATTAATTAATTAAAAGGGCAAAATCTCTTAAAACTAGTTCAAGTTTTTAGAAGAGAGCGATTGAAACGGCTTCTTTAAACAACTGAAACACCCAATTATTATTACATGCGTAATGGATTCTAAATTTTGAAGTTTAAAAATTACAACATTTTCTCTTTTTTTATTTTTTTAATAAAATAAATAATATTTTAATTAAAAAACTTAATAGATAAAATTGTATCAAATTATATCAAAAACTAATATAACTGTAAAAAATATTACTTGAGCCAGAGTACACACTAAACATTTTTTATATAAATAAAACATTTTTGGTCTTCAAAGTTTAGTAACGTCATGATGCTTGTTAGGAAAAGACCTAACCACGTGGTTGATTACTAAGAAGACAAGAATGGAGCAAAATTGATTATTAATAGGTTTTTTGTTAAAGTTCTGCCTATTATATAGGCTCTAGCTTTTCTAAAACTTCGGGTTCTGATGAGATCTTTAGCCAGATCGAAATACTAGTATCAACCTAGCTAATATGTTGGATTTGCTTTATTTTTGTAAATATACGGAGGTTGAAAGCTCGTTATAAATTGAAAATAACATAAAAATAATCTCGATGTATATAAAAACAAAAAACTAATATAACTGTAAATTATATATATAATTTTATCATATTTGATAGACCCATTTTTCGGATCACACTATATGATATTAGATTTCATGAGATCAGCTTATGTATGCTATTTTTATATATATAATCATATATGATTATATCGGAATTTTTTTCGTTGGGTATAATTAAAAAATACAACAACATACAGCAATAACCTCTAATTTTTTTTTTTAATTGGGATATGAAACAAAATAGTAGTGCGAATTTCCAAAGAATTTTATGAAGCTATATCAAATTGTATCAAATTATATATAACTTAATCAAATTAGAGGAGATCCCATGGGATCACATCAGATAAGGTCATGTATGTAATTTTTCGCATCAGCTGAGATATGATGTGATATAGAATAATATATACGACTATATATGATTGTATATATCTGAACATAAAAACTCGTTACCAACTACAAAACTATTTTCTGTGTGTACGACATAGTCTTTAAAATTTTTAAATCTGCTATATTGAGCTATAATTTGAGTCAATGTCATTATTTGCATATTTAAATTTTGAGAACCTCTGATCAATTCTTAAAAGTGTGTATATCACGTATGTGTTTATTTGTACAACTTTAAGTATTATTTATTGCCAGTGTCACGTATACTTTTTTTTTCTTTTAGTATATATTCTTTTTCAAAAAAACAAAATCTCTTGAATATAGTTTTATATTTCTTTCTTTTGTTTTAGAAGTATTATATTCATACATATCAAGTTCAAAAAGTATACTTAATTTTTCTTTTAAAAATTCCCAGCCAATATCAATCAGAGACATAATTCGCGAATCGATTTTTTTTATGTTTTATGAAATAATTTTAGTTTAATTTAAAATGTTGCGAAACTTTTAAAGCATAGTGTAGACATATATCCATAAATATGACATTAGCATACATGACATTAATAATACAACGATATTAAAGTGAGATTTTATACATTAAAACAAGATAAATTGAAATAAGATGTTAAGGTCAACAATTCAAAGGTTACGACAAAATGAACGAGAAATTGTATTAAAGATTATTCGAATTGTAAGAAAACTTTCTAAAGATATGTTAATAGAGTTATTAAACATGTGATTCGCATTCTGTAAATCGTATTATTGTAATGACAACAAAAATATCTACATAATCCTGTGAAAAGTTTTATGTTAGAGTCAATAGTTTAATTTATAAAGAATTATATTGGACAATAGAACGCGGCTAGAAAAACTTCAGCCAGTAGTGGCATGTGAACTGCTTTACAAAATATCAAAAGCAAAATATTCTGCATAAAGAATCATCAGAATATTCTGCATAAAGAATCATCTGCATAAAGAATCATCAGAAACTTAAACACTCAAATCAGACAGTGCACTATAGGTCAGAATTCCTGTTTTTCCCGAAAATGCAATTCCGTTAAATGCAAAATATAAATTTTTTATCAGAAGCACAAACTACCACTTCATGCAGAACCGCACTATGGGCCGGAATCCCCGTTTTTTTCCGAAATAGCATTTTGGGTTTATCGAAAATATACACTCAGGGAACTTCTGCTTTAAAAATATGTAGTTGTTTGGGTTGTAATACAGTTTCTTAATTTTTAATGTAAATGTCAGTCATTTGTAGAACAAATTAAAATATTTACTAACCTTGTAGTTCATTTAAAAAAACAACTCACATCAAATGACTGTTTTATGATTTTACATTCATTTTTTACAATTGTTTTTTGTTATTTAAAAAAATAAAAAAAAAAAAAATGTTTGTTTATTTTTTACTACCATGTGGTTCATTTTTACTACAATTGTTAGTCATTTTTTGAACATTAAAAAACAAATGACAATGTTAGTTGAATTTACTGTAACGTAAGTCGTCCTTTCTTTAAATGAAATTTCATTTGTTTTCAACTACATTTGCAGTGGTCTTTACCTACATAGTATTCCAAGTGTACATTTATTATCAAAATAAAAGAATAGTATCGGCTTTACAGTTTCTAAATCGGTATGGCGTTGTCTCAAAAGGAACTTCACTGATAGAATTTTCATTTATTGCAATAAATACATTAAAATGGATTCAACGATATTACTCGGGTAAAAATTTTAATATGGAGTCCAATAGCCGATAGTAGATATGAATTTTGCAACTTGAAGTTAAAAGTATTGAAGTTGGAAATTTAAATTTCCAGAAATCAACAATTCTAAAAACCCAAACTCTAAATTTAACATAACGAAATTATTAAAAGTTATCAATAACAAATTTAGTGTATCAAAAATATAATTAAGTGGTTTCACTCAGGGAAATTCTGCTTTAAAAATTTGTAGTTGTTTGGGTTGTAATACAGTTTCTTTATTTTTAATGTAAATGTCAGTCATTTGTAGACCAAATTCAATTTTTTACAAAACTTGTAGTTCATTTAAAAAAACAAACCACATCAAATGACCGTTTATGATTTTACATTCATTTTTTACAGTTGTTTTTTGTTATTATTTAAAAATATGTAAAAAGTAAATGTTAGTTTATTTTTAACTAATATGTTGTTTATTTTTACCACACTTGTTAGTCATTTTTGAACATTAAAAAACAAATGACAATGTTGGTTGTACTGTTACTGTAATGCAAGTCGTCCTTTCTTTAAGTGAAATTTCATTTGTTTTTGACTACAATTGTAGTCGTCTTTACCTACATAGTATTCTAAGCGTTTGTCTTATAAAATGTACACATTTTTTTTATTTGAAATTATAAAAATGAATTCGTTATAAAATGAATATGGTTATATGTGAAGACATATGTAATAAAGTCTTAACTTGCAGATGACGTCATTTGATACTGCACTTTATCAAACTATCTATGAGATTATATATAGGGCTATATAAAATTATAAGGAACATATTTTCAGTATGACGTCACATGATCATATATAATCATATCGACCACTACATATATTTGGATTATTATTATATGGCTTATGAAGTTATATATGGAGTAATATTTAGAGAGATATAAAAATATCAAGAACCATCCGAGTAAAAAAAATTATATGCAACGATATATTATATAAATATATGTGCATATAAAAAAGCATATGTATCAATATGTATTTAGGTATAATAATATTTTCAAAATGTTTTACCAAAAAAAATTATGTATAAGCACATCCAATCACGTATAAAAAATACTATTCTGAATTTTATATATGATAATACATAGTTGATAAATTTGATTAAATTTTTATAAAATTCGATATAACCCAATACATAATTATACATAATAGAAACATCAAGAACGTCTTCTGTCCTTTTCGACATACATATATATAATCCAAAACTGATAAAATTTCCTAAGTCAGTTTCTATGTAGCTATATATAATTAAAAAATCGCAAAATATTTTACTAAAATAGTTTAGAATTTTGCGAAATCGATTTCCATTACAAATATCAAACCCACCAGCAAAATTTTTTAGAACAGATTACCTCTGAACCTGTTCTAGAAAAGCTTCTTTTACTCTCGGTTACATGGAACTGTTTCACTGTTCCAGAACCAGGGTCTAGAACCGGTTCTAAAGCAACTTGTTCTAGTTTGGAGGTAAAGCACTTATTGCAAATACGGCGAACTTCATATAAAAAGAATCGGTTGTAAAACAGAAATTATAACACAGTATAAGTTGTTCTGCATCCTGTTATTTGGATTTTATTGGGCCATTTTAATATTGACAAACATTTTTTTTAATTAAAATAAAATTAACAATTTTGTTTAAAACGAAAGTTTTATGTCCTAAAAAAAAAATATTAATAAAATTTAAGTCATACATTTTGTGTTTTGAAACCGTTATATCGAGGTCAAATATATGCTACCTTATATCTTAACTTAAATATATTTGGATTATTATTTATCTAATTGTATTTAATTATATCTAATTATATCAAGTATAATATAATTAGATGTAGTTTTATCGGGACAAATCTCGGATAGAATTGGATAGTTTTTTATTAAATTGTATCTATTTAAATATAATTAGATCCAAGGTCAAATAATTTAATAGAACCATTTTTCGGATCAGATTATATATCATTTTATATAATTTTTTTACTAGGGCATATAACAAATTTTCACATAAAAATAATCAGATGTAATTGCATATAATGATATAAGCCGTAAGGGAGTCCATTCAAAGCCAGATATGACTTAATCTTTTTATATATTATTAAATATAACTATTTTTAAATTTATTTTAAATGTCATGTAAAACATTAGGAGGAGAGTTTATATGAAGTGGTACAGAACCGGTCTCTTTAAACTTCCGGTAAAAATAGCTACGTAAAATTAATTAAAATTGAAGTTGCAGAAAAAATTAGCAGATTTTTTTTTGCTAAATATTAGTGAGACAAGAATAGCAAAAATAAAAAAAGTGAAATTTACAACATTTTAAAATCGTCATTTTGAACTTATTTTTAGTAGTTTTCAGCAAAAATTTTAACTAATTTTTATTTATTAGTGTAGGAACTGTGTCCAGTTCAAGGACAAGTCACTGAATTGTTTTTGTGAGAAGAGTCAAGTGGCACATCCAATATTCCAAGTTGAAATGTCAGGAGGGGTTAATTTTCGCATTATTTGATAACGCCATGTAAAATTTATATAAAGGAATGTTTTTGTGCCAGTTCACGGTTCAGTGTAATACTTTATACACCTGTTTTAGATAACAAAAATATGGAATAAGCATCGTTATAAAAACCATACATATGAACTTTTCATTATATTCAATATCTCATGCCTTAACTTAAATTGTATTGAAATTCAATTTAAATAATTTGTTTTTCCCAAAATGAAATAACAATTATTAAGTTATAAACGAAACGATTCTTCGAACATGTAGTGTCGAATCTGAAAATGTATACATAATCTGTTCATAAAAATATTTTTATAAAAACATATCCTTTCACAATGAAAAAAAAGAATGCGTAATAATGTTTTCCCATAAATATTTAATAAAAAAAAATTAATAAAGCACTTTTATTACAAAAAAGGAAACAAAAATTGAAATACGAAGTTAAGTAGGTTTTTTTTAAATTTAATTTTTTTCCCTTCACTGAACACTCAATGAAGGGTCATACAATTTAATATAAGTTTTTTGTTTACAAACAAATATTGAACACAAATATGGGTATAGGATCCCGAAGGAATGCTATTTAAAAGACAATTGTATTTTTAGATACTTTTTAGATGTTTTAATTTTGAAAGTCGAATAACGACTATTTTTATTTTCAAAATCAAATCAATATTTTTTATAAACAAAAAGGAAGTTTAAATCAAATAACAATAAAATAAAGAAAAAAAGCACGTACACTCAAAAAAAATTCAGTAAAAGTCAGCAAAAAAATGTTGCAGTCAGCTGAATTTTAATTATATAAATATATAAATATATTTATATAATTGGCGGCCTTTTGTATGAAAAATATATAAAAAAAATCTGCCATTTTTTTATATATCTTACAAGAGTTGCACTTTTTAGTATCATTATCCTCATCTCCACTACATCTTGACATGGCTCGACATCTGCTTAATTCTGCGCATATCTTCCAATCTGGTTTTCGTCCACACTATTTTTTTTAGCAAATTTTTTTAGCAAAATAAATTAGTAAAATATTAGTTAAGTGTTGATTAAGTATAACTAAAATTTTAGCTGAAAACACAATTTCAGCAAAATATTTGCTGATTTACAAGGTGTTTTACTAATTTTTCTTCTAACTTATTTTTTTGAGGGCAGGGATTGAATCCCTACAATACTCCCCTTTTCTTTATAAAAAAAATACCACTAAAATAACCAAATTATTTACATACAAATAAAGAGACTGAGAGGGAAACTTGTAGGTACTAACTTGTACTATTTATGTTTAATGAAGAAAAAAAATCAGGACTTACAAATCTAATGTGTTTTTTTTTTTAGAATATTAAAAATTTCTGGTTCATTTTGTAGAATCATTGCTTGGAATCTTAAGATTGTATACGAGTTCCTGAATGCTCAACTCTTTATTGATAACATAAATGCTATAAATAACTTTGCCAAGTAATTAGGAGCATTTCAACTAATAAAGTTTATTTACAAAAGTTATGCGAAAACCAGTAACATTTTACCAAGTTTCTACTTTTTTCTGCTTAATTATTGAATAATTAATGCGAAAAAACTGCATTAGTTGAAATGCTCCAAGTTACTTGGTAACGATTTTTTTGTGTGTAGGAATCTTGAATTAGTTTTTTAACTTTTCTATTCTATTTTATGAAATTGGATCACATTATATAAGATTGTATAATATCAATTTTATTCGGTTATTTTTTTACCCCAAAAAACTTCATTAGATTAGAAAAAAAAAAAAGTTCATTAAAACCCCTCCAAGAAATTCGCTCTGGGTAGTGTTTAGCACAAGAAAAGAGTTTCGTATTTTTGTGATCAACGTATCAATAAAAAATGTAAAAGTTAAGTCTTTTTTCTATTATAGTTTTTTTTTTTTTATAGCGCCATTAAAATTGGGTAGACTTTTTTAATGTTAATATAAGGAAACTCTGGATATTAAGTCATACCCCCCGGCCAAACCACAAAATAATATTTTTCAATACAAAAATGTAAAAAAGATTTAAAACTTAATCAAAAATACTCTAAGTGCCCTCCCCAAAACCTTTTCCTGGATTCGCGCCTGGTCAGAATATATAACACCTTATTTGAAATTATGGGGAAATCAAATGATTTTTACAAAAAAAAATCGTGTAAAAAATTTACATAAAAATTTATATGTTGCCCAAATAAAATGCAAAAGTTTTTTTTGTTTAAAATGCATTTAAGTTTAAAAAATAAATTAAAAATATTTTTCAAGATTAAATTTCACCGAAAAATACTGTTATGGGTGATGTCAAGGAAAACTATTAGGAAATAAAAAACATCTTAAAAGTCTCTTCCGAACCCATAACCAATATTGCATTTGTTTAAATACAAAACTACTTCCAATGACAATATACAAGGTGGCGCAAAAATAACCTTCCGATGTTTTTTGGCTGTAATTTAAAAAAAAAATGAAAAACTTTGATTCTTCTTGTGCATTATTTTTATTTGGTATTTTAATTTTTTTTACATCAAGTCGAGAATATGATGTCATGTAAATGGCCGCCGCCACAGTTGATTGTCATTTGAGCCCTTTTTATGGCATTTTCCATCACTTTGGCCAAATCTTCCGGCGATAGGTCCTCACATTCTTGACGGATATTGTCTTTAAGAGCTGCAAGAGTCTGAGGCTTGTTGACATAAACCCGCGACTTCAAAAAGCCCCACAAAAAGAAGTCTGGAGCGGTCAAATCAGGCGATCTTGCTGGCCAGTGCAAATCGCCAAAACGGGAGATTAGGCGCCCGGGAAATGCATCCTTCAGCATATCGGTTGTGGCACGTGCAGTGTGTGCCGTTGCACCGTCCTGTTGGAACCACGTGTTTTCCAATCCCAATTCATCAAGTTGCGGCAAAAAGAACTCGTTGATCATTGCTCTGTAGCGCTCACCATTCACAGTAACCGTTTGGCCCACGACGTCTTCGAAGAAAAAAGGTCCGAAAACAGCACACCATACAGTGACTTTGAGCGGGTGTAATGGCTCTTCGTGGGTTACACGCGGATTTTCAGTGCCCCAGAAGCGTAAATTTTGCTTATTTACGTACCCGCTAAGATGGAAATGGGCCTCATCACTCATGATTATTTTTGATGAAAAATGTAAAATAAATAGGTCAAATAAATAGTCACCAATATTCCGCGTTCTGGAGCAGTGTAGCATAACATTGTTTATTAACGTGTATTTTGCATGTGTTTACTACACAAATGTCAAAACAGAACTGACATTAGGGGCCAATCGCAAAATTTTATAGCATTTTCTGATAGGAGGATTACTTTTGCGCCACCTTGTACATTTGCAAATTATCATTTAAACGGACGCATATCTCTAGAACAACTTCAAGTTTCATAATAGACTCCAGATCAAAAAAGCTATAAGCTACAAATGAAATAACAAATTGAAATAGTATACCCTCGAACCTAATAGGGTGAATGGCACAAAAAGAATAAAGGTATATAAAATATTTCATTCCGTGTTTTGTACAATGAACATCTCAATTTTGGATGATGCTTAAAAGCAACAAAATACTCGTACTTGATTGAAATACAAACATCGCACACAAATTAGAGTGGGCTGAAATTTAAAAATGTAGACTAGAAAACTTTAACGGTGCAAACATGTTGTGCATTTAGTAGGAAAATTGTAAAATATAAAAATGATTTAAGTGTTAGATGTTTGAGCAATCCACACCGTGATTAAATTTTTAGATTTCCGAAAATTTTTTTAAAAACGCAACTACATACATATAAAATAATTTCCCATAAATGATGTAACATTGTCTGGGTAAAAGCGATAAAAAAATACATATAAATATTAAGCAAAACATTAATTCTAACATTAGAAAAATTAAAAACAAGTAAAAAGAAAATGTAAATTAAACGAAAAACATATCCAAAAATTGGAGCAATGCTGAAGTACTAATAATACTTGATATTTTTTTTTTGTCTGATAATCGAGATTTTGATGGATGAAAAATATGGTTTTTTTTTGTAAAACAATATTGAATTGTGTGTCTTTCTAAGTATCCTTCAGCTCAAATCTATTATAAAAAGTTTTTACTGTAAAAAGTTTTTAGTTTTAAACAAAGGTAGATGGGAGCTTTTGACAACTTTCGACACATCTTTCACAAAATGGTCTTTCAAATTTCATTACACTTGTTATTTATATTCTCCTAGTAAATGCGGAGTTTACATAATTTTTTTCTGTTTTCAAAATTCGTCATAGGTTGCGCTTAGGCGCCGCTCTAATTTTTGCGGTTTTAACAAATATGTAAGAAATAGCCAGTGTTCAAATTATCATAACTTTTGAACGTGTCAATTCGAAAATTCAAAATTTGGTGTAATTTTGAAGACCAAATCCTCTTCTTTAAACAGTGTTGCAAAAAAATACATTTTTTTTCGCGAAAAGGATTACGAAATTGTGAAAAAGTCCTTAATTCGGGAATATCTCAAAAACACCCATAATTAATTTTTCTGAAATTTATTTTGCAATTATCTCAAATTATCACTTACAACATAAAAAAATAATTAATGTTGGGAACCAGAGGGGTTAAAAATTTAAACGAAAAAGTATCTAAAATGTTTCTAAATTCACATAGTACCCCATATTCACATAGTACAAATTTAATTATTTGTTGCCACGGATGTGATAATGGATATGCATATTAAACAGAAGACCACATGTAGTTAATCTGCGTACTCTGATTTTCGTTTTCGCATTCTATGTCATTACAAAAGGACAATTGAAGTTAAATTTTTAAACAAATTATTTAAATATTTTTACTAATTTAAATATACCAAAATGTAACGAAGTACTCAGTTTAACTATATGTGGGCTCCTGTTCAATATGCATATTAATTTTCATATGCGAAGCAAAAAATATTGATATTAGTCATAGGGTACTATGTGAATATACAAAATTTTATATTATATTACATATCAAAGATATTTTCTTAAAATTCCGTTTATTTTGAACCGCTCTGAATCAAACCTTGAAACTTCTATGTGTTGTAAGTCATGATTTGTGTTAATTGAAAAATAAACTTTAATTACAATCAATTATGGGTTTATTGAGATATTCGCGAATTAATAACATTTTCTAATTTCGTTATCATTTTCGAGAAACAAAATTAATTTATGCATTACTGTTTAAGGAAGAGGATTTGGTCTTTAAACTGACACCAAAGTTTTAATTTTCTGTTCACACGTTCAAAAGTTATGATAATGTAAACATTGTAAATTTCTTACACATTTCTTAAAAACCTCCCAATTTGAGCGCGAACTATAACGAATTTGGGAAAAAAGAAAAAGATTTTTTGAACTCCATATTAACCAGGAGAATGTGTGTACCAAGTTTTACTAAAATTAGAAGAGGTTATGTTTTTTTTTTGTTTATTAATTTTAAAATGTTCCAGATTCTATGTGGGTTATTGCGAAATGGATGCTTTATCTTAAAACTTGGTTTTTTATTGCAGAAAATTGGAGATTTAACACAGGTGCTTGCATTTTCGCAATTATAATTGATAAAAAGAGGCGTTTACGTCAGCAATAATGTAAATTCGCAATTTACCATTTTTGCAAGCGGAAAATTTCTGACCCTTGCCCTTGTTGTTTCGTTTATTTTGGACAGCTGGACAAGAATATGATAAAATTTTGAAAACTTTAAAATATCATTATTTTACGAATATGATACTAGCAATATGAGATATATTTCATCATTTGAATCATGTAGACGATAGCCATATTTTAAAAAAACTTTCGAGCGATATTGAAAATTTATATTTCATTCAAGTATAGCGACCTGTAGTCTATTGTAAACAAATTTTTATTTGTATTTCCAATAAACAAATTTTAAAAAATTTCTTTATTTGTATTTATAATAAAAAATTTTTCGTCTTTGTACGATTTTAAGTTATAATATATTATATATTACGGTCCACTCTAACACACATTCACACACAAAAGAAATATAAAAAAGGTCAGGGTGAAATTCAATCGATGGCCAAAATAAAATATTTGTAAGATATTTTTATCAACTTTAATAAATAAAAAAAAATATAAAAACTTAAGGATTTTATTTCTGTTACAAAATATGTTATTAAAAGAAATAATGAACCACACACAGAGAAAAATTTAGCTATTTGCCAACTGAAATCCTTTTACTACGACTCAAATTCGGTTATTACGAATTTCAGTTGGTTAGTAAATCAAAACATTAGTTTTCGCAACAAAGTTCGGTTAATTAAACTGAATTAAAGTTGCAACACCCAAAATATTCAGAAATCTTATGTTAACATAAATTGTTACAAGTTTGATACAATTACTATTAAAAATAAAAATTATGTTTTTTCGACCTTTAATTGTCCAATGATAATGAAAATTATTCAAGTTCGAGGCCATTTTCATTGCACAATATTTTAAATAAAAATTATATCAAACTGGTAAAAAATACAAAGTAGGGTCTTGTTCACTTCCCCTTTACATCTTGTTTTTAAACAAAACAAGTGTGAAAATAAAAAGGAAAAAAAAGCAAAAAGCGTGTATTATACATCTACCAAAGGTACAGGGAGCACATAACAAACAATTTTTCATTTTATTTTTGATGAATGGTGATAATCATTAACTTCGAGTTCATATATTTGATCTCATTTAGTGAGAAAACTAGTTTATATGAATGTTTGATTATTTGTTAGGACAATATAGAGTATGGCCTCGAACTTGAATAATTTTCGTTTGAGTTTGAATTTTAACATCTTTTTCAGACAATTGCAATATATATAATTAATATGCAATTTTATTTAATTTAATTGTGAAAGGCGTGGTAGAGAAGAATGAGTGCATTTTCTAAAAATCATAACTACATTGTAAATTTTCAATTTTTTCTGAATCAGACTACGCAGTTTCTGGTATTGAACCTTCGTCAGTGACCCTGTTTTTTGAATTTTTTGAATAATGTAATATTTGTTATGTTTTTATTTGTTCGATTGCGTCTATATGAAATTTTCTGTGCAATCACTGACCGTGGTATAGATAAACTGATTTATAATGCCACATGTTAGACAGAGCGCTTTAGCCCTCTGAGCTATTGTCAGGTCGAGTTTTGTTGTGATTAAAACTAGTTTTATTCAATACACGGTGTTTTTGTTCCTGCATACATAATCTCAGAAGTACAACTCCAACAACACAACAGTTCTATTTTTAGAAACTTACCTCACTCTAATGTCCACTGTATTCCCATATGTTGTAAGTGATGCCATATCTATGATATATTCTTTGTATATTGGATAGATGGCGCTTATGTAGTTAGGGAAGAATTGCCAGAGAGCGGAGTTTGATTTTTGTTTGAGTTTGAATTTTAACGTCTTTTTCAGACAATTGCAATTAATACTATAATTAATATGCAATTGTATTTTCATTTTCATAAATTGTTAAAATTAAAAAAAAAAATTCAATTCGGTTGGCACTTTATTTCTCGGTGTAAAAAAATTAAATTGAGGAAGAAGAAAATGAAAAAAAAATCTGTATATATTATATTACAGCCCGATTAAAAAAGTTCATATATGATCATATATATTTTTTATATGATACAAACATTCTGCTTATTGTCGCATCACAACGAAATATTTACCGATAAAATAAAATTTTAAACAACTTTAAAATAAAGTATAATACTACCACATTAAATTACAAATTGTGAACAATATTAATATTCTAAGCTTTTTAAACAGGTCCTTAGAGATAAAATTACAAATTACTCAAAAAATTTTAATATTTGTCGCTCTTACAATTTAACAAACTTTAAATTTTCTATTTAATAGTAAGATTTAATTATGATTTTGTACCTTAAATGGAAATGTAAAATTACAGTTCAACAATTCATACCAATTGAACGCTTTGAGTATTTCACATTTTTATCTGTGAGGTCCGTTTAATATTAAATTTGTGCATAAAATTTAAAATTAAGTAACGGTTATACTTTTGCGCTTCATAAGGCTAACAATTATTACTTAAACATATTTTTTACTTTTGCATGGACTTATTTGTCAAAAATAATTTAATTTTAAAAATTGATAAAAAACCATTCTGAACTTGTGAACTTTTTAAATGAAAACATGAATTAGAGTCCTTATGAATTATATTAAGAATTAAAGTTATTTACAGTCGGCCTTTTAAAATGGGTTTAGCTTCAATAAGTTCGCTACCTCTCGAACAGGTGGCGACCAACAACTGTTCTAAGACTTACCATCTCGTGCAATTACAGTATTGCCATGTTTGAAGCCCTTCATCTTTCCCCACCTTTCACGTCTATCCGCTTTCCGAAGAAAGCAACACTAATAGGAAGAATTTCCTGAGTGTTGCTTCTCATTAACAAAAAAATAAATAAATAAAAAAATAAAAATTGTGTACTTAATTCTAATATATCTTTTTTCTATTTAAATTTAATAAAAAAATTCTGTTAATATTTTCGTCTATATATTACTCTTTGGGTACGATATACGGAGTCAAATATACTTCGTTATATGGGTCCTTTTTGAACATATAGAATTCCATATACTTCCACATTTGCCCATATATGGCCCTCTTTTGCGAATATGAAATAACATATACTTCCATATATGAGTACCTTTTTGCAAATACGAAATCACATATACCTCCATATATAACCATATATGAGTTCTTTGTGAATATATGTAATCGCACATACTTAAATATATTAGCATATATTTCCATATTTGTCCACATACGCAATCATATATGTCCATATATGAATACATTTGTACATATGTGAACTTTTTTAACCGGGGTAATGTCGAAAGTCCGTTTTTTTTTTTTGTTTATTTTGTTTATTGAATAAAAGACAGTTAACAAAAAAATATTTCTTTGGTAATTTAACAATCTATTCAATTGAAACAACTTCAGGGATTAACTTTTTAAATAAATGTGGAACTTTTATGGCCAAGTTCTTGTGAGTGTATATAGAATCACATACACTTCCGCATATGGCCATATATGAAACATATATGAACATATTTGCACATATATCGTACATATATTTTCTATGAAAAGAATCGAATAAAACCTAAATAATTTCGAGAAAATAATGAAGTGCCTAAATAGAGTTGTTGCGTGCAAAATATTTGTAAAATCAGAAGACAAAAAAAAAAGAAAATGACTTTTCTGTAGTGGAATGGCCGATATAGGTTTTTTCAATTTTGTTGAAAATTGAAATAAAACCATAAATATCAGCAAGGACATTTAAATTTTTCTTCCTTTTTCTGATTATTATTGTGCCATTAAAATGTGGCCTAGTATTACAATATGGCAAAAGAATAAAAAAAGGAAAATTGTATTCATTTTAACTTTATTGTTGTGTTCGCTTCTTTCCAAAAATATGTAGGGATTTTTTTTTTTGGGGTAGGGGGAGGAAACTTTGTGAATGAGCTTAAGCAACACAAAGTTATGTTTAAATTGAAATGAGGCTTATTAAAGTTTTCAAAACGGGTTATTATGTAACAAGAAGAAAAGAACAAAAGAAGAATGTTGTCTAAATGTTGTACAAGATTTTTTTTTTTTTAAAGCAACACAAGTAAAAATGTTAACATAGGGTGTTTTTTATAGAGTGACACAAGTTGAAATCATTATAAAACAAGAAAATATATTTTTAATATGAATAAACGGGCTTTATTGGAAAGAAAATTTTATGAAATTAATGTTTAAATATGATTTCTGCCATGTGGCCGCCACGGCTGGCGCGTATAATTTGCAATCTGGAACACCAATTTTCAACAACTTTTCGCAGCATTTGCGGCCGTATTTCGCCGATAGCTCTTCGAATGTTGATTTCCAGGTGTTCAATTGTTTGCGTTTTATCGACGTAGACAAGTGACTTAACATAACCCCAAATATAATAATCCAATGGGGTTAAATTACACGATCTATTGTTCTTCGAATTAGCCGCTCTGAAGGAGGATTATGTACGCCATAAAATGGAAGAAGTGCACGATGAGTTTGACGAATAGAACAATTATTTTGATTAAAAATTTCAAGTCGATTCATAATGAACTTCCAAAGCAAACTAAACAAAAAGCAACTGTCAGCTGTTAAATGGGTGGTCAAATAAAGCAGTGATGCTAACTCAAAGTTGTGACACTCTTAACAAAAACACACTTTATATATTTGATATAATTTTATACTATTAAATGTTTCAATGTATAAATGTATATAGTGATATGTTAAAGCATAAATATTTGTATCTAATTGTATATAGCTTGTTTCAAAAATATTTATATGGCGGTATACATAATTATAATTGTATATTGCCTTATATACAATTATAACTAATTAATATATGCGTTCGTACATAATTGCATATAAATGTACATATAATTATATAAAACTTCATGTGAACTAACATTAAAAATATTTATTTTAAAATTTTTTATAAAGGCATATATGTTTCCATACAAAATTATATAGAAATATATGAGGTCCAATACTTTGAATATTTGTTAATTGAATTCAGATATGATTATATCTGGGCCATTACAAAGTCACATTTAATTACATGTGGTGCCATATTAAAAATATTTTCTAAGTGATTTTAGATATAATTATATAATTCCTTAGTTGAGATTTCTGAGTTAGTTAGCTTACAAAAGTTTGATTTTTGTTTACAAGAACGACTCTAGTTCCCGCGGATGCTTTGTACTTTTATTGAAAATTAAGAAAAAAAAGTTCAGCCTCTCTCGCAACATACCTCGTAGATCAACCACGTTAGTTAGCATAAATTAGCATTAGAAGTTTAACAGATGCTAAGAGTTCATACAGAGAAAAAAAAATTACGAATTTTAATAGTCACAAAATTCTGAGAAAAGCTAATTTTTCTACAAAACAAGCCGGTTTGGAGTTAAATTGTTGAAATAGAGCCATGAAATTTTGGCTCCACAATTACACATTCGTAAAAATACTGTAAAAATAATATTAGTCATATACATTAGTTTATAAAATAAGCTATAATTTTATATAATTTTTGTTATTGTTTGTTGTTTGTATCAACTTTTATCTAATAATATCGAATTGTATCTAATTCGGTGCAGTTATATAAAATGAGGACAAAATTCGGATGAAATTGTATCTAATATACATTAAATTGTACAAAATTGTACTTAATTGTATATAATTAGATTTAAATCGATACAACTGTATTCCCAAAAACCAGAACTTGCAGTAACAAACAAGTGTGGGTAATCTAATGAAAGAAAATTTCTTCAGGATTTTCAAAATGATATTATTTTTAGGATCTATGAAATGTAGCTCCCTCAACAGCGGTTTACAAATTTTGCCCGCAGCGCTATTTTCGAAATACAACGAAATTACAAATACATCGAAATTGCAACAAAATAAATTTTGATGATAAAATCGCAAAATGGAAAAACTTTACTTAGCGAAAACTCTAAACTGCCTACCACATAGGAGAAAACCCCTTAGCCCACAGAAAAAAATTAATCAGCGAAGCCACTAAACTCCCTATCACATAGAAGAAACCCCCCTAAGGACGATCACGCAGAAAATCTTTACTCAGCAAAGCCACTAAACTGTGTATCACATAGGAAATAACCCCTAAGTCTGTCCGGTCACGCAGAAAAACTTTAATCAGTGAAGCTGACTGGAGGAGAAACCCTTAAGCCAATCAATTTTGTACTATCACCTCCATGGGATTATTCCTGGTTAATGCCAACGCTAGCAACTAAAAAGTCATATTTTCATTTAAAATTCGTTATTTGAACAGTAAATTTTAAAAAATAACCAAATAAAAAAAAAAACTAAAAATTTCCCATTTTTGTACTTAAAATAGATCTACGGGCGCTACGTATCATGGATCATAAAAATAATATCATTTCTGAAATCTGGAGGAAATTACCCACACTTATATGTTTCTAAGCATTCTGGTTTTTAGGCTCTGGGAGGCAACAAGGTCCCGGCCCCAAAAACCGAAGATAGAAAAAAATGTTCTTTTTTTTTGCTAAACATTTTTCCACCCGGGTATAAATAGTGATATCTAGTCATACAATAATCTGATTAAGTCAAATCTGACTTTGGATGGAGTCATATTACAGCTTATACATTATTACTAATACATCTGATAATCTTTATTAGGAAATTCTTTATATCGAGCCCTATCCGCCAAAAAGACGTAAGTAACAATTTCATAATTTTACAGGAAAGGCATTTTTAAGTTTTTTTCTAAGTTTTCTTTGGCTTATCGGATTTTAATAAAATTAAAATATGTTATAAAAGACCAAAATATAAAGAAAACTAAACTGTTTTTTTTGTACCAAATCTCACTTTAAGGAGTTAAACAAGGGGGTCTAATTTGACCCAATTTTACTTTTATTGATTTATTTCTTGCTTGGTTTAAGAAAAGTATAAACATATGATAAACAAATTAATGTCTTTTGAATTACGAATCCAACGATGAATAAAACATGATCGAGCGTGTCCTAGATTTTGAGTTATTTGTAAAATAAAAAAGGACGTAAGTAACACTTTGCAGTCAGGAAATATGTAAACAAACTATTGTTTGTCATATAGGAATAAGCACTTACGCCTTTTTTGTTTTTGTCTAACTTTGTAACGGTACTTCCTAGAGCTATGAAGTTTTGACCAATGATGCAAATGGTCGCAAAATAAATATTTTCATCAAAAACCCGAAAACGGAAAAATGGTTACTTACGTCTTTCTAGCGGATAGGGCTCGATATGGTTCTTGATATTATTATATATCTCTAAATCTTACTCCATATATAACTACATAAGCCATATAATAATAATCCAAATATATGTAGTGATCGATATGTTTATATATGCTTCCATGCTAAGTCTTATTATACTATATATGACTTCATCTTAAAACAATTTTCCTTATATATTTATAAATCTTTATATATAACACCATACATATGTTTATAAAGTTTAATATAAAATTGATGTATCTGCAAGTTAAGACTTTATTACACATGGCTTCACATATCACCATACTAATTTTATTACGAAATCATTTTTAAGTGATATCTTTTATATAATTTCAAATAAAAAATTAGTATATTTTAATTATATATTTTTGAAATACAAAATTTTTTCTTGTTAATTTTTAAATATTTTGTTAGATATCATTTGAAAAAAATTTGGTCTTTAAAATTGTCGATTTTCAGAAATTTGAATTTTCAACTTAATTAAGTATAACTTAAATGAGCATGACTTCAAGTCACAAAAAGCATATCTACTATCGTTTAAAAATATATAAAATCAGATCTATGTATATCCAATTAGATATAACATAATGCACCGGATAAGGACAAATATCGGATAAAATTGTATCAAATTATATCTCATTTGATATAATTAGATACATGAAGATGTCCCATTTTTCGGATAAATTTGTATGTGTTTATATATGGGAACTATAAAGCGCCATTAATGAAGGTTAGCAGTGCACTAGTGCCTCTTGCATTAGAGTGTTTGCACGTTTCGGAAGGGTCAAAAATTAATCTGAATCTATTACTATTGTCGACCCTTGTGTTGGTTACTTTTCAATTTTTAGTTCCCCATTTCATTAAGATAATTGCAATTATAAACTAATTTAAGTACTAACTTTAACTTTTAATCTTTAAATATTTCTTAACAGCATTAAAACCTTTAAAACTTTTAATCTTAATATACATTATTAAGTCAATATTTAGATATCTTAAATCATATTTATTTAAATATTAACACAATATAAATATTTAAATTATACTTTTTAGTTAAATACAGAGGACGACGTTAATATGAACAAATGTATAACACAAATTAAAACTAGAAATGTTAAACATTAACTACATTTAAGCCAAATAGGATGTTATTTGTAAGGTACATATGTAAAGAAAATCCCCAAAGGAACATTCCACCATAGATATTTTAATATTACAATAGATACGAGTAGATGTTTAAATACCAACTATTTTCCAAAACCACCCCCCAGAGAAGGTGGCAGGCAGCATAAGGTTGACAACAATAGAGAATATTAAACAAATATCGATTATGATTATGTTGATAATGATAATGATGATAATAATAGTGGTGTAAATGTCTATGAAATTTCCAAAAACTATAATCATAAAATATGGTTTTATTTGTAAAACCCCTCGATTTAAAATAAACATACAATTGTATGTTTGAATATAATTCCATGTGGTTCATGCATGTATAAAAATATGTTCATCCCTGCGGAAATCTATGTACGATTACTAAAAACATACCCAGTGTAGAAACGGTAATGGCATGCCAATACTTTTCTCACTACCACTAATGACACCAGGTTACTTTCTGCATTACGTTAACACAAATAATAAGGACATTATAATAACTAGATAAGTACCATAAGTACTGATTTTTATCATTATTTTAAATATAAAGTAATGATCTAAAATTTTTTTGAAAAATCTATTTTTAGCCTCATTATTTTTACACTTGTAGTAAGTACATATAAAACTACTTATTTTTGAATTTTTGTAAGCTGGAAAGTAATGACATTTTCTGCAAGCAAGTCACATATATTTTTATCTATCAAGTTTAACATGTCGAGATAGCTCAGATGGTAGAGCGGTTGACTGACATCCTGGAGGCCCGTGTTTGAGTGCCGTGTGTGCACATTTTATTAAAAAGAAATTTTCAATAAAAAAAAAAATATTTGTTTATTAAATTGTGTTTTTCTTAATTTATTTTATATATTAATTTTTTTTGTACATACTGGTAAGTATATACATAGGTAACCACAAAATTTTCTATTTTTTGTAAGTTGTTAGTAATGCTATGTTATTATTATAAAAGTAATAAGATTTGTAATGACAATTGTAAGTACTTGCCATTACCAAATATGTACTTATATAACCACTTATATGGTAATGCATTTCTACACTGGGTAGTTAAGCATCTATTGGCCTATATATATAGAGTATTTACTATGTGTATGTAGTGGTGTAAACTGTGGTTATACCAAATAAAACCAATACTATAATTTAACAAATTGTTATAAAATACTATGTGTGTGTGTGATACACATTACACTACTCAACAGTTTTCAACTTTTTACGGAACCTGTATTTGCACTAAGGGAATGTTCCCTATTGTGGCCAAACCCCTTCCGTTTTTTTTTTTGTGTTAAATTTCCGTTACCACCATTTTAAAAAAGTTACAATGCACACGTTTTCTATTGTGTCATTTCAAAATAAACTCAATATAAAATATAATTTTTCGTAAACATCAAATTTAATAACAAACATATTTTAAAAAATTTTCCAAGTCCATTTTTTGTCAACGGTAAGAATTTTATTCACAATTTAATTAAAACTAAATTTGTTGTTTAAATTTTGGTATTTCTTTTCCAATTTTTGTAAATTGTGTCATTTGTTGCCATTATGGGTTATTAAAACTGGAAACTTTGCGTGCACAAAATAGAACTTCAATTAAACATGTAATACACATAATTAAACTGTTAATTGAAAGTGAGTTTGAAATCAAACAAAAGTTGAATTAAACTTTTTTTACATACATTTTTTCTGTTTTCACTTTTACACTTCTTGTCTATTTGGACAATTTTTAAACATTTTTCACAGCAAAAAATAATATCGTTTGTTTATCGCAATTAAAAAAGTTATCCTTATATGAAACTTAGAAAGTTTTATTTCATAACCTTTTGTTTTGCATATAATCCATTTTTTTTAAATCTGAAAAACTATTAACCCATTTTAGGCTGCTGTTGCTTTAAAGCAACACCTACTTTTAAGGCATGATCATTTTGGATAGGAGAGAGATACAATAAAACAGTGCAAAGCATGTGCTAACTTGAGGTCTTAATTTTACAAATATAAAAAAAAAAAAAAATCAAAAACTATTGTTCCAGGGTTGCCATATCATTAATCAAAAAATACAATTTTTTTATGGCACTGATACTGATTTGGTTACGGACGTACGGAAAAATTTTTGGAATGAGGAAAAATTTGTATGTACTTTTTTGTTAAATTAAAAGAAAGGATCAAGAACTTTACGAACTAGTAAAACTTTTAATATACAGAAAATTACCCAATTTTCTTTTTTAATGTAAAAAAACTATCTATTCTCTTCAAACAAACAAAGAATTTTAAAAAATAATTCACCAGACTTGCCATATTACAATTTTGAAAAAGTGACTAAAAATAACAATATTTTCAAAAAATTCCCAAAAATCGTCAAACTCCGATAGACCTTCGATAAATATTTGCTTTAAGAATAAATATAAATTATAATTTGAAAAAAATCGTAACCCGTTAAGTATATGCAAAACGTAAATATTTAGATTTAAACTGCGAATGCCCCCGCGCAATAAATGTACAAAAAGTTCAGACACCATTACATAGTTCTACAAAATTTCGTCAACAAATTCCCACGGGATCTATGAGTGCTATAAACTGGGTTTAAACTTCATATTCCTCTTCCAGTTTTCATATTCCTCTTCAACGGTTCCAAAAATTCAAAACAGTGGAAATGCTGAAATGCCCTAAGGATTATATTCAAACTAAAAATAATTTTGTTAGATATAGTATATTCTTCTAAATAATTTCATGATTTTGTGATCAAAGTTCTAAAAATTCAGCCAAATATAAACAACGTTATCAAAAACACACAAGGAGAAAAAAAATGTTGCCAGATTTGGATTCAGAGTACATATCGCTCATTACTGCAAGAACGTCACAATTCAAAAAAACATGATTTTTGAGTTAATGATGCAGAATTATTCGTTATATCAAGTATCATATTGTGTAAAAAAGTCGTATTGATATCTTGTATATTCACCTCTTGAGAGAAATTATGTCGTTATTTTTTTCTTCAAGGTGGGAGTAAATTGAAAACTTCAAACTCGTTTTCTACAAAATCAAAATTTTTGAGTTATGACGATATTGCAGTAAATGACCGATATCTCCATAAAAAATATGTGTTTCGAAGACAGCTCTTTTTTGCCGTTGAATAGTGTAGCTGAATTATAATTTTAAATAAATAATAAAATTAAATAAAATTTTTTGTTGAGATAATGTCACAAAAATTTAGCGATTGATTGGAAATTAAAATTTTACCACTATTCCACTGAAATATGGTTTTATTTGGAAGATATTAGTTAAACATTTTGACACATTTACACACAGAGAAAAATTTAGCTATTTGCCAACTGAGATTCGCTTACTACGACTCAAATTCGGTTATTAAGAATTTCAGTCGGTTGGTTTAATTGAACATCAGTTTTTACAACAAAGTTCGGTTCATTCTATTGAGTTTTAGTTGCAACACCCAAAATATTCAGAAATCTAATGTAAATATCGTTGTACTAACTGAAGTTATAAGTTGTTGCCATTAAAATACACTTTTTAATACGGTTGACACTTTATTTCTCTGTGTGTATGTAAATAATATAGGACGGGTATATTATTTTAATTTATTAGCTTCCAACTAGTTTTTTCCAGTTAGTTTTACAAAAAAAATTTGGTGTTAAATTTTTGAAAATAGGGGAGGTCGGGGTATTGTTGTACAGCGCGATATTTTTCCCGTTTGTAACGCTTGGGGTCTCCACCAACTAGCATAGACTCGTCTTATTATTATCTCATTTTTTATTGAGCACTTGACTTGTTTTGACACATTGTTACCTCGCTATCATAGCAAACTGAATTTTGATAAGTTTTTTTTCACTTATGTTCTGTTCATTTTGACAACATTTTTCTACGAACCAAGTGAGGTAAATATATTAATAATATTCTTTGAACTTTAAGCTTTCGACGCATATAAGAGTTTTGTATGAAATTTGCATTGTGTTACTTATACGCCGACATTTTGTAAAAATTAGCGTTCGGGGTATTATTGGACACTTTTGTCGGGGTATTATTGGACACTTAATTCTTGACAGTTCACAACATAACCTCGCGTGTTTGATGCGTATCAGTGATTTTTCATGCTTAATTTCAACAAAGCATAAGTTTTTCGGCAATTTCTAATCGCTTTTTTGTCCGTTTAAATTTTTTTTGACAGAATGCCGCGTTATTATTGTAAAAATGACAAATTAAGTGACTATAACAATATTTTGAAAGCGATTAAGCAGGTGAAAATCCATAAGAACTCAATCCGGCAAGCCCCAAAGGCGCACAACATTTCGAAAAGCACTTTGGCTTGACATATTGCGAATTTCGATAAGGCAAAAAATTGACGTTGCTACTGCTAATGTTAATGTGATCAAGAATTTGCTGACAAAACATTCGAGGACAGGAAAACAGTGAGTCTCCGAACGAAACTGACGCGGAGGAAGATATTGATTTTTGCATAATTAGCATAAAAAATATGCCCAAGAAAGAAAATCGCCGAAACACAGCCAATTGTATTGCTTGTTATCGAGGTGTTCACTTGAGTTATGTCGGAGCAAACCCGAACACTTTCACGTGCCTTAACTGCGATTCTCAATAATTTTCATCGATATTTTTCACTTTATTTTATTCGTTATTATATATTCTTTCATTTTCATTAACAAATAAACATTTTCCAGCAGTAAAATTAATTTTTTATCGATTTACAAAACTGTCCAATAATACCCCGAGATTTTTTAAAATCTCAAAAACCAGTTTTTTGCGCCAACTGATACAGAGTGTACAATTTTAAACAATTAGGTCAAATTGCTGGTACCAAAAGAAAGGTTATTTATCGAACCACAAAATCAAGCTTTGAAAGTTTGAGAAAAAGCAATTTTTTTTAAAGTTTCTGGACAAAATAAAAGTGTGTCCAAGAATACTCCGACCTCCCTAACTTTTAAATTTTAAATATAATTCAAATACAATAACCTCTGTTAAGTCCTAACATTCTGATAAATTACCCACCCTTAAATACTATTTTTAGCTTAAAAATTTGTAAATTTATTCAATTGTATGTGATTTTATAAATGTTTAAATCATTTGCTGTAAGTTTTTTTTTTTAAACATTTTTTTTTATGATTTTCAATCAAATTTCAACACTTAATAGATTAACCATAAAAATATTGCTTATTTATAAATTTTTTTTGTTTGCAAATATAGCAAAATCATGATAAAAACTTGTTTATTTGCGAAATTTTGTAAAACTTTTCAAATTTAAGTTTTTTTTTTCTTTATTTCAATTTAATGTGATTTCCAACTCATGTTAAAAACGATAGAGAAGCTGAAAAACCAATCAAAAAGTCACAAAGTTTACACATTTAACGCCTCATAAAAAATAGAATAGATAAAAAACAACAAAATAAAAAATTTAACACAATATGACATATACGATACTATTTATAGCACAAAAAGAATATACATACATGATAGATATACAACATTGTAAAGAAATGTGAAAAAGTAAAATGGAAATAAAGATTTACTGTTGTTTTTCTTCAAGCTATACAGGGTCTGTCATTTGTGTTGACTATTTCTACTCAGAAAGTTGGCAATATTTGTAGCCAATAAAATTATTAATGTTTAATAAAAACATTAAATTATTAATGTTTAATAAAAAGTTAGTATACAAAACTAGTAAAGCGATTTATATCCCATTTTACAATTTGTGTACTAATTTTTAGTACAAAATCAGTTATAAGTAAAATGTTTGCAATTCTCTAATTACAAATTATTAAATTTTTTACTAATTTTCGTTGCTGATTTTAGAAAAATATTTTATTATTTTCTTAAACCCGAGTTGCTAAATACTTTAGAGCAAAGATTTTTTATAAAATCTAAACCATATAACGAAAATACCGAAGACTTTAAAAAAAAAATGTTTCGTTAAAAACATGTACGAATATGCTTTTTTTGAGAAAAAGTAATGGCTTATTTTAGCAAATTGATTTCCATTACGGGTTTACTAATACCTGTTAACCTGTTTAACCGTCAAACTGTCCTAAGCTTTTTTGCAATGAAATTTATTGATCGTGGTTCGGCACGAAAAATAAACAATATATTCCTTTAGGAATTTTTTTTCTTTGCGTACTTTAGGCGATATAGGCCAAAATAACTTTAGAGTTAATCTCAAAAACTAATCCATAAAAATAAATTGTGTTTAGGCATAAAATATTCCTCTGACTAAGATATAACTACAGTCCAAAATTACACGTTTTTTACTATTACTTAAGAATAAATGGAGATTTTTATTTTTTGGGAAATGCGAAATTGGGCGAAAAGGCACCTTAACTTAAATATATTATTACATTTTAAAGAGTTTTTATTATTATTATTTTATTATTTTAATATTTATATCGTCCATTCCATGAGACAAAGTTTAAAAACGGTTATTTTTTTCGGCACCAGCCCTTAGATTTTGTTAAAATTTATATCTATACCCTAGAATGTCTAATAATCACTACCGTTTACAAATTCTTAAAATTGTGTAAACTATAATCTTTCTGCCAAATTTCATGAAAATCCGACCAAACGTTTTCAAGTTAAGGCGACGTCTTTTAAAGGTATAGAATCCTGTATGTCCTTGTACCAAAGTAAGAGCTTTTTTTAAATGCTTTATCTTTAATTTTCATGTTCTCTTTAATACAAACGGTTTCTAGTCAAAGGAAATATGTTTTCAAGATTTTTTAAAGTAAAGTTTTACGAAATTTTAACTTCAAGACTTTCTTGCTTCTTGCACACAAAAAATTACTTGACATAATATTTTGTAAATTGGCCTTATTGCCCTGCGGCTGGCTTGCCGGTTAGAGGTTTTAAGCAAATGTTTCTTAATGTGGCCCGTTCGCTTTCGTTTTTTTCGTGTTGTTGCAGAATATGTCGAAACTGTCAACTGTCATCGTGTTTATTTTCAGCTATCACTATCAAAGTTTCGACTTGAATGCGCACGCTTTTCTAGGTCTTATTGCGTCATTTCGAAAAATAAAAATTATAATTGTTCGTAAACATAAAAAGTTACTAACAAGGAATTTAAAAAAAAATTGTCAAGTCGGATTTTTGTAAACGCTAAGATTTTTATACACAATTTTAATAAAACTAATTGATAGATTAATAAACAGGGCAGCGACTTTTATGCAAATGCATGTTTGTAGTCAGTAGTTGGAAGTGCATATTTTTTTTTTTTGTTTTTCATTTTAAGCGCATATTTTTGATTTTTAGTACATGAAAGTCGCTGCCCTGATAATAAATAAAACAAAAATGTAAAAAATTAAATTTTCATAATGTTCATTGCAGTTAAGCTTTCATATATTTTCTTATTTTTTTGATTGTTTTCACTCTAACTGTTCTTGTCTATTTTGGACAATATTTCAAAATATCCTTTGTTTACCGCAATTAAAAAACTTTACATTATATATGGTAACCCCTTAAGCAGCTTCAAACGATACATAAAACGTTTTAATAAAAAAAATTAAAAAACATTTTAATTTTGATGAAAATTTTGGTCGATCTTACTTTATTTTCTTACATTTTTATATGCTTTTAGAGAGTTTTTTAATTGAGGTCACTTTGGGAACATGTACGCTAAACATGAAAATTGTTATAAAACTTTTTCAAATTCGTCGCTATAGCAGAAAAAGTAGTTGGCGTATAAGCTGTTATTTTTGGATTGGAAATATTCCAATTAGTTTTCTTATAAAGCCCATATACCAGGTGTAGGGCCACGTTAGGGAACATTCCCTTAATTATATATTTCTTTATATTACACGTCATGTAGTGCAATATGTAAAAAAAAAATGTTATGTCAAATGTAAATAATATATTTGTACAATATCATATTATATATAATTTGACACATTTGGATGAGGCCAAAATTCGGATACATTTATATAAAACTATATCGCATTTTTATCAAATTAGGTCTAATTATATCAAATATATCTAATTGTATAAACTAATGTCAAATTGTATCATAGTAGATCTAATATCAAACAATTTAGATGTTCTCATTTTTCGGATATTATTATATTCTAGCTGTTTGTACCCGGTCTTGCCCGGGACTCAAATACTTTTAAATTCAATGTTTCATAGCAAGAAATTCGCAAGACATTTTTATATACAACAAAAATTTTGTTGCTTTGATGATATTAAATCTTGAAAACTATAAAAACATCGACAAAATTAAAGTATGCGCGCCTTTATTTCATACAAATTAAAAACGCAAAGAATTGGCAAAGAATTGGCTGAGACCACTATGCCAACGTTGGGAAGAAGTGTTTTCCCAGTGCTATCCAGTCAACGATTAAAAGTTTAACCACTGCTAAAGCATTTATTTTATAAAAATTATGATGCTTTGGTTAAAAAAGTTTATAGTCGAAAGGGTCCGAGTTTGATCCTGGATTCATATAAAATTGATATTTTTTTTGTTACTGGAAAGCTCTTTTGAGACCTTTTTATGTTCCCAACGTTGGCAGGTTGTTTCCATCAAACCATATGCCATGGGTCCAAAAAAATTATACATGAACTTTTTTTAAAATTTATTTTGGAAAGCAAATTTTTAGACCACCTTTTTCTGGTTTTACCAACATTTTGCCAACGTTGAAAATTTTGTTACCCCAGTGCTTGTCCGACACTTTTTGAACAGACGGACCTTTTGACTACTGATGTTGTCATTTTGGGCTTGGGAAAGTACTTGTTGCCAGCACCTGTACCACTTGGTAAAGTGCCTTGTAAGAGGTGGTCCGTTTGTGTTTTTATGACTGGGTTGCTTTCCAAGCTAGATAAAAAAATAATATCACAGCAATGCCAAACTATAAGTATTTGTTCTCCTATAAGGCGCAAAAATAAATGGAACAACTTTTCAAATTTCTGCGGAAAATGGCCGAAATATTGACAAATTTAGCGATCATTTTTAAGTTTCTTATTTATTGTTATTTAACTGAATTTGGCAAATGCTAGACATTGTAATATATCAAAAACAAAATCAAAAATTCCGAACTAGTTCCGAATTCCTAGAGTAATACAAAACTCAATTTGTCTTGAAATCGGCAAAAATTTTTGTTGATTTTCTTTTTCTTTCTAAAAATTTTTTACATTTTTTTTATCGACCCAAAAAGTGAAATAGTCTAACTTGTATTGGTGAAAATATTCCTTGAATATTGTTTTTCTTACATATTTCTTTGAAATCAAACAAAAGTTTAATTGAAATTTTATTGAGAAAAATTGTTCTGTGTAGTGTAAAAAACGTGTAATTCATATTCTAAGGCGGACTTAAACTAACTTTCATTATTACAACACAAAAAGCACAATCTTTGTTTTAGCTTTAAATATATTGGCCCATAATCATAGTCAGTCACTAAAGTTGGTTCTATTTAGAAGCAAGTTAAATATTTTAACCTGTTACTAATTGTTTATTAACTATAGTGAATATTAACATCAGCTTTAAGTTGAATGGGCTTTTAGTGGGTGATTAGTAAAATGTTGAAAACTTTTTATACAAACTGGTGTGAATACTTAACAAGTGGCATCTCTGCACAGATGATAGATAAACACGACAAAAAAAGTAAACAAAAAATAAAAAGTTATTTGAAATTGCACAATGGAAATTGGTTCAATGGAAAATTTAGAAAAGTAATGTAGATCTAACATTTTTACAATAATGGTTCCAATTTTCTATGTCCTCAATAGAACACATTTTTTTTTTTATTAACACCACCTTTTTCACAATTTGTAAAACAATTTAAAAAAATTCACTTAATTTATTTCAATTATTTAATCTTTTTGTTTTGTTTTGATTTTGTCACTTTTTTCAAGAGAGATGAAGAGAGAAAGAGAGAGAGTTAAAGTGATGTTAATTTTGTTAAAAACAACTTCAGCATGTTTTAAATTTAGAACTGACTTTTGCGGAAAAAGTATGCTTTTTCTCGTCTATAGTAGCTGTAAAGTATACTTTTCAAAAATGATACTTAAAGTATACTTTTTCGATGACTATGATTATGGGCCATTATATACATTTTTAAAATTTCCTAATTCAAGAATGTGCTGTTTTCAAAAAAGCAGAAATATATTATTTTTTGTCTGCTCAAATTGTTTTGATATTAAATTTCTTAATATAAAAATCTTTTTTTTTAGCATCGAATGAAAAGGGGCTTCTTTTCGTACACTCAAATAAAAAAGTTAGTAAAGTCAACAAAAAATTTTGCTAGTCAGCAAAATTTTAGTGCTTGCAAAAAAATTGCTAATGTCAGCAAAATCTTTTGCTGAAAATCAGCGAGCTGATTTTTAGCAACAAAATTAGTAGATTCAGCAAAAGTTTTGCTAAAACTTAGTGGATTAGAAATTAAAATACCCTTGCTAAACATTAATAAAACGTTGGCTGAATATTAGTAGACTGAAAAAAACTCAAAAAATTTGTAGAAAATTTTTACTTTAGTTAATTTATTTTGCTGAAAATCATAAAACTTATTTTTGTGATTCTTTTTAAAATAATTTACAATACGTTACAAAAAATAAAAATTTTCATACTTCCACATTGGCGACATGAATTAATGTAATATCTAAAAAAATATAAATAATTATATATAACATAAACAAAATTATCTTTCAACTACTTACATCAATGGTTGTCTGAAAGATGCTATCTTTTAAAGGAACGCTAATGCCGCAGAGAATTATAGAAACGAAACGAAAAAATAACAAAATGTAATATATACAACCCTTTTTTGCAATAAGAAAAAGGAAACATAAAAATTTACCTAAGATGTATGTTAGAAAAAGAAAAAGGAAACATAAAAATTTACCTAAGATGTAGGTTAGTCTGTCTACCTGCTGTATATTTGTTATCAACTTGACCACTCAATTTGACTACAAATACACATCTTTTTTAAATTTAAATATTTTATTTTGTCTTTTATTTAATTAATAGACAATTACTCTCACAAGCCGGTGAAAACGCAAAATTTAAGTTGTTTCAATCCACAATTTTGTTTAATGTATGAAACACAGATACAAAATCTTTCATGGTTGATTTTTTTGATGTGTCTTACTAGAGTTGTACTTTTTAGTATATTCTTCCTCGTCACTACTACATCTTGACATCTAATTCATTCTGCGTTTAACTTTTAATCTGGTTGTCGTTCACACTATTGATGTGCTAATCACCACAATTTTTTTTAACAAAATAAATTAGTAAAACATTAGTAAAATATTAGTAAAACATTAGTTCAAAACAGTTAAGTGCTGGCTAAATATAACAAATATTTTAGTTTAAAACATAATTTTAGCAAAAAATTTGCTGAAAAATAGTATACCTAATTTACAAGATGTTTTACTAACTTTTCTACTAACTTATTTTTTTGAGTGTATTGCCAGTTCTATTATTGCATAGATTTGGGTTTTATTCCAGGTTTTTTATGTTTTCATTTGCGTATATTCGGTTGTTTTTGTGTAGTGTTTTTGGTCTAAACATATAAAAAGTGAAAACATATTCATAAGCCCTTGAGACATTAATATTGTTGTTGACCCAAAAAAATAAAGAAAGCAATAGAATACTCTTAAAGCTACAGCTTGCGAAAGAACCAAAGCATACAAAGTTAAAATTTATATTTCTCCTTTCTCGATATTATTAGTAATTTTCTAATATTTTACAACTACACTCTAATGATGTAAGATCCAATGGCCACATAAATAAATTTTATATCATGAACTGTTATCCATGGATTTTTCAAAAAACTCTCTCTGTAAAACGAAAAAACTAAAGCATACAGGTCAAAGAACTTAGCTTTATGTGTCAAAAAACAAAGAAAAAATGAACCAAAATAGAATCGGTTGGAATCATACTAATTAACAAAACTGGTTTGTATACGTTTTTGAAAATCGTTCCCGCAAAGTTGAATATAAATGCAGAAATGCACTTTGCATACTTTTTGAGTCCTCAGGATAAAATAAATATTTAAGCATGCAGTAAGTCCAGTCTGACATTTTAAAAAATATACAGGGATATTGAAAATCAAACTGTGAGATACGAAATTTATCCAGCAAAATCAAATGTCTTCATGTTTTATACAAATATTTAAAACCTACAAGAGTGTATACAATTATTGCAATACATTTTGCCATTAAAGCATTACATTTAGCACATTAAGAAGTCATCTTAACATGTCGTTCTAACATGCATTAAGCCCAAGATTGACCTTTTTTTTATTTAGAATTGGTTAAAATTATATTTTTTTTTACGTAAATAAGCTTAAGTTTATATGCAAAAATTCTAAAATGGATTATTGATAAGCCTAAATTAAGTGCCAGAATTAGTGACTAATTTATTCGATGAACATTAAAATGAACACGCAGGGATGGATACTTATCCTTTGTCAGAAGTAGTCGCAGTTTCATTTTGTTATATAAATTGTAATTTTATAAGAATATTTAACCTGGGGAACACCGAGAGCCTCAATGATATTTAAAAAATATAATTATTTTCACATAGAAAATTTTTTGTTTTAAAATATAAACCGCAGCATTCCACTATAATCCCAGACATATTTTGATAAACTTCAATATCAAACCAAGTTACCTGCAAGTTAAGTCTTTATCACATATGGCTTCACATATAACCATATTCATTTCCTAACGAAATCATTTTCAAGTGATTTATTAAATATAAAAAAATATGTACAATTTTGACACACTTAATTTTTTCTAGACAATTTTTAAAAATTTTATTATTTCCTTTGAACAAATTTGGGTCTTTAAAATTGTTGATTTCTGTAAATTTTAATTTTCAACTTAAATACGTTTAAGCATAACTTGAAGTCACAGAAGAGCATATCACACATAAAATTTAATAAAATCAGATATATTTATATCTAATTAGATATAATTTAATGTATCGGATATGGGCAAATTTCGGATAAAATTGTATCAAATTATATCTAATTTGATATCATTAGATACGTGTAGATGACCTATTTCTCGGACCTATTTGTATGCGTTTATATATGTGAACTTATCAAATGAGACATAATTATATTAGACTTCATATTAATATTTTTAAAGGGGTACTTAATTTTAAAAATTGTTCTCAAAAGTTTCTAAATAATTAACATGCGTTTTGTTTTAAAAATACTTATAAAGGGTGATTTTTTAACAATTTTCTTTTTGGCAACACTGTTTTTGTCACCTCAGCTGTTTTCGTGTAACGTGTTACTGTTAAACATGTTCAGTTTGGGCAGATTATTGAATTTAATTATCAAAATACATGATCGGTTAAGAAAGTGCATCGTGCACTTCTTCCAATTTATGGTCAGCTTGGGCGACCTTCTGCGGCGGCTATTCGGCATCTTGCGACAAAATTTCGCACCAAATTTACATTATTTTACATTAAACCACCAACACGTATACGTAGAGTGCGGACAGAGGAAAGTATCGCAGCTGTATCCGCCAGTGTTTTTGATGACCGTGAATTATCGATTCCGCGCCGTTCTCAGCAATTGGGACTCTGTTACTCTATTACGTGGAAAATTTTACGGAAGGATATGGGCGTACAACCTTTTAAAATACAGCTGGTGCAAGAATTGAAGCCGCCCGAGCTACCACAACGGCTAACTTTTGGTGAATGGGCGCTGGCCAAGTTGGATCGGAAAATTGTGTTCAATTGTGCTTATTTCTGGACGATGCGCATTTCTGGTTGGTGTGAAGAGCAGCCAGAAGCATTGCAAGAACTGCCAATGCATCCTGAAATATGCACTGTTTGGTGTGGATTATAGGCCGGTGGCATCATTGGACCGTACTTTTTCAAAGACGACGAAGGCAGGAACGTTACTGTGAATTGAGAGCGCTACCGTGCGATGATTACAAATTTGTTTTGCGCCAAATGGAAGAGCTGGACTTGGGTGACATGTGGTTTCCACAAGACGGCGCCAGATGCCCTATAGCAAGCGAAACAATGGTCACATTGAGAGGCGACTTCGGTTAACATTTTATTTGAAGTTTGGGGTCGGTCAATTGGCCGCCTAGATCATGCGATTCAACGCCTTTAAAATATTTTCTGTGGGGCTATGAATCCAATCTTGAAGAATTTATTCGTGAGATACCGGCCGATATGTTGGAGAGAGTATGCCAAAATTGGACAAAAAGTATGAACCATTTGAGGCGTAACCACGTTCAACATTTACATGAAATCATCTTTAAACATTGAATTATATAGATCGTTCTTTCGACTCAAATAAATATTTCATACATTTCTCTAAATTCTATGTGTTTTTTTTTTTTTAACCAAATCCGAAAGCTCTTAAAAAATCACTCTTTAATAAATATATAAAAATACATTATATGACTAACAACTTTTTTAATTACATCCGAAAAGCAGTATTTTTTTACATTAAACTTTTGTTTTATTTTTTGCATTAATTTGTGTATCGGAGTTACGGCTTTATGGTTTCAGAAAACTCGGGTACAATGGGCCGTAACTTACATTATAATGTTAGTTAAAGCTGCTAATTTAAAGGAAATTTTTTTCTCAGAAATATATCCGCCTTTGTTTAATAAACATAATTATAAAATTTGAATACCAAACTTTAAGTAGTTGTGTAATTATAAAGTTGTTTGCCGCTCCTGTAAAAAACTAAAAAGTTTAGTTACGGCCTTTTGGATTTTAGGTGACGATAGGCAGTTTGAACACGAGAATTTCTCTAGAAGTAAAATGTATAGAATTAGGAAGGAAACAGCTATGACCGCGAATTTTTGTCCATGATGGCGGTAAATAGAATCTTCAGTTTTACCGTTTCAGTTTTAGCCGTTTTTTAACGATATTTCAATTGTGACAATTTTTTGTTGTTGTTTGTGTTTTTTCTTTGATATTTTAAATTTTGAATCTCGCTCCTAGACGAGGACAAGAAATTCTCATTGAGTTTGTGATTTAACATAACAAATATCTCTAGAAATTCTAATAACAAAGTCCCCTGAAGATTTCCTTAGGCAGGAATGAAATCCGGATAGGGACACGCCTACATCAGATTGCTTTTCACAATTTGTTAAATAAGTTTTGGGACTCTAGCACATTTAATTACTATAAATGCAATTAATGTTTATCCCGATGAAAATAAATTTAAATATTTCAATTAATTTTTATAATTTCAACAAATTTTTTTTTTTACTTACTTGTATGCTTTGGTAATTTTGTTCTACTATAAAATAAATCCCCGAATAACAATTATTAAACTAATCATGCAAACATGTCTTTAAATATAATTGCGATCATATGTCAATATAGTGTACATAAAAAAAATATATTGAAATTTATAAATACTATTAACAAAGAAAAAAATATATTTTCTATGCTTTGGTTATTTCGCGCACTGTGCAAACAAAAAAATATATAGAAAAAAGAAAATACTTGTAGTTTGGTGAAGACGATACGATTTGCAATGCAGAAATCTCAAATAATAGGAATGAAAATAGAAACTTAAATAAAATTCAATCGAAATGAAAAAAAACAGCAAATGGTTAGAAAATGTTAATCTTTATAAGGGAATTGCTTTATCCCCCCATTTTATTATTTTCTGCTGTTAGCAGTTAGTTGTTGTAATTTCCCATATGCAAAATGATGATGATGAATAGAAAAAAAACCTTAAAATTTAGTTTTCCCTTAGTACATATCTGGGGGGAGAGATTTTCAACACCAGTATGAGACTAAATATAAAAAAAAACATATTTATATTATTTTAAGGGAAAGGGGAAAAAAATCAACAAACAAAAATTTCATTCATATTATATTGATAAAAAAGTTTTTCAATTTAGTAGAAAGCTTTTTTTTTTTTTTGTAACTTTAATATAGTCTCTAGAGATGAAATTTTTTTTGCAGTTTTACACAAATGTCATACATATGTTTAGTTCAAAACATCATATTCAAACAAACAATCTAACGCAACACTATGGTTCATATTAGGTTTTGTTAAGAAAATGTTATAGAAAAAATATAATAACCGTTATATAAGTGGTTAATAATTGGATAAACTTACCCAATTTATAGTACTAACACAGCTTCTACTATAAATTGGACAAATTTCTTCAGTGTGTGTTAGCTAAACAATTCTACACATTATTTGTGCAATTTTAGACACAAAATAAGTATGTTTGCATATTATATGTTTGTATATTAACGCACTTTGTGTGGAAAATTAAAATTTTTCTTACGAAATACACATTTCAGAAATAATATGTTTAATTGTAAACACACAATGCTTATTATTATCTATCAATAGTTATAATACAATCCCAGTAAAATAGTATAATCCAAATAACTGGTTGCAGAACAGCTTATACCGTATTACAACACGTTCTAATTTCTTATTTCAACTGGTTCTTTTTATATGGAGTTTGTCCTATTTGCAATAGGTTCTTTACCTCCAAAGAAGAACAGGTTGCTTTAGAACCGGTTCTAGAACCAGTTCTATAATTGGTTCTGGGGCAGTGACATCTTACATTTCGACTCCCAGGAACCCGTTCTAGAACCGGTTCTATGTAACCGGTGGTAAAAGAAATTGTTCTAGAACATGTTTAGAGGTAATCTTACACATGGTATTTATATTTACACACTTTGAATGATGCTACACAAAATTGTATTTATTTTTTAATAGTAAAATTTAAATCATTGTTTTGTGTGTACGTTTTAAATTTTTTGATCAAACCAGGTATCTTGCATTCGGTTGTGATATTTTTTAGTATTTAAAGTGGTTCCAAAGAAAATAGCCATGGGTAAAAAGCGACACAAAGTGAATTTAGAAAGAGAATTTTTACACAACATTTAAACTAATTTTTGTTTAAATTTACAAGGCTTATATTAAGGCACTGTACTCCTGCTATAAATTAAGTAAATTTACTCTGATTGTGTAAAAATTACTTGAACACATTATGTACAATTTAATTACACACAAAATGTGTATATTAACTTGGACAATATGTACACAATTTTCAAAAATTAAGTGTAATTTTTTATTTTTTGTGCCAATACCGAAAAAATACAAAAAAAATAATACTAGCCCTGTTCATTACAAATTAATATTAGTATTCTTAAACAGCAATAAATAACAAATAAAGTAACAAACAATAAATAACAAGTAAAATAACAAATAATAATATTAATTAACAATTTTTTGCCTCATATGCTATTGCACATCCTCAATAATGGTAGTGTTATGTAAACTGGTAAAATACCATTTCGGCAAAGACTTTCTCTATTTACGTGAGGAATTTTGTAATTATTACCACCAATTACGGTTACTGTTGGCTTCATAACTTAAATCATGAAATGCGTTTTCAAAGCATTCAATCAAATCATCGAAAATTGTTGGTGATGCTTGATTTTGAAGAGACTTGATCAAATTGAAAAATGCAAGACCTAGGACATTAAGATATGGACTACTTAGCTGCTGATTTTAACACCTGATGCTTCATCCATCTTTAAAAACTTTTGATATACTCATAAAAGAAAGTTATTAAAAAAATCTGTTAAATGGGTTCTAATCAGTTCAACTTATTTTTCTTGTTGCTTACGTTTAAATCAGGTATTTAGCCAAAGTTATTAGTTATCTTATTTTACCACAAGAACAAATATCATCCGTATTTGAACTAATTTCTTAAACTAATATTTAGTAGTTCGATTCTCAAATTAAAAAATTTGCCAGTTGTGTCTCCGCTATCAGTCTCATTTGCAGATGGCGTTATTTTCTAATAATTGTTATATATAAACGCAAAATAGGCTATATCTTGGAAACTAAGCGATATAGGGCAAAATGGATAAAAAATCGTTACAACGCACATCTTTTTTCCATAGTCTTTACTAACCACTTCTATTCCCGGTAATAAATATGGACCTGCCTCTGGTAAGATCAGAGTGGCCTATTTACCTAGTACTGTCAACAGTCTAGTTACTTAAACATTTTAACTAACTTTTTTAGATAAAATTTAGGTCACCTAAATTTAGCAGAATACGATTCTCAACTTCAATGAAAATTCTGCTGGCGCTAATTCAGGTACATTTTGCTGTTGTCGTAGCTGAATTTTCAATTATATGTTATTAATTATTATATGTTATTATATGTTATTATTAAATATGTAGGTAAAGATGACAAATGAAAACAAATGGAAATTCACTTGAAGAAAGGACGACTAACATTTCATTAAATTCAACTAACATTTGTCATTTGTTTTTACTGTTCAAAAAATTACTAACAATTGCAGTAAAAATTAACCACATATGTTAGTAAAAAATAAACAAACATTTATTTTTTTATTTCTTTTATAACAAAAACGATTGTAAAAAATTAATGTAAAATCATAAAACAGTCATTTGATGTGGATTGTTTTTTTAAATGAATTACAAGGTTAGTAAAAAATTAAATTTGTTCTACAATTGACTGACATTTACATAACAAATAAAGAAACTATATTACAACCCAAACAACTACAAATTTGTACAGCAGAAGTTCCTTGAGTGTACCAAAATTTAGTCGCTTCGTTTGGAATGTGGTTTTGCATTATTTTGTTGAATATAAATTTTTTTGTTTTTATAAGAAACAGGAAATTTACTCTTGAAAGCTGGTAAGACATTTTCGATTACAATAATTAAAAAAAATTTTTTTTTTGGGAAAAATTATGAAAACATTCTTTAACTTTGACGAATAATTAAAATAATACAAACACAAAAATCACAAACTCGCTATGTATAATTAATTAGTATTGGTCCTTATCTTATATCTAAATATCATCGCAATCTTGATAAACAACCCAATAGAATTCACTTGTGAAGATTTTTTTTTTTCCTGAGAAAAAGTATAAAGTCTGACTAAGGAGAATTTCGTACAAAGAAGAGTCTCAGACTCCAAGAACTTTCCCAATACAAAAAGTCTCTCTAGTCTCTCTTCTAAGGAATCTCTCCTTAACAAATGTATAAGATACTAAGAACTTTCTCATAACCGAAACATATTAGATTTAAAATGTGTTTCCATTATCTCAGGTTATTAGTTTTTTGTCATAAAAAAAATTCTCAGGTTTTGAAATTTTTTCTATGGCAAAAAGTTTTTAAAATCTAACTTATTCCTATTTAAAACATATATCAGAATCTGAGGTTTCGTCTGTGTGAAAAAGTCCTATAAATATAACGTTTTTTACCACAGGAAACATTGTTTGGAATACAAAGATTTTCCGAACGACAATAGCGTCAGATCCCGAGGTTTTCTATAAGAAGGAGTGCACAGAATTTATTATTTTTCCAATATGAAAACGCCTTCCATATTCCTTGTTCTCGGCCTAACGCTGAACTTGGCCAAACATTACTTTTTGGTCGAACTCCGAAGCCGGTAAGACATAACTCTTTTTACTAAAATAGTTTACGATTTGAAAAACAAAATGTCAGGTCTACCGGTGTTCTTGATGTTAGTCTTCGTGACTGCTTTTTTTAAAAGATGTGTTACTTCAGCTTCAGCTTTTTGAGCAAAATATACCAAAATGCTGTTACCTTTGCCAATCGTAATGTGAGACAAGAAGAAAGCCTTGGGATTCAATTTTATTTATCAGTTTGTCTAAAATCGTTTACTCGACAATTACATCATTACCCATAGTGCACTCCACCACTACTTTGAGTTTGACATTTTGTTGTTGTAAAGTTTTAATATACATTTACTTATACAAACATACATACATATATTCTGAAAACAAACATATCATTAATGATATGAATATTTCATATCAACAAAGTAACCCCTTTAATAGGAATTGTTTGTATGTTTGTTTGTTTTATTGGTTGAATGTCCTAATGTCATAAATGGAGTAGTGTCATTATATAGACTAGTTTTATATATGTTTGTTTTTCTCTCCAACCCCAGGGTCTACTGTCACTGGTCCTCTGTAATCCTTTGTATGGTACAAATAGGAGAAAAAAAAAAACAATAATAACAACTATCAAACATTTTTCTCTACAGATTCAAACAAGTGTTGAGGTTTTAACTCTTAAGGCCTTTTTTGTGTTTTGCTGTTGCTGTTTTTTATTTTATATTTTGTTTTTGACAAATAACAGTGACAAAAGTTTAGCCAAACAAATATCAGTCTTTATCAGTGATAATAACAAACTAAAATAGATATATATTAATTTATGTATAGTTGGTCTGGCTGCAAAATGTCCTATGCACCAGAATTTTTTATACATTTTTTTCATTGTGTCCCATTAAAGCTTTAGTAATTATAACGACTCCAATCAAAGCGCTTAAATATGTGGTAAAACACATTTAGGACTTTTGGTAGGCTTTTTTTTCTTAGATCTTAGATCTTATCTAGTAAGGAATTTTCTCATACTAAATGTTTAATAACATTTTTCAATTTCATTGTACATTAAATAGGGTTTTACACAATATTAAATCAATATTTAGGTACCACAATTCTGCTTGCATCAATCACTTTCTGCAAGAGGCGCAAAAGTTTTGCGGTTTAAAAATTATATTTTCTAAAAGTTTTCTTAATTAAAATCTTTGATTGATTTCAAATTTATAGATTGATTTCAAATTGTAGAAACGGTAATGACATATAATTATTTTTCGGACTTCTAGTAATAAGACTAGCTTACTCTCTGCATTGATTTAAAATAATAATGACTTATCAATAACTAGTAAATTTTCCAATTATTTCTATACAAAAAAATAATGCGTTACGCATAAGCACTTATTTTTATTATTATTTTTTTTTTTTTATTATTGTTCATTTTGTAATTTGAAAGCCTTTTTGGCCAATTAATAAATTACAATAATTCTACTCACAATTTTAAACATAAAGTAATGATAAAAAAAAAAATTTGAAAATCTATTTTTAGGACCATTATATTTTCAACTCTAGTAAGTACATATATAACAACTTATTTTTGATTTTTTGTAAGCTGCAAAGTAATTGCATTTTGTGCAATCAAATCATTTATGTTTTTAACTCCCAGCAAAACCACTAATTACCAACTACTGGGTAAAGTACTGTATATCCATAGGGTCCCGCACCTTACTTCACTTATGAATTTTACAGGCGATGAGAAAACAAGTAAAGGCTGGCTCATTACCTAGTAGGGGGTTAAGTAACTGGTGACTTATATGATTACAGGGTTAGGAAAAGTAATGTGTCTATAAATAGATTTTCATGAAAAAAAATATTACAAATATTTTTTTTTATTATATAAATAATGGTAGGCTTTCAATTAAATAAATAGTGGTAGGTCTCTCTGAGATTCGAACCTGGGGTCTTTTTGTTGTTAGGCGAGAACTCTACCCAATGAGCTATCGTCACACATAATAATAAGTTGCTTAAAATGTAAATGAATTGTTTTACTTCGAGTTTTCGTTTGTGATGTTATACATCACCCGCATGCTTACAAAATATGACAAAGTAATGTGGCTAAATATAGATTTTCAAAAAAAAAAATTAATATATTACTTTACGTTCATAATTCATGCATTATGTAATTGATGATAGGTAAGTCATTACTTTATGTTTTTAAATAATGTAATGATATATCATTACAATGTGGTGTGCCCCGGTAGGCTAGTTGGTAGCGTGCTGGCTTATCAGTGCGGGGGTCGTGGGTTCGATTCCCACCAGAGGCACTGGTCTGTTTTCGCTACAACGCGCCGAAGGCCATAGTAGCTAGTGCTCGGTTAGGGTAATAGTATATAATTTGGAATTATATGATTATTAATTAATAAAATAAAAAAAATAAATAGAAAATCATTACAAGGTAACCAATGAGTGCCCAATTATTGGTAAATCATTACTTTATGTTTCTAAATAATGATGTAATTATGTAAGTGCTTACATAATATTGAGAAGCAGCAAAATAAACAAACAATTTTCGTATAAAAATAAACAAACAAAATTTTTGAGCATACTGTTTTCCCTAACAAGGATGCAGGTTCTAAGCAGCTTACCCTAATCCCTTATAAGGATGCAGGTTGTAATGCAGAAAGTTTCATACCGTGTATTATAAACGATCTGTACCAATTTTGCCGAGTGATTTCCGATTGTGTTGGCTGTTTCCGAGTATGTAATATAAAAAAAATTTGTCATTTAACTGTTTCTGAAGAGCTAGCACGTGGAACGGTTAAGAAAAATAAAATGATTATATTATATGTTAAAAATTTTAAGAACAAAAAATTAATATCTGTAGAATTGTATGTCAAATAAATTATGTATGGTATATTCATGTTATTACTTTTAATCGTAATAATGTAGACATGAAATATGATTTTACTGCAAGCCATGAAATCACAGATTTTCATAAGCGCTAAAATCAGCGCTTATTTTGCCCAAAAGTAATGCTTCCAAGTGGAAATTCGCCATATAAAAATCATAGCATATGTAAGCAGGTTTGTAAGGGATTCTTTTTGGCGTACTCCCTTACAAACCTGCTTGCATGTAAGCAGCGTTTTTTACTGGGGATGAAGTTAAGGAGTATTCATAACAAAGTAATACACTATGTAACCCATTATTGGTAAGTCATTACTTTTTGTTGGAAAGTAATGATACTGGTAAGAAGTACACATTACAAGGTAATGCATTACATGCGATAAGCACATATTATCACATATTGAGATAGCTCACAGGGGAAGCTCCTCGGCCCGGACCGGCAGATCTTTATGAACTTTGGATAGAGATTAGAAATATAAGGATCATGAATTAGCCGATTTTATGTTTTTGTCGGTTTAAAGAAATTATAGGCAAATCTGGTATCAAATTAAAAGATTTGAATGGCGTACAAACAAAAATAAAAATGTTTTATTTTTAGAAACAGAAAAATAGTTTCGATAGTTATTTTTTTTTAATTTGCATTAATTGGCATTAGTTTTTTTTAATTTCAATAATTTTAAAATTATGAATTTAGTTTAAAAGGGTTGCATAATTAACTTTTCATTTTTAAATCAATTGTTTGTTGTTCGTTAATCAAACTTAAACAACCCGGGTAAAATAGTTAAATTTAGTCATATATAATATGACTAAGTCAAAGCTGACTTTGTATGGAGTAACATTACGGCTTACATCATTATATACAAATACATCTGATAATTTGTATTAAGAGAATTGTTAATATGGTACTTGATATTAATATATATATCCAAATCTTATTCTATATAAATATAACACCATAAGCCGTATACTAATATATGTAGTGATGGATATATGGTCCCATGTCAAGTCTTATTAAACTATATGTGACATCATAGGGAATATATTTTCCTTATAATTTTATATAGCTACCTATATATAACTATAATCCCATAAATATTTTAGTAAACTTCAATATCAAATTATGTTATCTGCAAGTTAAGACTTTAGTACATATGGCTTCACCATATTTCACCATATTTCACCATATTAATTTTACAACGAAATCATTTTCAAGTGATTTCCTGTACATAATTTTCAATACATATATATTTTTGAAACACTGAATTTTTTTCTTGATAATTTTTAATGTTTCATTTAAAAATATTTGAGACTTTAAAAATGTTGATTTCTATAAAGTTAAATGTTCAACTTAAATACTTTTAAGCATAACTTCAAGTCAAAACAGCATACTTACTATTGACTAAAATTATATGAAATCAGATTTATTTATATCCAATTAGATATAATGTATTGTCCCGGATATGCACAAATCTCGGATAAAATTGGCTCAAATTATATCTAAATTGATAAAATTAGTGGCATGTGGATGACCCACTTTTCGGAAAAATTTATATGTGGTTATATATGATAACTTATCAAATGAGATATAATTAAATTAGACTCCATTATTAAATTTTTACCCGGGTATGTACCAATAACATAAATTACCGCATTTCCATATTTTTTCAAAAGGTACTAAAGGCACTACATATAAGAGACAAAGTGAATAATAAAGCAACAATGCAATTTTTAATACGTAGGGTGTATTTTAATACGTAGGGTGTATGTTTTTATGAATTCTAAAATATAATTTATAATATCTGAAATACAATTGATAATTTCTGAAATACAATTGATAATTTCTGAAATACAATTGATAATTTCTGAAATACAATTGATAATTTCTGAAATACAATTGATAATTTCTGAAATACATTTTATAATTTCTGAAATACCTTTGAAAATGTTTTAGTTCCATAAAGATGTCCACCAGTTAATATCACAGAAAATTTCTAATTTATGAAAAATCAAAATAGAACTTAAATAACATGATTTATCAATTTGTTTGTTTAAAGTTTTAAAACAAATTTCCTACATATAAATTAATCCAAATTTAAAAGAGACAATAAACCAAAATTTAAAATTTTTTTTTTGGAACTTATTCAAAAATATAATGTTCTCCTTAAACCACAAACAAGCATATAAAACATACAAATATTTAAATGTCAAGGAACAAAAACAGAAAAAAAATCAAATCTTTAGTACAGCTGTTCCCACCAACTTTTGTTCCACGGACCCCTTGTGACACTTCTACTGGTTCACGGAGCCAAAAAAAATGCACAAATCAATGATAAAAACAAAAATTGGATTTTTATTTAAAAATAATAAAACAAACATCACAAAAACCAAATACAGTAAAACCCGAACTCCGAGGGACCAGAAAAATTAATTCGTTATAATCGACATTCGTATTTACTGGAGAAAAATTTCTCTAAAACTTTTATATTGTCCACAAAATATTTAAAAATTTTATAAACTTTTATAAACTTTTTCAAATTTTGTGAGGTTATTTTATTTGATTTTATAAGAGAAGTTTCAGATAGTTTTCGATACATTTGAGAAAGAATTTCTGTGTGCTCGGGACTGTCTAAAACAGTTCATCTTGAATGAGGGTTATCAATTGCGGTGCACAATTATTAATAGCAAGTATTTACGAGGGCGGATCAATAAGCCCGTGACTTTTTGAATGAAACAGTTTTTTTTTGCAAAAAAAAAAAAAAAATTTTTTTTCAACATAATCTCCTTTTAGCTCAATACACTTAGTTCAACGTTTCTCCAATTTTTGTATCCCTTCCAAGAAATAGGATTTTTCGAACTCCATAAAATAGGCATTTGTTTGATCAATAATTTCATCGTTGGAGCTAAATCTCTTTCCACCGAGCCATTTCTTTAGGTTTGGAAATAGTGACTGGGGGCTAAATCCGGAAAATATGGCGGATGAGTTACCAATTCGTAGCCCAATTCATGAAATTTTGCCATTGAGACTTCACTTTCTTGGCCATATGTGGTCGTTTTTTTTTAAATCCTCGTTAAATCGGTCCAATAAGTTGGCATAATATTCGCCGTTTATTGTTTTTCCCTTTTGAAGGTAATCCATGTGGATTATCCCGCGTGCATCCCAAAAAACTGTTGCCATCACCTTATTGGCCGAAAAACTTACATTGGCCTTCTTCGGAACCGGTTCACCTGGAGAAACCCGTTGCTTAGACTGCTGCTTGGTATCCAGATTGTTGTAATGGATCCATGTTTCATCCACAGTTACAAAACGCCGCAAAAACTCATTTGAATTGCGGTTAAACAACTCCAAGCAATCCTTTGAAGTTGTCACACGATTACGTTTATGGTCAATTGAGGGCAAAAGCGGTACCCATCTTGCAGACAGCTTTCTTAAACCTAACTGATCATTTAAAATCGAAACCACACTGCCATATTAAATGCCTATGGCATCAACAATCTCACGCACTTTTACTCTTCGATCGGCCAACAAAATATTTAATGATGTTTAGTGAGCATTCGAAATTCACTTTTTTCCATTTTTAAAAAAATCTACGAGGTTGTATGTTTTGAACAGCTGTAAATGACGGAACTTGCTCAAAATTTGACAGTAGTCTTTTAAAAGGTGGTACTTGATGGGAGCAGTGTTGCATTTCATATAACTACGAGGGAAGTTCGAAAAGTCACGGACTTATTGGTCCGCCCTCGTATTTTAAGTGTTAGATAATTTTATTTAACCCATGTATGGTGTCCAAAAACACTTTTACGGACCCCTTGGGATCCGCGCACCCCCCATTTGGGAACCGTTGCTTTAGTATAAACAAGAGTAGGTTATATCTAACTCATACATACAAAAAAAAAATATATATATATATATATTTTATTATATAAAAATGTCACCGTATGACCTTTTTACTAAATGTTATCTGAAAATATCAAGACATTTATAAACATCTATTCAAACAAATATTATGGAAAATTGTTCATTCAGATGTGAATTGTTATATGTATATACAAAATTTTTTATATATAAAGTTAAAAATAATAACCCACCAATAAACATAGTCTTTACACAATAATGTTGTAAAAGAAATCAATGATAAGCAGTGGTACACAGATAAAAATTGGTCGATACGTTTTAAATTCAAGATGAAATACTAATAAGATTCTACACCTTTACCAATGGTGATTCAGAAACTTTTAATTGAAGTTCAGAATTTTCATTTGAAATTCAGAAAATATCAATTGAGATTTAGAATTTATATTTGAAATTCAGAAAATATCAATTGAAATTCAGAAAATGTCTATTGAAATGTCTATAAGAAACTCCTCAATTGTAATTCAGCAAAAATATAAATTAAAATTCGAAAAATATTAAACGTAATTTAAATGTCAAACCTGATTTTCAATTGATATTTTCTGAATTTCAAATTCTAAATAGGGCAAGAAATTTCCTGCAAATGCATGTTTGTAGTCAGTAGACCAAAATCGGTTCTGACCAACTAATTTTCCGAATCAAAAGATTTGCAACAATTTGTTGCTGCATATTTTGTGATTTAATTGTAAATAAAATTTCAGAAGATTTAATTATTAGTTTTTTGAGCTATGCGCGAATTAAGGACTTTTTCCAATTTCGTTATCCTTTTTTCGTAAAAATTAATTTCTGAGCAACAAGGTGTAAAAAAGATTTGATCTTTAAAATGGCACCAAGTTTGTAATTATCTTACCAGTCATGGAGGGACAGAATGGATTGCAGGGTGTCTAGCGCGTTATGGACCGCATTGGACGCAGCGGTAACCAAGGTTCTTTTGGGACTGGACAGGGATGGTTTCAGGACCCTTACGGGGTTCCTGACCGGTCATTGTTCTGTCAGGGCTTTCACAAGCAGATGGGACAGGGACATACCGGACTTTTGCAGTTTGTGCGAGGACGTTGAAAAACTGGAGACAGTTGAGCATAGAATGCCACTGTCCGAGGTTGCAGGGTCTCAGACAGAAACGGCTAGGAGGTAGATTTCACGACGAACTTGGGTGTGTCGTTGGATGCAATCCAGTAGATTTGCTGAGATTTGCCAGGGAAATAGGACGGCTGTTTCTAGTAAGGGGACGATAAAAGCTTGTTCTGGGAAGTATCTATCCGTTTTGTCTGAATCTTTCTTTCTATCTATCTGTTAATCTATCTATTTGTCAATCTATCTATCTGTATATTCCTATTTTTTCGTACCTTTTCACTGAAGGGATTCACAATGGACCGTATTGGTCTCCGAGTGGAGATGTGCCCTTGGGCACATAACCCTTCTTAACCTAACCTTAACCTGTTGACGCGTTCAAAAGTAATGATAATTCAAATATTTGATATTTCTCACACATTTGTTAAAAAACCCCAACTTTGAGCAGCGATCAAACGCGAACGATATCGAATTTTGGGGGAAAAAAAGTAAACATCGTATTGACTAGGAGAATTTAAATACTGAGTTCAATGAAATTTGAAAGACTATTATTAAAAGCTCCGCAGAATATTTTTCAAAAAATTTTTGTAACTGAGAAATTAGTAAAAAACGTCAAAACTTCTAAAGTTTCAACACTGAAATTTCAAATAGTGATGAATATTCATATTTTGGGCAAAGGTGAAATTTGATTATCTTTCAGCATTGGCATTTAAGAGTCATTTTCAACTTCTGTCGGCTTAAGTTAGAGATATAACGAAATTTTTTAAAATCACTTCGTTTATAAATTCGTATCCAATACATAATTTTTATTTTATTGCAAACAAAATATTCAGTATAAGACGTTAAGAGTTGTTGGTACAGTATTTGTGTCCTTTATAAAAAGTCTAACATTTTATTTTCAATTTATAACGAGTTTTCAACCTCTGTATATTTACAGAAATAAAGCAAATCAAACATATTATCTAGGTTGAGCACGAAGTTTTAGAAAAGTTAGAGCCTCCATAATAGGCGGGGATTTAACAAAAAACCTATTAATAAACATTTTTGCTCCATTCTTGTCTTCTTCGTAATTAAACACGTGGATAGGGTCTTTTCCTAACAAGCATCATGACGTTACTAAACTTTGAAGACCCAAAATGTTGTATTTATATAAAAAAAAAATAGTTTTTACTTCAGCTCAAGTAATATTTTTTACAGTTTAATAAGTTTGTTGTTTTTATATACATCGAGATTACTTCAATGTTATTTTTAATATATAACGAACTTTCCTCCTCCGTATATTTACAATAATAAAGCAAATCAAACATATTAGCTAGGTTGATACTAGTATTTCTATGTGGCTAAAGATCTCATAAGAACCCGAAGTTTTAGAAAAGTTAGATCCTCCATAATAGGCAAAGTTTTAACAAAAAACCTATTAATCATCAAATTTGACCCATTCTTGTCTTCTTATACTTTTTACTCTTCACTATCGATTGAAAAGTTTGAGAAATCTAGATTTCTTTTAAAAAAAATCTTAAACCACTGTATACTTGTGTAACATTTTCTTATACACACACACACACATTTATAATATACTTATGTCTTTGTATAAATACATATGTCATATGCTTTTAGCCAACTTTTTAGCCATGTTTCGTTATATTCTCCATTCCCATCTTTATATTTTGTTCTGTTAATGTTTACGTACCTGCAATAAAAATAAAAACAATTTGTAAGTCACACAGATAAATTGTTATTGCCAAAAGCTTAGAATTTAAAACTCATTCAATACAGACAGACATTGAAACAACGAATGAACGAATGAACAAACAAATAATAATAAAAATGCAATATGTGTATATTTTCAGTCAATAAAAGGGTTACTTGAGGGTAACATTAAAAAGAGATCATTATATTTAAAAGTCATGATATAAGTAGTTCGAAAGGGGAATATAAATATATACAAACATATGTTGGTAAAATAAAAGAAAAATCATTTGTTATTTTTTTTTTGTGACTTTAATATATGCAGAGATAGGAAAGCAAACAATGAAATAAGACGTACACTGAAAAAGGAAAATCTTAATCGTAAACTTATAAATTCAGTTAGCACAACAATATTTACATTAGATTTCTGAATATTTTGCGTGTTGCAACTAAAATTCAGTTGAATTAACCGAACTTTGTTGTGAAAACTAATGTCCAGTTATACCAAACGACTGAAATTCGTAATAATCGAAATTGAGTCAAAGTAACTAAATTTCAGTTGACAAATAGGTAAAATTGTTCTCTGTGTGTAGGACATGTTTTATAGATTTAAGTCTAATATAAAGTTTCATAGTAAAAACAAATCAATTTCACCATATTCATGAAATGTTTCACTATATAAAGAATGGCCCAGTTATAATCTGGACGCATTCATAACGTTGTTACAGCGCCCCCAGTGTATGAAATTTTAAACCATTTACATATGTTGTTGACAGGACATATACCGTTATTTGACATTCGAATAGTATTTCGTACAGACGCCATGGAACAAAAAAGACGTGAAGAAATTTTGCACACTTTCTTAGAAAATCCAACATTCAAACACATGAATCCCAAACACATGAATCCTCCTAACTGCCCACAATTTCGACCAATCGAAAGATATTGGGCAAATGTAAAAAATTAATTGAAGAAGAGTAATAAAGAAGCAAAAAATGAAGTTATATTGTTACAAAACCAGAGTGTTATAAAAGTAAAGCCGAAGGATGTGCAAAAATTAATGGGGAGCATCTTTTATTCGTAACAAAGAAAATTAATTTATTTGTATGATTTTCCTTAAAGCTGAATAAATTTCCTTTAATTTGGTGTATAATTTATAAAAATGTGTCTGTTATTTACAAAGTTATAACTACTTTTGTGCGTCCAGATTATAACTGGGCCATTCTTTATATGTATATATGCAGGATATTTTGTATTAATAAGGATTTCATTATTGTTGTCTAGAAATGTACTTTTTTAGAGACCATGATATTGTCAGTTTAAATCTTGTTGTTTTTTAAAATTTCTAATAAATACGAGTAAATAAAATAAACATTGATGAAATTGTTACATTGGACGAACATTGATGAAACTTATTCGTGCTTTTATCTGGGTGCAAACATGCCAAGTCCAGTTTTTTAGAGAAATTGAGATTTGCATGCAGCAAGATAGCCCAACTTAAAATACATCATTTCCAACCAAAAAAAAGTTCCGCTAAGTCGTTCTTACTTCTGTTTTCTATGCAGTGGCAAGAAAATGTGCTAAGTCCATAAAAAACAAAAAAACCTATTAAGTCCAGTGAAAAAAAAAACGCATTGTGCGTTTCAATCAATTCAATAGTATAGAATGTGGGTTTTAATTGCTTGTCCACTGGAAAATTTATAACTAAAATTTAAGTAAAAGAAACACACAAACAAACATTTGGTGAGAATTTTGTTCAACGTCTATTTAAAAAATTACAGCAAATTTTGGTCAACCGATTTTACTAAAAAACTAATTCTGAACTAATGTTTAACTAATTTTTATTGCAACAAAAATTGTACTGATAAATACATTCATAGCACAGAGAACAATTAAAAAAAAACGAGCTGTAGATGTCGCAGCTTGTCTTGATGAAGCAGAGAAAAAATAAAATATACCAATAAATACAAACATTATAAGACTTACAAAAAATGCAATTATAGAAGAATATTAGTAGAAACATTTGTAAAATCGTTAGTAATACAATTTTGTAAGTTGCTAACTAATTTTTAGTGCAAATTGAGATTTTAGTTAAAAATTTTGCTATTTGGACTTGATGAAATACAAAATTTTTGTAGCTAATATTATTTTGATTATCAAAACCAGCATACGTCGTTGTGATGCGCTGTTTGCCTTTCAGTACTTATGTATTTTCTTGATATTATGTCAGTTTCAAATAGACAAGTGAAGTAAACACGTCGAATTAGAAAACTATTTAGAAACATTTAGGCCAATATTTTTATTATAAACTAATAAAAAAATAAAACTAAAAAAAACTCGAGTTTTTTTTTTTAAAATAAGTAATAAATTTAAAGATATTTTCTGAACTGAAGGACTATCATGAGTGGATTTTTTTGTTTATAAAATAATATATAGTGTTTAAAAAATTAATAAAATATTTAACTTTTAAATTTTAAAAAATTAAAACCAAAAGTATATTTTTCGATCTTTTATCATAAATTATGATCTAGATAGATAAAGTCTGCTATACGTTAGCGGGCAAAATCTTTTTTGAGCAATAAATAAACATTGCACGGTCTTTTGTTTAACAAAAAACAAATGTTCTTGAACTTGAATAATCTTGCTCACATCATAATTAATAAAATAATTAAAAAAAAATAATATTAAAATGATTTACCTCACGATTGATTCGTTTTACCTTTAAAATATTACAAACATGTATAAAATAAATAAGTTATTTTTGTTAACATCCCAGGAAAAAATTACACATTCCAAAAAGAAGAGTCAAAAAAGCAAGTAGTATAGTAATCAATTCTTTAAATTTAAACCAGAAAGCATGAACTCAATAACAAAGAAATCATTTACTTAAAAGAAAATTACAATGTTATTCACGTATATGTATAACTTTTCGTACTCAAGAAGTAATCATATACTCGTTATTGGAAGTAGTTCCTAATTTTGAAAAAAGTAAGTTATACAATTTTAAAGAATTTATCTCATATATTTTTTCAAACAAATTTTTATTTGCAGGAAAATAATACTTAAAACAGAAATTGCATTTTTTTTTGAAAAATTTATATTTTCGTGGTTTATAGCTCCAAAATTATGACAGACCCATGTTATCATATCAATTCGGTGTTTCACTTTTTAGGATTTTATTTCCGTATGAGTTTTGATCGTTATATTTGAGTGACCTATGAGAATCACGTGTGAGTAAAAGTTGAATTTACTTATGGAACTACTTCTTCTTTTTTAAATGTAAGTATTTCTTATTTTTTCCAGGGAACTATTTATTTAGTAATTTTACAATGGAACTATTTCTTTATTAAAAAATGTATGTAGTTCTTAAAAATATAAAGTAAATGGTGCTTTGGTAAAAAAAATAATCAATTCTAAAGAATCAATTATTTTAGTCTCACGCCCTGTTAAAAGAATCGAGTTGGTAATCTAGTAAGGAATGCGTTCTGCCCAAAATGCTTGATTACAAACCCGCTTACCTTTTTGGAAATTTTTTGCTGGGATGTTATTATATATTTCAATACAATAAATATTAAAAAAAAAATTGTTTTAAGTCTTTTAAATCTTTTTTTTTTTGAAAGAAAATTCCACATTAAATGTGCAAAGTCACAAAATAGCCTATAAGTCCGCCACTATCTTTCATTGAAATAGTGCGATTTCCGATATTGAAAGAGGACGAACAAAAGAAGAAAGTTGCGTTAACAGATATAAAAAATATACACAATGAAAAAAGTTATGGAGTTTTTTGTCCTTGCTGAAAATTTACAAAAAAAAAATTAACTTATCTCGTTTGCTCACTAAGCCAACGATATGTTGAACTATAAAATAATGTAAAAAAAAAAAAAACAATTTTTTGTTCGAAGAATTAAATCATTTTTTAACCCTTTAACATGCAAAAGCTGAAATTCATACCAAGTGCTCGGTATTTTAAAGCATTATGGACAAATTTCAAAGTCAGTAGTTAAGCAATGAATTCAATGAGAGCCGCCCCACAATCGGTCAAATCGAAAAACAGCTAAAATTAAAAATATCACCAAAATTTTAAAAATCGCCAAAATTAAAAAAAAAAAAAATACTAAAATTCAAATTGTTTTCGAGAAATAGACGTTTTTAATTTTATTGAGATGATTTTTTTTTATATTTTAACAATTTTTTTAAATTTTAGCGATGTTTTCAATTGTGTTGATTATTTCAAATTTTGGCAATTTTTTCAAATATTAACGAATTTTAAATTTTTTCTACTGTGAACGTTTTTTTGAATTTTAGCGATTTTTGTTTTTAATTTTGACAATTGCTTTTCAATTTTGGAGTTTTTCTTTTTAATTTTGGCAATTTTTTTTTTTTAAATTTTGGAAATTTTTTTTCAAATTTGTCGATTTTTCCAAATTTTGGCGATTTTTTCAAATACCGGGTCCGCCAAATAACTTTTTTTTTTTGAAAATGCTATAAAAAAAAAACTATTGAATATTTTCTCAAATTTCTTTTTTTTTATTTGAAAGTACAATCCTTCCGGTTAATAATGGAAAATAATTTCATTCAAATGGCTGCCTCGGCTGGCCATGCAGTAGCCTACACGATCGGTCCAATTTTTAGGCACATTATCGATTGCGTGCCAATGTATTTCCTCCTCTTCAATTTTTGTGAACAAAAATTCGTTCAACATGGCCCGATAACGATCGCCATTGACTGTAACGGCCACTCCTTGCTCATTTTCGAAGAAAAATAGCCCAATTATGCCTCTGGACCAAAATCCGCACCAAACAGTGACTCGTTTTGGGTGTATCGGCACACATTCTGCACCATTACCATGATTTTCAAAGTAATGTCGCAATATTTCCCAGCGTTGTTCAAGCGTATACACAACCATATTCGTTCAGCGGAAGGATAACACTAATTATCTGCCAAATCAGACATGAGCTAAGTGTTACCATTCACGAAATAAGCACTAGTTGAAAAAAAAAAAAACGTTAGATGGCGGACCCTTTATTAGCAGTTTTTTTATTTTTTCAATTTTGTAAATTTAAGTATCTACTAAAAATTTGTTTGAAATTAAAAACAATATTCAATTAAATTTTGAATAGATATAGAATAGAATAGAACTGTAATTGAAAATAAAATCAATTAAATAGTTACAAATTATTTTAATTGATACCACAATTTCCTGAATTGGACCGAATTCAATTAAACTTTTAATTGAATCAGCAAATATTTTAATTGAAAGTCGAGTTTAGTTTTTTCTGTGTATCAAAATATGTCTACATTGTTTCCAAATACCTAACAACCGACCATATATCGTTTTTGGACAAAGTCTTCAGTCGGACACTAAAAATATGTATACCTAATGCATAAAAAAGAGAAATTTTTGACAAAAATTATTGCTCTTACCAAGATAAATCTACTATTTCAGAAGATTTGTCGATTTTAACATTTTCTAAAAATTGAGTGAAAAAGTATCTAAACTCCAGTATATATTGTTCAAACTTTAACGATTTGCAACTAATACTACTACATTTAGTAAATTTAGGTTTCTATCGCAATATATTTATTTCGACGCATTTGAAGACTGCCCTGGGACAGCCTTACCCATTAGAAGGTTAAGATCTGTTTAAACTTTATTATTTTCATATTTGTTTTAGTTTAACTCCTTTAATATCTTACTCTGCTCTTTAGTTTGTCCCTGCCTTTTGTTTTAAGCAAGTTTAACATATTTTTTATTTTTATTGCCAGATTTAACATTTAAGATAATTCCAATACACACACAACCATGTGTATAACATTAAGCATTACTATTTTATGTAAAAAGTTATTACAAAAAAAAAAAAAAATTATGGAGAAAGTATATAAATTTTAATGTTTCTTATTTTTATCTTGGCATTTTATAATGCATGACATTGTTTTCTCTAAAATTTTCCTCAAACATAAAACATATTAAAAATAATATGTTGACCTTATTTATTTAGTAAAGATTAAAATGTTCACTGATAATAATACATGCTAAAAATTAAAAAAAAAAAAAAAATATGTCAAAATAACAAAAAGTTTCGTAAAATAAACAAAAATGAGTTATATCAAAGAAATTACACAAAAAAAAAAAATTGCGCCAAGTAAACATTTTGTTGAATAAAAAAAAATAATCAATTACTTTTTTAATTGATTCAATTAAAAAGTAATCAATATTTTTGTTTATTTAAAGTAATCAATATTATTTAAAATATTGATTACTTTTTAATTGAGTCAATTAAAAAAGTAATTGAGCCAATTAAAAAAGTAATTGATTTTGTTTTTTTTATTCAACAAAATGTTTACTTGGAGCAATTTAAGAAATATTTTTTTGTGTGTTAGTTATATCAAAGGTTTCGTTGTTATCACATAAATTTCTTATTTTCATCCGAGCATGTAAAAAGGAAGGATATAAATTGATATTCCGGCTTCCTCGGGAGAATTAAATTTTTTAGATTCTGACAATAAATTACAAAACGTGTAATTTACTATTAATGTTTAATTAAAATTTTATAATAATCAAATAATTTTCATCCTCATTTTTTTCAGTAACAAATACATGGCCTGAGAACAGAAAATCTAGAGTGAATATGACGAACTAAATTTACAAACTGCAAAAAAGTAAATTTTTTTTTATTCATAGTGGCAGTTTTTTCCAACAACACCTTTCGCTTTGTGGCAACAAAAGCGTTGTATCAATTCCGCCAAAGCGTACATCAAATAAAATATTTTAATAGGCTTAATACTAGAATCGAAGAGGCATCAACAAATGCTAAGGACTTTAAATTTTATGGAGCAAAGAAAGTTTTCATAACCTCAAAAAGCATTATTTTAGAAAACTTTTAATTTTGCGAATTTAAAAGTATTTAATATCATTTACTGCAAATAAGTAACCCTACACCCAACTAAATATCATTAAACCGGCAAAAAATTCGTGTTTTCCAAAATAATCGCGGTTTTCTTTTCAAGTGCTAATATATGACAAAAAATTTTTGAGTCTACTTTTATATTTATTTGTCATGTAATATATATTCTAAATTGTGATAAATGCAGTGAGATCTATAAATTGATGTAAGTTTTATTTAATCCAAGCAAAAATTGTAATTTTAACATTTTTAATTTGCTTGAATTTAAAAACGCCGTTAAAGATAAATGATAAACGCTAATGAATTTAGCATGCATCGGCTAACATGCACACAAATGGTTATTTATGTCATGAAAAACAAAAATAATTTGGAAAATATGTTAAAGAATGCTTTCGAAAAAAATGTTACATTTTATTTACATCACGACTTTATAAAATGATAAGTTAAAAATAAAAGAGTCTAAGAATTTAATGTGTGGAAAAAAATTTACAAATCAAAGCGAAATGTAGCGAATTACTGTTTTTAGCCTAATGGGTACCGACTCAGTTTTAAATACTTTTTACCAAAAATCGGAGGTTGCTTTTTGCTGTATGAAAATAAAACGGTAGAATGCAAAAAACTAAAAGTTGCGTTACGTGCGCCCCGGTAGGCTAGTTGGTAGCGTGCTGGCTTATTAGTGCGGGGGTCGTGGGTTCGATTCCCACCAGAGGCACTGGTCTGTTTTCGATACAACGCGCCGAAGGCCATAGTAGCTAGTGCTCGGTAAGGGTAATAGTATATAATTTGTAATTATATGATTATTAATTAACAAAAAAAAAAAAAGTTGCGTTACAAATCAGCTAAGAGTGGTTTATTCAAATCCCGAAAACCTCAAATGGTTGTCTATAAAGTGCTTTTTAGACAGCAAACCAGCAACGAAAATTAAAAGGATTTAAAAATTTAAATTTTCCCCCACGGCAATAAAATCTGCAATAATTTTTATTACATCTACTAAAAACACCCAAAAATTAAAATTTTACTGACAGTTGATATAGCTCTTATTAATATAAGTTAGAAATTGGAGCATTGATTGCACATAGAGATCAATCAGCAAGCGTGAAATTAGCTTATTATTTGCCAGTTTTATAGGAGAAATTTTAATACTCATGAAATATTTGTAAAATCAGATTTATGGATTATTGGTTTAAACTGAATAGGCTAAAACATTCTGAACAGTTTAGTTAAAGACAAAAGTATTGAGGAATTAGTAAAAAAAATCTGAACCTGACAATGAAACTGGAAATTAAATAGTCGGTTTATATGACACCTGTGTAGGACTGACAATAATTCAATCTAAGAATGTTTACCACACATTATTTGTCTGTGAACAAGAAATATTTTATTACTCTATTATAGTTTCGACTTAATTCGTTATGGCAATAAAAAAAAAGACAATGATTTCAGAAAAATACTATGAAATAGGGCCAAACAGAGTTGTAAACCTAAAATGATGATTTCAAATAATTGAAAATCATAAAAATGTATTAATAGTAACGAAAAATGTTAAAAGAAATATTAGTTTTCCGATTTATATTGAAAAATAAAACGGTAAAAATATAGTGTGCCCCTGGTGGCTGTAGCTTTTTTAAAACTTCGGGTTCTAATGAGATCTTTAGCCAGATCGAAATACTAGTATCAACCTAGCTAATATGTTTGATTTGATTTTTTTTTTTATAAATATACGGAGACTGAAAGCTCGTTAAAAATTTACAATAACATACAAATAATCCCAATGTATATAAAAACAAAAAAACTAATAAAACTGTAAAAAAATATTAATTGAGCCAGAGTAAAAACCAAAAAAAAAAAAATTTTTTTTATTTAAATATACCATTTTTGGTCTTCAAAGATTAGTAACACCATGATGCTTGTTAGGAAAAGACATATATCCACGTGTTTGATTACTAAATAGACAAAAAATGGAGCAAAATTGATAATTAATAGGTTTTTTGTTACAGCTCTGCCTATTCTGGAGTCTCAAGCTTTTCTAAAACTTCGGGTGCTGATGAGATCTTTAGCCAGACTGAAATACTAGTATCAACCGAGCTAATATGTTTGATTTACTTTATTTTATATGTTTATTTATATTTATTTTTATTAAATATATATATTTATATTTATTTTGTATATTTATATTTAAATATGCGGAGATTGGAAGCTCTTTATAAATTAACAATAACATAAACGGTCCCTTTTGACAAAAAAGCGAGAATTCGAGTCTTTCCACGAATCGGAAGCATTTTTATATCGTATTTTTTTAATATTTTAGATTTTTGGGTTTAATTTGGTGTACATATTCAGTGTGTAACCTTTCATTTGATAAAGTTATGATAGAAACAAAATGTAAAAATTTTTTCGTAAGCATTCTTTACCTCAAAGTGTCGAACATTTTTGAATTTCCCCCTATAACTTTATACCTGACAACACACAATATTAAAATTATAAAATATTTATAAGTTGCAGGATTATAAAAAAACCTACTCCCATCAGTCGAATACCAATAGGATTTATTTGTATATTTGTTGATATCAAAAGAAAATATTCTGTCAATTATATTAATTGAAAATCAACTACAAACATACTATTTTTTGAAGTAAATATTTGTTGTAATAGTATTTATAATTATTAAATGTTAAGAAAGAATATTTTGACTTTTAATTAACAGTTACACTACTCAACGGCCAAAAATCAAGCTTTGTAACACCTATTTCAGGGAAAAAAGTTTCATCATATTGATGAAATTGTTTCTAACATCGTTTGTCATCAATGTTTATGAAACTCTATATCATATTTATGAAAACTTAAAAAATATGATGAAACGTTTCATAAAAATTAATGACTAATGTTTCATAGCCCTTCATCATTTCATAAAAAAGTTTCACAAACTTTGCGAAAAAAAATTTTTACTTTTAGGGAAAACTTTTTAATTACTCAAAAACTACGAAAAATTATTTAAAATTCTGAAACATCAATTAAATATTATTTGAGTTGTACTTAATTTTAAATAGAATTTTTTGAATATAATTCAAAATTTCGGAATTTTTATTGATGTTTTTTTAAATAGAAAAGTATATTTTCAATTTCAAATGGAAATGTTTAACTTGAATTGATATATCAAACTATACATACATAAATATTTTTTTTAATTTCATTGCAGCAAAATCCATAACAAAATGTTAAACATCATATTATTTTCTATTTTTTTTTTTTTTTTTTTTTTTTTTGCTTGAGCAAATTTGGAATTGCTAGTTTTTACGTAAAATACAGTGTTACCAATTTGAAGATTTTCCATCTAGATTTGGCAATTTGTTCTTCTGTAGCTGGTAAAAAAATACTTTAGCTTTTGAATAGAAATCTAGCGATTCGTTTTTTTTTGTGGAAAATCTGTTTTTAGCTGGTATTACAAAAAATGCTAGTAAATAGCATTCTAGTGAAAATTAATACATAATTTTAAATAAATAACTAAATTTATTTTTTATTTTTAAAAAGAGAGGCAACACTCAGGAAATACTTCCTATATTTAGTGTGTTGCTTTCTTTGGAAAGGGATAGTATAGAGATGAAAGGTGGGGAAAGATGAAGGGCTTCAGACATGGCAACACTGTAATTGCGCGAGATGATAAGTCTTAGAACAGTTGTTGCTCGCCACCTGATGGAGAGTGGCGAACTTATTGAAGCTTTTTGGTTCATAGCCCTGATTCATTCTTTTACTTCGGTGGGGTTAATTGCTATGGGAACACCGAAGGTGGACATTGCGATACGTATGAGGGATAGAAAAAACTCATACATATTAATTTCATGTTGCCGGCACCGGGAATCGAACCCGGGACCTTCTGTGTAAAAGTCCAACGCGCTAACCATTACACCACAACGCCCACAATAATAAAATTTAACACAAAATTAATTCTTCTCTACAAAATTATTTACTAAACTCTATGTACATAATTTTTGATTTCTAAAAAAAAGGAAAAAGTGACATTTGAGGGCAACCAGCATTGCTAGAGCCGATTTCATGTCAACGATATCTTGATATTAAGTGTCTTCACGTTAAATTTATGGAACTGAAATTATATTGACAATTGTATGCTATAATTTTAATGCATGTAAAGACGCGTGGTTATGCTACAACTTTTTTAAAACAACTGTGTGATAAAATGATATCACATGGGCTCGTGAAGATTTTTCTAAGAACATAAAGGTAAAAGGTATATTCTGAAAAGTTGTGCCCACTCGGTAAATCTAACCATCTCATAATCATGATTACAAAATTTAAAAATAAGCATATTTATAATATAAAAAATTTTTCTTGAAAATTCATTTTACTATAAATTGATATTTTTTTGCTCTCTTTACTAATTTTAACACAAAATAACCCAATAATTAGCATATTACTAAAGTTTTAACCTTTTTTTTTTGTCTAACAATTAACTAGTTCTTTTTGGAATTTTCTAGCTAAAATAATGATATTTCTAGCAATTTTTAAGATTTAGCTGCTTTTCTTAAAAAAATAGTTGACAACAGCGAGGAAATAGCTATAATGTCAATAACAGACTAAAACACAATCTAATTTAAAACAATAGCAAACTTTTTTGTTCATAAGCCCAGCATTTTAAAAACAATGCATGGAAAATAAATTTTTGTCATTGGTTGTAGCCTTTATAGTTTTTTTTTCTATGTATGCTTTATGTTTTTCTCACTCTAACACAAACTGTAAAACAGTTTTGCAGCAAAGGAAGAAAATTATGGTTTTGTTTGTGTGGTCAAGCGGAGATGTTGCATGCGAGTGAGCGCGCGTGAAAGAAACAAATTTATTTAAAAAATGTTTTTGTACAAACTGTACGTATTTTCCACAATAAAGCAAAAACTATTATGTTTCTGCTATACACATGATATATATGGGGCATTTCATCTCAAGTGACCGAACGTTTGAAACCGATGTCTTCCGATCGGGATGAAATTTGCACCAACGTTAGTCCTATTGGATAGTATTTTAGACACAATTTTTCAACAACATCGGTCAAGAACTCTCTGAGTTAGAGTGGGTCAAAATTTAACATTTTTGCCAAACAGGTGTTTTTTCTCATCCACGTAACTTATTACCTATTGTTCTTAGCAAAATTTGTCCCAAATAGTTTCGATAGCTATATCTTCTATCTTTCTAAAAAAAATTAAAAAAAAATTAAAAAAAAAAATTTTGAACTTTTTTTTTGCAAAGTCAAAAACTTTTTTTACTTTTTTTTCAAAAAGTGGGTTTTTTTTTTTTTTTTTTTTTTTGCTCAAAAGAAAGCTTAGGTCTTTTCCTTTAAGAGCTTTTTGGTCGCTTAGTGGGATGCGAGTTGTATATCTATCAAAAAAAATTTTTTGTAACCCAAGACAAAGGTTTTAAAATTTTTGCATACAAACTATTTTGAATTTTTTCCTATTTGTGTGTAAGTGTTTCTAAAACCTTAAAAATAAAACTTATACTGAAAAACTAGACAAATTTACCTTTCCGACGGTATGTAACATACCTAACTAAAATTTCATACCCTCGATACTGTAATACCCACAATATGTTAACCTCAGAAATAAAATCACTTTTTTTCTATAGAAATGTTGAACAAATTTTTTTTTATTTATTTTTAATAATAATTAAGTTAATATATAATAATAATAAAAAGATAAATAATTTAATAAAAGTTAATCTTAAACACATTAGATCCATTTATATCATAACTATTTTTATACCTAATTTATTGTAGCTGATACCCAGTCATTCATCCAGCTTATTTATCGCCTTTATTTGCTGCCTTTTTTGGCGTTACTACGTTCAGCTGTTGATTTCGGTGCTGGTTTCTTTTTTGGCTTTGGAAAGAAATCGCATTGAGTAGAGGCAGAAAACTTTTTCAACTTGAGTCTTCCATCGACAAGCGGTATAAAAGCATGGTATTGAGCGGTGCCATCGATTGTTACCGCAGCATCGAATCTGCTCTTCAGTGTTTTCAATGTTTCCTCATGATCCTCTTTGCTACTGAAAACTATTTTAGTTTCTTTACAATAATTCTTTGCCCAATGGAATAAAGCAGTCGCATCTAAGATGCGATCTTCAATAGCGCACTGGAGGCTATACTTCGCTGCATTTCTTTTGAGGTTTGCTCCAATACCATCACATGCTCCTTTACCATGAGCTGTAGGATGAAAATGCCACTCAGCTGGCATTCCAAAATCTTTTTCATGAGCTATAAGATTTGCGAAGCTACTTTTGTTTTTGAAATGTTGACGAGCTCCGTCCGAAACGTAGTATACCTTATCAACTGTAAATTTAGATTTTAGATAATTTAGTATTATTTTCTGGTATTCATAAACTGCAACGGTATCATGTTTTAAATCGTCGGATATGATTGCCATACTTTTGTGTTCCAGTTTTTCATCTTTCATGTAGTAAATAACTACTGTGAATATAGTTGCTTGGTCGTTATTGAAGTGGAATGCTTGTATGGCATCCTGAATAACATATTTATAGTTTTCTGCGAAATCATATGAAATAACGAATTCACCTGACTTCAAATGTATCTTCAAATCGTTGATGAATGACCATTGCTGTTTGACTAAAAAGTCATGGGTTCTCAAATTTAGCAATCCTGTACACATTTCTTCCACAAAATCATCCACATTTAAAATGATTGTTTTCAATGTGCATCTTTCAGTCTGAAGCCAAGATTCAAATTTGACCTCCTCAATACATTCTCTATCAAAGGAGTTGATTAAATTCTCTTTGATGAATGTGGTTTCCGGGCAATTTGAACATTCACCTAAGTGGCAAGAAGTTGATGGATTAGAACACATGGTCAATTTAAGGCAATCGCGGTAATCGTGCAAATCTTCTGGCGAATCATCCGTTAAGTTCTTTAAGTTGATTTCCTTCAACATCAGTTTAACATTTTCATGGTAAATGCAAACGCATACGCTTTTCGTTCAGACGTTCCAAACTCAGTCATTATTTTTGCACAACTCCATGTCGTTGGAGCAAGTGTGAGAAGTTGAATTCTTTCAGCTCTACTCTGTGATGTTTTGTATTTCTCTTTTATTTGTTCAAGAACTTCTACTGCATCCTTATGATATTGGTTTTGACACTCATTCTTTGAACTTATACCCTCTACTGAAAAGTTGGAATCACCATCATCATCAACAGTTCTGTCATCATTCTCACAACTACTATTGTCTTCATCTGGAACAACTTCAACGCAAGCCTCATTACTATTCATATCCGGTAATTCTTTCAACTTTCCGAGCTCTTTCCTGCATGATCCACAAATAAGCAATCGTTTTGACAGCGTAGGGAATTTTTTTAATAAGCCGTCGGAAATATTTCGCATATCTGATGATCTGTGACTCTTTTTGTTAAAGGGATTAAAACAAAAAGAACCATGAATTTTATTTTCAATCTTAGCCTTTTTAGGAGCCGTAGACATTGTGAAGATTAATTATGTTAGAAATTATGTAAATAAAACACGTCTAAACTTTAACGCTGTTTGTAAAAAACTGATTTCCGAATGTCTTCACAATGACAATAAATAGTTTTTTAAGATCATGAAGGTAGTGCATTTTAATGAATGTGTCTAAAATCTTTTATTAGGGTCAAGAAGGGATTAGTGTGATTTAACCGCATGTTGCAAAATAATAATGAATTACCTATTTCAACCAAATGTTACTAATAATAATAAACTACCTGTTAACTTCACGCGCTTTTTAAAGTCAAGAGTCATAAAATAATAAAGAAACTGGCATTTCGGAGAATGACCATAAATATTTCCACGTTATTCAAAAACTTGTCTCTGGGGCACCTGATATTTTGACAATAAAAATTGCATTCAATATTACGTCAGCTCAAAACTACCTATAGGATTGACAAAAAAGCCGTAATGAAAGGCAAGACTCAGAAAAAATGTTGGCGTGGAAAAATGTTGGGAGTTTAACATATTGTGGGTATTACAGTATCGAGGGTATGAAATTTTAGTTAGGTATGTTACATACCTTCGGAAAGGTAAATTTGTCTAGTTTTTCAGTATAAGTTTTATTTTTAAGGTTTTAGAAACACTTACACACAAATAGGAAAAAATTCAAAATAGTTTGTATGCAAAAATTTTAAAACCTTTGTCTTGGGTTACAAAAATTTTTTTTTGATAGATATACAACTCGCATCCCACTAAGCGACCAAAAAGCTCTTAAAGGAAAAGACCTAAGCTTTCTTTTGAGCAAAAAAAAAAAAAAAAAAAAAAACCCACTTTTTGAAAAAAAAGTAAAAAAGTTTTTGACTTTGCAAAAAAAAAGTCAAAATTTTTTTTTTTAATTTTTTTTTAATTTTTTTTAGAAAGATAGAAGATATAGCTATCGAAACTATTTGGGACAAATTTTGCTAAGAACAATAGGTAATAAGTTACGTGGATGAGAAAAAACACCTGTTTGGCAAAAATGTTAAATTTTGACCCACTCTAACTCAGAGAGTTCTTGACCGATGTTGTTGAAAAATTGTGTCTAAAATACTATCCAATAGGACTAACGTTGGTGCAAATTTCATCCCGATCGGAAGACATCGGTTTCAAACGTTCGGTCACTTGAGATGAAATGCCCCATATATATATATATATATATATATATATATATGTATATATATATATTATATAAATACATATACATAATGCATATTTATATATATAATACATATATATTATTTTTTTATATATAAATATGTATTACAAAGACATGTTCTGCAAAAAGTTGAAAATTGTTGAGTAGTGTTATTGTAAAATAAACGTTAGTCTATTTTACAACTTACTCATACACTGAAAAAAATCAATACGTAATATACGAAACCTGTCGTACAGTTTACGAAATATTTCGTTATTTCGCATTACTAAAATCTTTCGTAAAATATACAAAATCTACGAGTTTTTTGAGTGCGAATTTACGAATTTATTCCTCTATACTCGTATTACGAAAGCATTTCATTGTTTCGCACAGCGAAAATCTTTCGTAAAATATACGATATTACGAAATTTAAATATTTTACGAAAGAGTTTCGATGTTTCGCACCACAAAAAACTTTCGTAAAATACACGAAATTACTAAATTTTATATAAATTTTAAGAAGATTTTTTTTTAACATTTTACAAAAGAGGTTCTTTGTTTCGTTTGATTTATTATGTGTACTTACATATTTTTTGTATAATTCTATTATTTTTTTTTTTGGAATCCAATTTGTAGCGTGATTATAACCTTTTGATAAAAAATACCTTTAAAATGACCTTCTTAATCCAATTTTTTAAATAATAAGTATTAATATAGTATCCCAGTCAGCAAAATATGGATACTTTTTTGATCGTTCTTATTTTATGAGTCAAAAATTAATGATCATAAAAGATACACAAATTGAAGACAATCATCATTGAAGTGAATCTTAAATGCAATTGTATATAAATATTTTGTTAACAATTCCATACAAAATAAAATTAAAATTTTAATAATATATTTTGAGCCCATTTCTGACTCAATTTTGAGCTTTGAGGTAAGTTATTTTTTATTAAGGGATTTTTGTTTGTTAAAAAATACTTATATTTATAAAGCTAACTTTATATAGAGAAAAAAAAAAAAACAAAAAACGTGTATTGAATATCCACCAAAGGTGGACCTTGCACATAACAAATAAGTTTTCAATTTATTGTTTGGTCAATGGTGATAATCTTTAACTTCAAGCTCATATATTAGTTCTCATGTAGTGAGTAAACTAGTTTATATGAATGTTTGTTGTTTGGCATGGGATTGTTACCTCTTTCAAAACGTTTTCTGATGGTGGGAACCTAGAAAATTCCCGAAATAGATCTATCAACACATTCCTGAAAGGGTCAAATAATAAATTTGAAAACAAAAAAAAACTCTATAGATTATTTGTTAGGCCTCGAACTTGAATAATTTTCATTTCCATTTTCACTTTATATAATACTTTTACATAAAAATTCTTTAAAAGAAATATATAACTTAAGGGATTTGAAATGATATTTAATTTTAAAGATTTATGAGATAAAGCAGTATAATACTACATTTGAACTAACGAAATGTAGTTTCTGAAAACTTTTTTTATTTACTTAACAAATTCTATAGAAATTTTAAGCAAATAGAAAAACAGAAGTTTTAAAGCTACAACTTTTTGGTTGTAGTGCAAATTGTGCTTCAGTTTTACTAAAAGAATTAAAATATGTTCAATGCAGAACATAAAAAATTATCATACCAAAAATAATGCGAAAGATTTTCGTCATTTTCGTAAAATTAGTCAATTCTTGCCTTAACTGAATTTATTATAATATACGACATATTCGTATATATTACAAAAAAAGAAATAGCTACGAAAATGTTTTTTTCGTAAAATTTTCAATTTCAGTATAGAAAAATATACATTTAACATTTTGCAAAAACAACTTTCGTAGTTATTAATACCATGTAGGTAAAGACCACTTCAAATGTAGTTAAAAACATAGAAAGGACGACTTACATTTCAATAAATGCAACTAACATTGTCATTTGTTTTTTACTGTTCAAAAAATGAACCATAAGTGCAGTAAAAATAAGCAAACATTTTTTTTTTTTTAAATTAAAAAAAAAACTACTGTAAAAAATTAATGTAAAATCATAATACAGTAATTTGATGTGGTTAGGTTTTTTCAATGAACCACATATGTTGTCAAAAATGAAATTTCTTCTACAATTCACTGTTTTTTCGCTTAAAAATAAAGATTACTGTATTAAAACTCAAACAACTACAAATATTTACAGCAGAAGTTCCCTGAGTGTAGTCTAATATGTATACATTTAAATTGTGCATAACCTACAATAAACACATAAATACGAGTAGGTGTACAGGCACGTAGCTAGGGGGGGGGGGGGCTTGGGGGCTAGAGCCCCCCCCCCCGAAATGATTTGACAAATTTAAAAACTTAATACAATTCGTTAGAAAGTAACAATGTTATTTATAAATTTAATATGAAAATATTTATTTTTGACTTGGATCAAATTTCGTTAGAAAACATCGCCTGCAAATGGGCGGCTATCATTGTTAGATTTGATTTTCGACAAAAAGCAATAAATAAAATCATTTCATAAGAGATTTCGAAGTCTTTGACTTAAAATATAATCAAAAAATTGTTTGAGACAATGCAGACTAAAAATTAAATATGTCTACACAGAAAAAACTAAAATTGAGTTTTAATTAAAATATTTGTTGATTGAGCAAAAGTTTAACTGAATTCGGTTGTGTTGATGCAATTGTAGTAACAACTAAAATAATTTGTATCTATTTAATTAATATTATTTTCAATTACATATAGTTTTATTCACATCTATTAAGAATTTAATTGAATATTGTTTACTATTGGGAAATATTACAAAATTTTAAAAAAATCACCAAAATTGTAAAAAAAATTGCCAAAATTTAAAAAAATCGAGACCATTTGAAAAAATCGCATAATTTGAAAAAAATTGCCAAAATTTAAAAAACAATCCTCAAAATTGCAGAAATTTAAAAAAACTCCCAAAATAAACGCCAAAATTCGAAAAAAAATCACCAAAATTAAAGAAACGCGAATTTTCTACTGATTTTTTTAATTTTGGCGACTTGTTAAAATTTTTGCATTTGTTTCAATGTTGTTATTATACGTTATAAAAACTCAAATTTTTTTTTATACCAAATTCATTTTCAATTAAACAGTTAATTGAAAGTAAGTTTGAATTCGAACAAAAGTTTAATTGAAATTTTTTTGACAATGATTTTTTCTGTGTATTTTGACACAATCTTTTAAAATGGAGATACCACTAAGACTCAAAATTAAGTTTACTTGTGCCGTAAAAGTCGTTACTTTACTTACTGTGCAATCTTTTTATAACGATGTAGTTTTTTTTAGACATTTTAAAGGGTTTTTATTTTAAAAATTGATTAAAGACAATTTGAAAAGCGTTTGAAATTGTCCAAAATATAAATCAAAGTGAATTCGAAATACATAATTTAGTTTAAATAAGACCTAGGCGATGTCAGGTATATTTTTAAATTTTCCAATTTTATATTTTTACTTTATTATTATTACTTTCAGACTAAAATCACGCTTGCTTGTAAAATTTACGAGTTTTTTAATACAAGACATGAAGTATAGCCCCCGATCTTATAAAAAGTCGGATATATGAAAAAGGGGGAAAAATAGTGAATAATTTGTTAAAATAATTCAAATAAGTGGCAGCCGGGGTCCACGACATAGTGTCAAAATGGTTTTCAAAATGTGTATTTTCTCGAGCATTTTAACACTGTTTTTAAATAAGTCTAAATTTCCTAAACTTTAAACATATTTTCATACAAATATGTGTTAAATTTCACCACCAATTTAAAAAATAGATACGTTTTCCATATATTTTTGCTGCTTTATCACCTATCCGAATTTCATTAATTTCAAAGGGAACCCATCGGAAAAGCTTCCTTGTAAGTGTCAGGCAAATTATATAGGATATTTGCTTTTAATTTGTTTTTTGGACGGTTATAAATCTTTAATTTCCCGAGTTAAAACGTTTGCATAAAATAATTCATTATTTTATATACACTTATAAGGTTTTGTCTGCCAGTGCATTTAACCGGACATAATTATATAAATTCATATATAAACTTAATTTCGTATAAAAAATTTAATATGATGTATAATTGTATATTGCATTTAGAATACGCTAAAACTAATCCAATTAATAATTACGTTATATTTATATACCTAGACATTGAAAAATAATATATATTTTGATATTATATCATATTTAAAAAAACACAATTTTATTATAAAGAAAATTTACAAATGGTATGGAATTTGTTACAAATTATAAAGTTGTAAACCTTTTGCAAGCGGCTAAAGTCTAAAAGGATTAATAGATATTTCGAATTTTCATGACGTTTTAAAATCTAAAACTGGATAGATATAAATTTATACCGCTATATAATATCGTATTAAATTGTATCGCGTCATTATTCGGATGTTATTTAATTATTATGGCCATTTCTCGGATAAAACTGTATTAAGACTCATATTAAATTTCGTATGATTATATAAAGCATCATATTAATTTTAATCATGTTATTAAAAGTAGAACCTTTTTTACTTTTTTTTACATTTATCAAGTTTTAGCTACCCTAGACGTATATTAGCACATAAAAGTATAAAGTAACGCAATTTTATTTTTCGCGGTTTTCAAAAAGTTTTTCGCATAATCCTTTTTTTATTTAATTAAACTAAAAATTAATATTTAGCTAAAAATTTAACGTAATTAGACAATAACGATGCATATCCAACATAAAGTACACAAACGTTTTCAAATTTGACGTGTTTCGCGGATTGTGATCAAACAGATTAAAGCGTTGTTTCGCGATATATACATCAAAATTCGCAAAATAATGAACACAATAAGTAAAAAATGAAAAAATGCATTTTAAGGAAATACACTTTATGCGATTTCAATTATTAATACATGATTGCCCATCACGTGTAGGTAAAAATTTAGCAAAAAAAAAAAAAAAAAAAAGCTGTTACTCTAGTGTGCAAAAAAAAACATATATAAAAAAAATAAAAAATCGACAAGCCCCCCCCCCCCCCCCCCCCCCCCCCGAAACAAATTCCTAGCTACGTGCCTGTAGGTGTATGTAGTATACACGCAGAAAAAAATTGGAGGAATATCATCGAAGTGCTTAGTAATTATACACCTACATAAATTTCAAGTTAGTTTTACAAAGTTTTAGTAAAATATTCACAAATTTTTGTAAAATATATACAAGCCTAGTAGAAAATTTCTAAAAAAAAATGCATATATTTTACAAAGAATTTGTTAAACTAAATTGAAACTTATGTAGTTGTATAATTACTAAGCACTTCGATAGTATTCCCTCAGCTTTTTCTGCATGTATGATTTTTTAAAACAATGTTTTTACTTTAATGAAAAATACTATACGGTATATGGTAAATATAAAATACTTACATTTACATTTCCTTAATTACTTTGCCACACAATAAATTCCCTTAACTAATACACACAATTGTGCTCGTATGTAACACAATTCAAAAGGGCATAAAGCCTTAACCACAGCAGAGCATTTTAGAAAAAAATGTCTAAATACAAACAAGAATAATATTTGCAATTATTGTAAATGTACATTCAAAATGCACTTTGACAAACGACATAATATTAAAATTCAATGAACTCGAAATTACTCTAGGAAATAAAATTTCAAAGCTTTTTTTTGCATACTAATTAATGTATATAATTTGCAGATAAGGCAAAAAATTTAAGTACAAATTTGGAAATATAAGCAAATAATAGCCGAATTTCCTAAAAATCAAATAGGGAAATTTATCTTATCTGGTAATATGTAATGAATTGGACAAGAAATCTCATGTACTTAGAAAATCCAAAATATGCGCTTATAAAAGGCGGTTAAAAACGTTAAATACGAGGGCGGATCAATAAGTTCGTGACTTTTCGAACTTCCCTTGTAGTTATAAAGGGTCCGCCAAATAACTTTTTTTTTTGAACTCCTGAACCAATTGGACTTTGTATGGCGTCATACCAAGGTCTTTATGCAAAATTCGTCTCAATGATGTCTCCGAAATGTTCAATTGTTGAGAACGACGGTGAATTGATGTTGATGGCGCTTCACGCACACTTTCTGTCACAGCAGCAATATTCTCGGGTGTACGCACTGGTTTATCGATGAGGATGCCAGTTTTGTTCACTTTTTTCACAAGATAACGAACATATTCGTTCAGCGGAAGGATAAAACTAATTACCTGTCCAATCAGACAAGAGCTAAGTGTTACCATTCACGAAATAAGCACTAGTTGAAAAAAAAACGTTAGATTGCGGACCCTTTATGAAATGCAACACTGTTCCCATCAAGTACCACCTGTTACTAGACTACTGTCAAATTTTGAGCAAGTTCCGTCATTTACTTTGCGTTTAACAGCTGCTCAAAACATACAACCTCGCGGATTTTTTCAAAAATGGAAAAAAGTGAATTTCGAGTGCTCCTTAAACATTATTTTTTGCGAAAAAAACCATCAATCAAACCAAGGAAAAGCTTGATAAATACTATGGGGACTCTGCACAATCGATTTCAATGGTAAAAAAGTGGTTTACTGACTTTCATTGTTGTCGCACAAGTACAAATGACGCTGAACGTTCTGGACGGCCAATTGAGGTCAATACACCCGAAAATATAAAAAGTCCACGATATTTAGTTGGCCAATCGAAGAGTAAAAACGCGTGAGATTATTAATGCCATAGGCATTTCATATGGCAGTGTGGTTTCGATTTTAAAAGATCAGTTGGGTTTAAGAAATCTGTCTGCAAGATGAGTGCCGCGTTTGCCCTCAATTGCCCATAAACGTAATCGTGACCAATAAGGTAATGGCAACAGTTTTTTGGGATGCACGCGGGATAATCCACATCGATTACGTTCAAAAGGGAAATACAATAAACGGTGAATATTATCCCAACTTATTGGACCGATTTAACAAGGATTAAAAAAAAGACCCCATAAGGCCAATAAATGACAATTTTATGGTCCTCGAAAGATCCTATTTTTTGGAAGGGATACAAAAATTGGAGAAACGTTTTACTAAGTGTATTGAGCTAAAAGGAGATTATGGTGCAAAAGAAATTTTTTTTTGTAAAAAGTCACGGACTTATTGATCCGCCCTCGTATGCACCAAAAATATGCATTTAAAACAGCAATTTTTGAGTAGCGAATAAAAAAAAATTCTGAATAAGGTCGTTGTATTTCCAATAGGAACATTTCTTTGGGTCAGCAAGATTTTTCCAATGTGGAAATGAATTTGCTTAAATAAAATTATACATGTGTTTCCAAATGTTAACAAATAGTACAAATTAAAATGTACCCTTTTGACGTATTTTTAAAAATTTTAGCGAACTATTTCACTATTTAGCTATTAAAGTATTTTTTCTTTGATATTTTTTCGTTTTGGAGATTTTTGACATTTTTGCTATTTATTTATTTTTTTTATTTAAGCGATTTTAATAAAACTTTGCAATTTTATTTCATGTTGATTCATTTGATTTTTTTGAATTATTAATTTTTTTAACAATTATTTTGTGCTTGTTCTTTTTTTTTTTAATTTAATTTAAGCAATTCTCTGTACATTTTAAGTATTTTTTTTATTAATTTTATCGTATTTTCAACTATTTTTTTGATTTTCTTAATGTCCAATTTTTTTTTAAATACATGATTTTTAAAAATTTTAGCTAATTTTTTATGGTTGCATGTATAAGCATATAGTGCTTCATATATGAACATGTATTTAGATGTATTCTAAAGGGTAGCCATCTAACGTTTTTTTTTTCAACTAGTGCTTATTTCGTGAATGGTAACACTTAGCTCATGTCTGATTGGACAGATAATTAGTTTTATCCTTCCGCTGAACGAATATGGTCCGTATGTTCGTTATCTTGTGAAAAAAGTGAAATAAACTGGCATCCTCATCGATAAACCAAAGCGTGAAAAGCCAAAAACAGTGCGTACACCCGAGAATATTGCTGCTGTGGCAGAAAGTGTGCGTGAAGCGCCATCAACATCAATTCACCGTCGTTCTCAACAATTGAACATTTCGGAGACATCATTGAGACGAATTTTGCATAAAGACCTTGGTATGACGCCATACAAAGTCCAATTGGTTCAGGAGTTCAAAAAAAAAAAAGTTATTTGGCTGACCCTTTATATCTAACCACTAGAGTGGTCCAAAAAAAAAACATGAAAGTTCCATTTTGCGAAATCCACAAGGTTGACCGCCCCTATTCCTTAATGCACAAAAACTACATGTGCCAAGTTTGAGCTCGTTAACATTTAAGAAGTAGTACACTCACAAGAACTTTTTCATAAAAGGTCAACAGTTATTTAAATTGTTAAACGGTAAAGCTGTTTCAATGGAACTTACAGTTAAATAAGCAAAGAAATATATTTTTAACGTTCTGTCTGTTATTCAATAATCAAAATAAACAAACAAAAACGGACTTTCGGTAATAGTTAAAGTATTCAGTTAAAATTTTCGATTTAAAACGAAAAGCTGTTATATTATATTGAGTATTGAAATAAACGAAAACAATCTATTGTTTTTACCGATTTTGTCAATTAAGTTTTCAACAGTTGAAAATAAGCTACAAAATACAATTGTTTTAAACTAAAAGTAGGTAGTTCTTTTTTAACTGATTTAAAATTAGTTTAATGTGTATATCCAGTAGTAATTACGGAAAAAATATTGTGAGTGTAGGTTGTATTTAGAAGAAATACATCGATGAAAACGATTAAGATTATTTTCACAGAGGTAATTATATGAAAACCACTTGATGACATTTAACCACTTTTGTGAATCTTTCCACTATCGCGTATTCCGCGACTAATATTTAAATTTGGATTTCATATTCGTAGTGAACACCCATATTAGATTTGATGTGCCGCGATCATAATAATTAGTTTTAATTTTTTTTTTTAATTTATGCCATTAACTTTTATTTTTTGATTCAAATAAAATAATAGAACAAGTACTACGTTGAAACTTCAATTTCAATTTGGCGGACCATATTCATTTTCCTAATGGCATATTTAAAGGGTTGTGGAGCTAGCGAATTTTTTTTTTGACGACCTTAATGGACACATATATGAGTTGATACATGCAACAAAATCTTCATATATGCACTGAAAGAATTATCTTTCATGATATTAATGAAAGAATTGCATTTCATTGTTATTGTACGTTCTATGAAGAATTTCATTATATTCAAGAAATTTTATTAATGTTAAGAAATTTTCCAGAAACTTTTTTTCATAAAATTTCATAGTTTCATAAAAAAATATTCATTCGATTGCATAAATTATCACTTCATAAATTAAATGAAAATTTTCGTTAGAGCTATGAAATTATTTCAAAGAGTTAATTTTTTTATTTTTTCATAAAATCTTTTTTATTTCAAAGAAACTTCTTAAATTTATTCAAAGAAACTTCTTAATATTAAAAAATTTTATGAATCTGTTTCATAAATTCTATAAACGCGTCAGTAATTGATAAGTTTTATGAAGATTTTCATTAATTCTTCCAAAATTTTTAATAACATTTTCTTTAATGAAACCTGTTTCAGAGATTGTATGAAAAGTTTTAATGGGCGAGTTCTAGTGACTCTATTCATTAAAGCTATGAAGACATTCATTACTGAAGTAAAGATAATTCTCTCAGTGTGGTAATGTATGATAAAAATGCATGCTAAATATTAACTCATATATCATTGACTTGAAAAAAAAAACAGTTATTGTTTACACACAGAGAAATAAAGTGTCAACCGAATGGAAAAGTGTATTTCTGAATATATTGGGTGTTGTAATTAAAATTCAGTTGAATTAAACGAGTTTTGTTGTGAAGACTAATGTTAGGTTGTGACAAACGACTGAAATTCAAAATATTCAAATTTGAGTCCTTGTAACTGAATTTCAATTGGCAAATAGCAAAATTGTTCTCTGTGTGTAATTTTAGCAGTTTTTCAGCATTTTACACCATTAGAAAACAGCATATTTGTGGATTTTTAATTCAGTTATTGACCACAAAAGATGAAAAATGGGGGGAAAAAAAATTAAAAAAAATTAAAAAAAATAAAAATAAGAATTTTTATTTTCATGCATTTATAAACAAAAAAAAAAACCGCATATTTGTGGATTCGTAAACCAGTTAGTGAGCAAAAAATGTGAAAAATGGGGGGAAATGGGCATTTTTGCGATTTTTAAGGCCCGGATGCACTTTTTTCGGGTAGGATTGTTCCGCATTTTTTTTTTCCTATTCAATATCTACAACTTTGCTTCAGACACAAAAGAGATATCACATACGGTATACCGAGATTTGAACACAGTTATGTTCAAATATAGAAAAAGTGCTAAAAATCCGCAATTCGTATGGCCAATAAATTATTACTTTAGCCAACTTGACAAAACGAATGATGCAGAAGTTCTTACTTTTTGGGTCTACTTTCAAGTGCAATTCCCAGATTTGAAATTATGTGTTGAAAAATGTTGTACTGTGTAATAGACGAAATTTACCAAAATTTATTTTATGTTTTTTTGTTTGTTATTATAATGTTAATTATATAAAATATGTATATTCTTTTCTTTTATTGCAGGTTATCAACAAGAAAAGTTGCTTCAAATTGTAATGTTAATGATGAAAAAGTAATAAAAAACAGAACCGGAAACAAAAGTAAAGACCTCCAAGAAAGGGAGCGAGAAAACAGCTACAACACATTAATGGCTTTGAAACGTGTTACAGTTAAAGTAAATGGAAAACGTGCAATTATTTAAAGGCGATAAAAAAGAAAATACCGAAAAATTAAAACAAGATAATAAACTGGATTTTATGAGTTTTCCTTTCCTTTCTTTTTTTTTTTTGTTTGGACCAACTCAGAAAATTGATGATAATTTAAAATTAACTATATGTTAATGAAAAAGTAACCGTGGGGCTGAAGGGCAAAGTGACAGCAAAGCGATAAACGTTTGTCAACAATTTATTTTAATTTCATGTTTTCTTTTTCGAAACGAAACGAAAATTTTGAGATGTTTAATTGAAAACTTTATTTTTTATTTTTTTGTTTTTACCAAATATTACGTGGAAATATTTAAATAAACTTTTATTCTCCCGGCAATAACAACATTTTTAAATAAGCAACAACAAGTAATGTATTAGAGAAAGAACTAGAAAAAGAAGAAAAATATATGCAGGAATGGTGGAGTTTTGGTGTTAAAGCAACATAATAATATTGAATTCTATGAACAGCAGCCAACAGAAAACAAAAAAAACGTGACTTAAATTTGGAAATCTAATAGCAAAGAAAGATTATAAAAAAATTTGTCAACGCAACCAAGTCCTTAAAGAAAAAAAAAGGAAGAAAAAAACTGCTAGAGAAACTAATGAACATCACGTTAAGTAAATACTCCAAATACTGCTTAGAAATTCTAAAGACATTCTTTACTTAGCGTTGTCGTCGTTATTACCTGTTAACCTAAAGCGAGAACAAACATTAACAAAATGTTAAATTTAAATTAAGAAAAATGTCAAATTATTAAGAACAAAAAAATAAATCCAACAAAAAAAAAAAAAAAAAACGAGGACGAGCTTATTTTAGCTTTTAGAAAAAGAAAAAAACATAAAAATAATCTGCTCTAAAAACCCCCGCCCGCCCACTGTAAGAGCACTATACAAACATGTCATTTAGATGCCAAATTTATCAAAAAAGGTTGACATTTAATAATGTCTTTGCAAAAAACTGTGATGTTAGATTAATAATTTTATGTTTAATCGCCATTACCACCACCACCATATTGCCAATAATAAAATGTGCCAAATTAGAAAATCCCCAAATTAGACTCCTCATCAATGATGATGATTTACTGCAAGAGAAATCCAATATACATGAAGCAGGTGGAACAGCAGTACATGACAATAGTGGAGAGCATTTCAATTTGTATCGCAGTGAGCTAAAAAGGTTGTCATATGAGACAATACATCGTATATTAAGAGATGAAAATGAGCCAAGTTATCGCAGAGAAGATACAGAATTGAGATATTATCAAAAAAGATCACCAACATATGAAGAGACTCATCAGTTAATTAAAAGAGCCGCTGTAAAAGATCATGATTTAGCTCTTAATTATAGTAAAAGGAATTTAACGGAATTTTTGCTAACCCCGCAAATAGATAAAGAGTTAATATCTGCTTTATCCTTAGATTTGAGTGATAATTATCTCTCTTCTCTATCGCAAATAGATAAATATTCTCAAATAAATTTGCTCAATTTAAAAAATAATTCTTTTACTTCTATACCTCTCTCACAACAATCAACAATTAAGTCTCTCAATCTCAACAATAATTTGATACAAACATCCAGTCTACCCTCCAATATATATCTACGAAATTTATATCTCTCCTCCAATCGTATAGCACAACTTACTTCCATTAAACTTTCTCTGCTGAAAAATCTAGAATCTTTAGATATTTCTCATAATCGTCTGCAAACTACAGAAACTTCTTTTTTTACGGAACGTATGCATAATTTAAAACGTCTGAATTTGGCTAACAATCAATTGGGTTCTATATATCGTGAGACTTTCTACAATCTTTTGAGCTTAAATACTTTATTACTTTCGCACAACAATATCACCGATATCGATTATGAAACATTTTTGGCTTTACCCAATTTGCAATATTTGGATTTATCATTTAATCGTTTGCGTGGCAAATCAATACGTGCCTTGCAGGGTATTACCGGTTTAGTGGCTCTAAATATTGCTTTTAACCCGGAGATTGGTGCTTACATGCAAGAATTTGTGGCCTCTTGGAGTTTAAAGGAATTGGATGCCAGCGGTACGGGTTTATGTCAAATACCAGCGGCTCTAGCTCAATCTGTGAGATCTTTGAAATTGACACATAATTGGTTAAAGGTAAGTTAATAATTATTTTGACTAAAATATGTAGGGCAAGGGTTCTATGAAGGACTGAAATAGTTTTAAAATTTTCAAGTAAGCAGAAAAACTGAAAATGAGTTTCAATTAAAATATTTGTTAATAATGTTTTACTTTAAATTTGGAAAATATTAAAAACAAATGTTTATTTTTCGATCTTTTATCATTAGGGTGGATCGATTTAGCAATCGATTTTGTGCCATCGATTTTTCGATAGCTTTTGGCATGATGAAAAAAAGTTCCACTACGACATATCAAAAAAAATAATTTTCGAGGCGCCCAAATTTAATTTTTTTTACTTTTTCTCAACTTTTATTTTCAAGGTTTTTTTTTAGAAGGTAATAAAAAAAATCGGCTGATTTAATTTTTTTTTTTTAACATTACCTTCCTAAAGTGAAACTGTACGCTAAAAACGATGGCGATAGCAGTTTTCCAAAAAAAAATGTTTTTCTTGAGGTTTTGGACGAGTTTTTGTCGATAAATCGATCTTTTTTTACGCTTTAATTTTTAAGGTGTTTTTAGTAGGTACGAGTATATGAGTCATTTCATATCAAACCGAAAGATTTGTGACATCACGATTTTATTTTTATTCTTATTTCAAAAATATTTATCACGAGAGCATTTCGATAGCCTCCAATTTTAATAAAATTTTGTGACTACGTGTGGCAGTGACGCATATTTCCAAAGCAATTTTTTTTATTTTGAAAATGGGGTCGGGACATCATTCAAATGGCCATAACTTTTGTTGTGTGAAAGATGTTATAAAATTCTTTTTTTTATAGGAATCGGAAATTGGTCTGAACTTAAAAAAAAATATTTTTTTTTATAATTTTTTTTTTTTAATAATCCCTCTTAATTTTTTTTATATTTTTTCCACAGATAGATACAGGTATATGTAGAATAGGATATGTATTCTAAACACCCTGCAAACTTCAGAGTGGAATCTCAACTACTTTTTGAGATTTCTTAAAAAATATCAGAATTTAATTGATTTTGCCAAAAAAATGTTAAAAAAAAAATACATTTTCCAGACACATGCAACATATTTTTTTAGATATCTCAAAAAGTAGTTGAGATTATACCATGAAATTTTCACATTGTTTAGAATATGCTTTTATCTATTTGTATATAAAATATAAAAAAAATTAAAAGGAATTTTTTTCAAAAAATTATTTTGGTTTTTTTTATAAAAAATATATTTAAAACACATTTCAAATTTTTTTTTTTTAAATGAACCTTAAAACGCTCACTATTCCTATGCATAAAGGAAATTTTTTAAATATATTGCACACAGCAAAAAGTTATGTCCTTTTGAATTACGTACCGACCTTTGTTCTTACGATATTTTAAAGTTGGGTTGATAAAGTTTTCAAAATAAAATAAATAAAAAATCGTTTTTGAAATATGCTTTCACTGCCAAATATACTCACCAAATTATATCAAAATCGAAGACTATCAAAAAATTAGTTGTTGGAAAAAATTAAAAATAAAATGTTTAAAAATTCAAAAAAAAAAAAACATGGAAAATGTTCCGACATGCCCATATTTAAATTTATGTGTTGCTAGCCGATTTTAATGGTTTGATGGCTTATTTTAATCGTCTTGTGCTCTACATTTTCTAAATTTATTGAAATATAAATTTAGCCATTTCTTAAATGTTTTCGATTTTACTTTTTAACTTTTGTTTGTAGTTTTTACCACTTTTTTAAAATAAAAATAAAAAATATATAATTGTATACAAGCACTTTAACTAAGAGATGGGTTCAATTTTTTAAAGTTTTTTTTTGTTCAAAAATTTTTTAATTTTAATTTTTTACAGTTATATTAGTTTTTTGTTTTTATATACATCGAGAATATTTTTATGTTATTTTCAATTTATAACGAGCTTTCAACCTCCGTATATTTACAAAAATAAAGCAAATCAAACATATTAGCTAGGTTGATACTAGTATTTCGATCTGGCTAAAGATCTCATCAGAACCCGAAGTTTTAGAAAAGCTAGAGCCTATATAATAGGCAGAACTTTAACAAAAAACCTATTAATAATCAATGTTGCTCCATTCTTGTTTTTTACTTTATTTGAAAATATACAAAAGGTTTTTAATATTTTAATGTATTTCAAAATATTTTACATGTAAATTACAAATATTTGTAGTATCTTTTGTACACGAAAGTTACAAACCAAAATAAAACACATTCAAAAAATGGCAACCGTAATATTTAAATACCTTTAGAAAAAGCAGACTGCAAAACCATTAAAATCGGCATCTACCATTAAAATTGGCCCACTAGTTTTAAAACTTCAAAAAAACTATTCGATGCGGGTATCGGTAAGGGTAACGCTAATTTCTTTTATTACGGTAACTGTATTTTAGGGGTAACGATATTTTAGTTATTTCGGCAACTTTGTTTTAGCGGTAACGGTATTTTAGTTATTTTGGTAACGGTATTTTAAGGGTAACGTTAAGTTAGTTATTTCGGTAGTGTAAATGCACAACGATATTTTTAGCCCCATTATTCTTGAATTCCAAGGACTGGTTAGTTTATGATCAAACTTTGCGAAAATATATCTATTTACAGTGATTTTTCTTTTCAGATCTTGTCAGAATATTTTGGTGACGGTATTTTAAGGATATCACTATTTCAATTATTTCGGTATTTTAAAGATAATGGTATTTCAGTTATTTCGATAACGATATTTTAAGGATATTGATTCTTTGGTTATACCGGTCACGGTATTTTACGGATAACAGGCTTTCAATTATTTCGGCAACGCTATTTTAGGGATAGTCAGTTGAAAGGGTTTTGAATCGATAATGATATTTTAGTGGTATTGCCTACCATCCTTGCATTTTTCATGAATTTTTAAATTTTTTCCAAAAGTACGGGTCAAATATTTTTAAAATAAAAATAAAGATTTCAAAGCAAACAGAAAGGTGATGTCAAAAATCGTTCAGTTTGACAAACCATTTTAGTCATAAACTCAAAAATGACAATTCAATCAAAAAAAATTTTGAAATATTTTTAAAATTTATATTTACAATTTTTTATATATTTTTTTTTTTTAATGTTAAGTTTTCTTTGATCTTCTTTTATTTAAATTCTTCTTAGTTTAAACGAGCTCGAGATCTTTTTTTTTATTAATTATTTATTCCCAATATTTCGTCTCCACATTGGGTGACTTCTTCAGGAAACAATCATTACAACAAGTTTTTTTAATTCTAATAATTTGTCCCTGAAGAAGTCACCCAATGTGGAGACGAAATATTGGAAATAAATAATTAATAAATAAATGATCTTAAGCTCGTTTAAACTTTTTTATTATTTTTTTGTCATTAAGCGAAAAATTTAAAAGAAATTTTTAATTTTCAAGCACTTTTTAAGAAAAAAATTACTAGAATTGCAGAAATAAAATTGAAAACCATAAAAAAATCAATAATAAATGCAAATTCTTAATATTCAAGTACATAATTTACGATTTTTAATCCATAGTTAGTGTATATAAAACATGAAAATAAATGCATTTACTTCCGAACCCTAGATATATCAAACTTTAAATTGAAAGTGAGTTTGAAATCAAACAAAAGTTTAATTCAAATTTTATTGGCAAATATTTTCTAGCTCCAAAAACATGCAATGAACATCTGATTAGCTTTATTTTACAACTTCCTTGCAGAGATTGATTCGTGGTCTAAATGTTCGTGTTATCCGAATTTAATTAATTTCACTTTTCGAATGTTGTTCATTTTTATCGAGTTATCATGATTCCATAGATTTTCCAGTATTTCCATTAAAACTGCTCTACAAAATATAATAAATTTGAATAGTTATTTATACGCAAAGGAAAAATATGGTTAATTCTGGTTTTATTCATCACGTGATCTTTTAAATTAGGGAAGGGTCCCAAAGATGGACATGGTTTTGAAAGAATGCTCTGGATCAGAAATTGAATAATATATCATTAAGCTTTATACACCATATGAAAGTATAAGATGTTGAGCATCTTTTGGAAATTTTGTTTGCAGTTTTAATTTTGCAAACAAAAAAATGTTTAATCAACTTAAAAAAAAATGTAATTCCTTAAGAATGTTTAAACCAACCAATAAATTCAATGTAAAGATTTTAATACCAATTTTCTATTATAATTACATTTATGCAGAGAAATATTATAAGAGAATATAACTTATTGGGTCCTGGTATTCTCAGTAATGGAATAAAATTCGTACCGTATACAAAAATTTGACTTGAAAATTTCTTTAAAACTTCTTTGTTATTCACTTTTTATGATTAGAAAAAAAAAACTTCGTTTTATATTTTATTTAAAAAAAAAAACAAGAAAACGAGTGGATTCAAGACGAAACTTTTCTAACATAGTGGTAGCGGAAATAAAACTTGATTACAGTTGCCACTTTTGATATATTCATGTAATAACACAAAAGAAACACAAAGGTCCGATTTAGGGAACAGACCACAGTCACTCCCTTACAATTAAATTATAACTTTTCAACTTCTCTTAAAACGAAATTTGCATGATCTTCAAATGAATGAACAACATTTCACACAAAAATTACTGCTTTAAAAAAATCATTGAATTCTAAATTTGAAAAACTTTTATTTTCCTTTCAAATGGATTACTTTCTCCATTAAATGCATTTAACAATTTCTCCAAATTAAATACATTTACCAAAATGACACTCTCACAGTTGCAAATCTTTTATAAAAACTTGCAAATAATAAATAAAAGAATATAAAATGAGTACACTCACAACATTTTAGCAGTAACTTATAGCAGTTTATTTAAAAAGTAATCAGTAAACTTTGTTTTTTAACCCTTTCACTGCCGACTTTTTGTTTATGGATATATTTCTTTTTTGATTTCAAATTCTTGTTAACACCCATTAAATTAAAAAGAAAAAGGTTCACATATATACCCCCTCCCCCTAATTCCAACTAAAAAATGAGTCCTAAAATCGAGTTTTTGAAACTTCTCAGCCCAGTTTTACTACTAAAACATTCGAATTTTTTTTTATTTTGTTCTGGTCATAAGATTCTAGCTTTGCTAGTTTATTAGATACACCAAACGCCCTTTTTCGGAGATAAAGGCTGATTAAAAAACTTAGAGCATGTTTACAAATATTGCCACTATATTGCCCTGATGAACAGCGTATGTATAAAACGATTTTTTTTATGACCAACATCCCAATGAACATATTTAAATAAAAATATAAACTTTTATAGCATTGTCAAATTTTTTATATATTTTTAAAAATCTGTACGATGTATTGCACAAGGGTAGGAATAAATGTATATTTAAACTACAAAGAAATATATTTTTTAACTTATTTTGATTTGATTTATTTTCCAAGAAAATGAAAATTATTCAAGTTCCAGGCCATACTCTATTTTTCTTTATTAGGATATTGTCCTAACAAATAATCTATAGAGTTTTTGTGTTCAAATTTATTAATTGATCACATTCAGAAATGTGTTGATAGATTTATTTAGGGAATTTTCTAGGTTCACATCATCAGAACACGTTTTGAAAGAAGTAACAATCCCATGCAAAACATCAAGCATTCATATAAACTAGTTTTCTCACTAAATGAGAACTAATATATGAGCTCGAAGTTAAAGATTATCACCATTGGTCAAAAAATAAATTGAAAACTTGTTTGTTGTGTGCAGGGTCTACCTTTGGTAGATATTCAATACACGTTTTTAGTTTTTTTTTTTCCTTTTTATTTGTACACTTGTTTTGTTAAAAAATAAAATGTACAGGGGGAGTAGTAAACAAGACCGTACTTTGTCTTTTATGCAAGTTTGATATAATTTGTATTACAAATTTAAAATTTTCTTTTTAACAAAAAATTCTTTATTTGAACCAACAAGTTACTGATAGTAAAAATTTAAGAAAACTTATTGAGTTTAATAACTTGGGAGTTCATTTTTGATAGTTAAAATAAAATAAAATATTTTATTTTTACGGATTTGTGAGTTTTTTTTCTAATTTTTTTATTTTATTTTTGATAGAAAAAATAAAAGATTATTTTTTTTTTGAGATAATTTTGTAATAGTTAAAAACAAATGAAAAAACATTTTAGTTAGTCTCTTTACAGGAAGAAGAAGAAGAAAACATTTTTATTGAAACATTTTACAGACACAAGGGATACACCAGACTGCCGCAGTTTCGTCACCCTCCTGGGACTCGTCAGTGGTTAATTTATGTGCTCTATATGAAAAACTTTTTTTTTACTTTTTTTTTTGTGTCGTACTGGTATTCGAACTCACTGGCTTAGCATCAAGCTATGCATCGTAATCTCACCTCTTAACGAGTTGAGCCACGGTCGACACAGCAATGACTGTGGCTAAAGTGGAGTTTTGTCACACTACGTACACACAAGTATTGTTTCGATCAGAAGAGACAGAATTAACTAATACCAATGCACAATTCATTTCTCAACTAGAACATTTGATTTAAAAGTGCATATTCCATTGATTTTAACGACAAAATATTGTGAGTGAATACTTTGTTTTTTAGTTTAAATTTGGTTAAGTTGTAGGTGGTGGCAGTATTTAGAATAGTTTGTAAAGCCCTAAAATATTGCAATAACTGGTTCCTGTTTGTTGCACACACACACACACACACACTATCTCATATTGTTAACTCATTCAAATTATAAGTTAGTGTGTTCTGCAAAATTTTATTATTATATCCCAGCATACCATTATCGGAGCGCTCTTATATATGAGCTCATATATGAGCGATTTTATGAGCTTCTGTGAGTGTTTCCTGCGTGCATATTTCTGGGCTCATAAACGATCGATTTTATGACTTTCTATGAGTGTTTCTTGCGTGTAAATTTCTGAGCTCATAAACGGTAAATTTTATGAGTTTTTTATGCGTGGTTTCTGCGCGCATATTTCTGAGCTCATAAACAATAGATTTTATGTGCTTTTTATGAGTAATTTCTGCACGCTGACAGATAACGGTAAATTCCAGCTAAGCAGAAGAAAGAAGTTACACAAATTGATTCATTATTGAATTTTTTTGGAAGCGTAAAAACAAAATTGTGATTCAGTTTATTTAATTCATTTTAATACCATTTTACTTTAACAATACAAATATGTTAACTTATTGAATAAAAAATCCTATTTTGAATTATCTGTTTTTCGTCATTTTCAGGATACTATTTAGAGTTTTTGATGCACGCAAAATGAGGCTCAAAACTGTTATTTTATGCACTGGAATAAGAGCTCAAAATGCGTTTTACTCTTTTATGCATAAAATTTAGTTAGAGCTCTTTCATGAGTGACCAGTTTAGTGGAAAAAGCCACTCAAATATGAGCGTTTTATGACTGTTTATGATTATTTTATGAACTCATTATGAGCGTCAGCGTTCCGACAAAAGAGTCTTTATGAGCTCATTTAGAGCGCATATGGTATGCTGGGATGTTTGTGTCCAAGCCATATGCGTAAACTAGCTAGAGTATAAATATTATTTAATTTTGCTACTGCATACTTTTATAGTGTAGATTCTGTGGTCTAGTTTTTAGCTAACAACTACACTCACAATATTTTAACAGTAACTGATTATAGTTTATTTAAAATGTAATCAGTAAACGTTTAAGGATACACATTTAAACTACAAAGAAATATTTTTTTAATCATTTATTACCATTTATTAAAAAAAAAAATCTATATATTAATACTCGTACTGTGTCGTTGTACCAGTTATTATTTTCATTTAAAATTTTGTTTTTACAAAAAATTCTTTATTTTCGTTAGATTAAAAAATCACAGTAAAAATAAAAGAAAAACTGTTGTTTTTAATAATTTGGGAGTTAGTTTTTGATAATAAAATCGTTTATTTTTACGTATTTGGGAGTTGATAAATTTGTTTAAGTAAAAATATATTTTTTACTTGATTTTTTATTTTTGATAGTAAAAATTAAAGAAAATCGTTTATTTTTACGGATTTAAAATTTTTATTTTATTTTTTTATTTTTGATAGTAAAAATTAAAGAAAATCGTTTATTTTTACGGATTTTGGAGTTTTTTTTTTTAAATTTGATAAATTTTTTTAAGTAAAAGCAAAAGAAAATCGTTTATTTTTACGGATTTTAAAGTTTTTAATTTTATTTTTGATAGTAAAAAATAAATAAATCGTTTATTTGTCGTATTTTTTTTTATTTTATTTTTTATTTTATTTTTTATTTTATTTTTTTTTTTTTTTTATTTTTTTTTTTTTTTTATAGTAAAATAAAAGAAAATATTTTATTTTTATTGGTTTTGAGTTAATTTTTTATAGTAAACATATTTACTTTATGTATGTTTTTACACATATTATTCTGTTAATTTTTTCATAGTTACAAATAAATGAAAAATAAATTAAATTTAATTGAAAAGTGAGTAGACCGGTTTTTAACTATATGTTTAGTAGTTTTCACGTGCTTATTCCTTTGTTTTTAACGACAAAATATTGTGAGTGTATATATTAGATAGAGTATCATCCATGCTTTATCTATAATTTTGCTACTTGGTATGTTTTTCAAAAATTTAATTGTTTTTTTCTTTGTTTGTTTCCGAAAACCATTTTAATTTTTCATTATGCTAAAAATATACACACCACAAACAACTGACACACATAGTACCAACAAACAATACATTAGGATAACTACATTTTGGATTTAATTTGAATTTTGATTAGGGTTGGGTTGTTATATATTTTTTTTTTTTTTAATTCTTTTGTGTGACACGAGGAAGATTATTCAACTTCGATATAAATAGTTTTTGTTAATATTTATTTTAACGAAAGTGAAAACAGAAGCTATTTTGAAAAATTGACGACTTGATGGGCCAATGTAAGTGAATTGCAGATTTCTTCCGAAATTTTAATTGAAATAAAAATGTTTAAGTTGTAAAACAATTAATTTCATTTAATTTGATAATTAAATTATTTTTTTATTTTTTTTTTGGGTAGCAGGAAAAAAAATTCTGGCTTCCTGTTTTCTAAAAATAAAAATTAAAATTTAATGAACTTCAACTGAAAAATTGACAAAAATACGCATGTTTGGTTAAACATTTTAGAGTTATTTTTATTAACCCATTAAAAACACGTCATAGATCCCCTAGATACTTTTCAACGAAACTTTGGAGGCATTGAATATTGCTTGATTAAAAAATGTTTGTAATTGGTTTTGCTATTTGGCGCTCTCTAGTGGAAATATTGAAATATTTTATATACAATAATACAAAAATTACAATTCTTGTACACTAACGTAATCGATCCAACCTACAGTATATACATATTAAATGCTGAGAAAAATAATGTATTTGCCTAATTAAAATCATGCAAAAATTAAATGTATGTTCTTGGGTAGGAGGATGTTTTCAGAAAAAATTAAAATTTAAATTACATTTGTACATTACAGAAAATTTAACATTAAAGCAATTGAAAATAAAATGCATTTTTAGGAACATTTTCTATTCAGTCATATGAACATTTAGTATAACATTCTTTAAAGCAAAATGGTTTTTGAAATAGAATTCAAGTTATTTTGTGATTTTTTTAGAATATCAGTAAGAAACGATTATAAAAAGAAATCAAAAGCTTGGAAACAACTAAATGCATCAGTTCATGTATCCTGCTATTGTCAATTAGTTATTTACTCGGATTCGCTATTAATTAAATGTCATTTAACCTTCAAATTTCATCAACGTACGCAGCACAACACAGGCTTGTTTTAACAATTTTTTTAATGGTAAATAAACAATTTAAAAAAGTTGTTACTTGATTGTCTTAAAAAATCAATAAACAACTTTTAGAAACAATTTTAAAATAAAAATTAAAAATTAAACTAAAATTTTATGAGTAATTCAAAAAAATTTTAAAATATTCAATATTTGCAATACTGCAAATATTTAAAAAAATTATTTTTTTTTATAAAATTTCATAAAACATATTATTTGGCTCTGTGTCTAATTAATTGGCATTGGGTCTGGACCCATAGTGAATTAAGTTTGTCTTCCAAGGGAGGTATTCCGACCCGAACTCGCAGATTTTAATAAACTTTGGATATGTTGTAAAGAAGCTCAATCTCTCGTTTAAGGCTTAAACTGTAAGGTTAAAAATTCAGTTGATTTTGTATACAAACTTCCCTTTAGTTTACGAAAACTAGATTTATTTGTACGCAGGGTTTAATCACTCCAGAAAACAAAAATATTGATACCAATTTTGCTTATATATTGGACGCAGAGTTGTCAAATTGTTGAAAGGCTCTTCCGGAAAAGTCACATAAAAACCGATCGATTTCGAATATCGCAAAAAGCTCAGAGACCCCCTCGATTAAATTTAATAGGCATTGCAATGCATTATTTTGGGCTTAAATTTAATTTTTTTTTGTCCCATTAAACTTGATTTAAATTAAAAGTTTGAAAAATTTGATACCAACAACGTAGAAGCAATACGTATAAATCTTGTTTTACCGTGACGAACGTGACATTAGAATCAAAAATTTCCTGTTTGATGATCTTTATATACTCCGTTTGAATTTTTTATAGTTAACTGTTGTTGTAACAAATAGTCTGTGATAGGAGTTTACTTGCATCGTTGCTCGTAAAGAAGGAAATATGTAGAGAAAATGCTACTGAAAATAAAAAAGTAGACCAAAAACATGAACGCAACATTTTATCACAATGACAACTAATATATGCCGTGGCCTTTTTTAGCTTAAACACAGAAAAAAAATTAGTCATTTGCAAACTAAAATTCGGCTAACAACGACAGAAATCGGTTGGTACAACTGAAAGTTGGCTTTCACAACAAAATTTAGTTAATGCAACTGAATTTTAGTTGCAACTACCGTAATATTCAGAATTCACATTTGAAAATGGTTGACTTAACCGAAGTTATTGGTTGTCGCCAGGGTTGTCAGATATGGCGATTTCCCGCCAAACATTGCGATTTTCAAAGTCGTTTGGAGATTTAATTTTTAAAATAGCGACTGGCGATTTTTATCGCGATTTTTCGAGTGAATGGCGATTTCCTTGGGGATTCTAAAAGCACAAAATTCCGGCACTGGAAATTTATTAGCAGAATATGATTTTTCGCATAAATTATTTACAAACATGATTTATTTTACTAGAATTTGAATTTAAATTTCTAAATTTTAACACATCGTTTTCGATATGTCTTGTTTAGTCGATATTTTACCAGTTTTTTGGTAACGATTTTTAATGTGTAAGTAATTTGGCGATTTTGGAGAACTTCTTTCGAGTATAAAACTAAAATTTACTATATATTTTGTTACTCAGATTTACAAAAGTTTTTGGTTATAGAATTTTTTAAATTCTGAAATTATACGTACAGTTAATTTGAGTTATTTTGTTGCAGCTCCTTCTCTTCATAAATAGGCTATTGTGAACTAGAATTATAACTAAATTTTTAGTTTTTAACAAACTATCTGAGAATAATAATAAAAAAAAAATCGTTAATTGTTTTATTTTATGTTTATTTAAGTCGTCAAAAAGCATTTTAGAGTGTTTTACTTCACCAAGAACTAGAAAGTGTTTTTGGAGATTTAGGGCGATTTTTTTAACGCAAAAATTCGACAAAGATAATGTGTGTCGATTTTTGACGATTATCATTACTCTGTTTGGCGAAAAATAGCAAAATAAATCTGACAACCCTGGATATACCTACCACAACACACTTTTCAATTCGGTAGGCAATTTATATTTCTGTGTGTAATAGCATACATGGGACTAACGAATTAGGTGGACTAAGGAAATGATGATTTCATTACCATTACATTGATATCAATGGAAATGCAAATATTTTAATTATCATTTTTTTAAATAATGATAATGATTTGATTATTTAATTTCATTGATTAACGAAAATGATTTCAAATTTTATTGCGATTAATAATGAACCAATTAAAAAAAAGCCCTCGCTCAAACTCGAGCAAATTTGAAAGAAAATATTAATTAATTTTCAGTTTGGTTTGTAAGCAAGTTAAGTAGAACGAATTGGAACGATATAAATTGGAACACTAAACACAAAATGGACAAAATGTTTGCTCCTCAGGAGTATTAATTATCCCGGGTGCATGAAATAACCCCCACTGAAATAACCCCCACCGTCGAAATGAAATAAGCCCCACTGAATTTGTGCCCACCGAAAATGAAATAAGCCCCACCAAATTTGTGCCCACCAAAATGAATTAATCCCCACCAAAATGAATTATTCCCCATCAATGAAAATGAATTAGCCCCCACCAAATTTGGTGGGCATTAAAATGAAATAATACCCACGTATTAAAATGAAACTTTGCCCACCGAAAATGAGATAAGCCCCACTTTACATTATTTATATTTTTATTTTATAAAATAAAACTTTTACAAAAACTTCATGTAATTGATAATAATAAAAATAAATAAGTTTTTCTGTTTTTTCCTCCAGTAGGACGCGGCAGGTGGCTTCGCTCAATAAAGTTTTCCTGCCCGCGACACAAAACAATAAACATTTTTTTTTAAATTTTTTTTTTCACGTTGAGATTAAATAAATGGAATATTGATTTAAATTGGATAACACGATATTCTTTAAAAGAAAATATAGTCAACTTGGTTTTATTTTCATTTTTGTTGGAAATAAAGTCAACCTGTGAATTTGACTTCATTTCCATTTTTGTTTTATTTCAGTTGGTGTTATTGGACCCCACCGTGTCCTTCTAAAATATGGATACACCTTTATGTCAACATAAAAGGGCAAATTATTAGTTTTTTACCAACTAAGGAACCTGGTGTTATGGGCACGAATGGATTTTTAATAAGAAGAAATGTGTTTTTTTAATTGAAATAACGTATTCTTTTTTCGTACTTTCTAATATCACCTTTACAAAATAAAACTAGTACTGTAAAAGTAGGAATTAATTCACCTTTACAAAATAAAACTAGTACTGTAAAAGTAGGAATTAATTCAAAAACCAAGAATTGATATTAGAATTAAAATGAATTAAACCCCATCAAAATGAATTAATCCCCACCAATGAAAATGAATTAACCACCACCAAATGTGGTGGGTAATAAAATGAAATAATACCCACGTATTAAAATGAAACTTTGCCCACCAAAAATGAGATAAGCCCCACTAAATTTTTTTTATAAATTTGGTGGGGCTTATTTCATTTCGGCGGTGGGGGTTATTTCAGTGGGGGTCATTGCATTCACCCAATTATCCCTGATAATACAAATAGGCAAGGTCTGGGAAGGATCCAAAGGGATTAATTTTTTATGAAACAATTAATTATTTGTTTACCCATATACGTACGTGAAAATTAAATTTTAAACACTCTAATAATATGGAACAATGGTCCAAAATAGAACGATATGGAATGGAACGGAGAACACGTGGACTCGGAACACTTAACACATATGCATTATCGGTATGTGTTCCGTGGGTCAAGTTTTAAAAAATAGTTTTCCGTTTGTCGATATCTCGCTAAGTTTTCGGGATACTAGCCATTTTATAAAATTGCGTTGTTTTAAATTGGCCGGTATCTCCGAAATTTTTTTTTTTTTTTTATTTATTTATTTAAGTCTACGGGATAGATCCCTACAGACATTTTTCTTAAAAATAATAAATTAAAATAGTGTTTTAAATCTACGTATTTAGGAACAATATTATATTGCGTTTAATTACGTTAATATTTGTGGAAAAATCTATTAAATTATAAAATGTATTAAAGTCGTCGCATAATCTTCTAAATGGATCAGCATTAGCATAGTTTACGCGAAAGTAATCAATATATAATGGACTGAAGTAACGTGTTGGACGTTGAGGAACGTTAAATGTAAGACTGTTCACCAAAAATTCAGAGCAAACGTCGCCATTTATCAGGTTGATTAAGAATGTTACATTTAGCATTTTTCTGCGGCTAATTAATGAAGGTAATTTAATTTGAGCTAACCTTGATTTATATGAAGGAAGATTAGTAGGATCAGGAAAAAGATTTCGTAAGCAAAAAATTAAAAATTGTTTTTGAACAGACTCAATAAGATTACTGTTAACGTCGTAATACGGATCCCAGACAACGCAGCAGTATTCCAAAATTGGTCTAACAAGAGACGTATATAATTGTTTTGTAATGCTTGTATCAGTAAATTCTTTAGCCCAACGTTTAATAAAGGCAAGTACCCCACGAGCTTTATTAGATGTCATAGTAATATGTTGAGTAAATGTCAGTTTTGTGTCCAGTAAAACACCGAGATCGAGAAAAACATTTACGAACTCCAACTGATGTTCACCAAGAAAATATTGACCAAGATCTCCAGAATTTCTAGAAAAACGCATGTACTTGCATTTACTTAAATTCAAATCGAATAAATTTAGATTGCACCAAACGAAGAAACTATTTAAATCACGTTGAAGGTAAGCTCGATCACCAGAATCTTTATAGCTAAGGAAGATTTTAACGTCGTCAGCATACATAAGCACGTTAGAAAATTTAATTATAGATGGAACATCATTTATAAATAGAGAAAATAAAATTGGACCCAGGTGGCTGCCTTGCGGTACCCCAGAATTTACAATTATTTTCTTAGATGAGGTATTATTAAACAAAACACATTGCTCTCTAGCAGTTAGATAAGATTGAAACCAGTTTAAACAGTTTTTTGTAAATCCCATCAAGTACAATTTTTTAAGTAAAAGGCAATGATTAACTTTATCGAAAGCTTTGCTGAAATCAGTGTATATTACATCAGTATGTTTTCCTTTGATGAAACCACGGTTAATTAAAGTTGTAAGTTCTAATAGATTTGTCACTGTTGAGTATCCTTTACGAAAACCATGTTGAACCGATGATAATATGGAAGAGACTTGATGACATAAGGAATCAGTGATGCATTTTTCAAACAGTTTGGGTATTGCACTTAGTTTAGCTATACCTCTATAATTGGTAACATCAGATTTACTACCAGATTTAAATAGTGGGATAATGTAGGACTCTTTCCAAATTTTTGGGAAATAGCCATGTTTAATAGACAAATTAAAGATGATAGATAACGGAGTTGCTAAGGAATTAGCACAATTTTTTAGAATGCAGCTAGGAATACCATCAGGGCCGCCTGAATAAGACGATTTAAATTTTATTAAAGCGCTAACAATAGAAGACGTGTCAACAAGAGGAAATGAAATTGATGGATGTTCAGGTATAGTAAAAGGATAAATATCAGAACTATCATATTCAGCATCTGTGTATGTAGTGGCAAAAAAGTCAGCAAACATGTTACTGATCATCAAATCATCGCTAGATTCATGATTTAAATATTTCATTACTGGAGGGTAGCCGTCAGATTTTCTTTTAGAATTAACAAACTTATAAAAAGATTTAGGGTCACGTTTAAAGTTTAGTTTTATGTTATTAAGGTAATTTGTGTACAACTTTAGATTCAGCAAGTTGTATTCTGCGCGGGCTACGGAATATTTACCATACTCCATAAGTGAGCCAGATTTTTTATACTTTTTAAACCGTTTATTTTTCAAATTTTTCAGTTTAGTTAAAGATTTTGAGTTCCATGGAGGACCGGATTTTTTCATTACAGTGTGCTTCGGGATACATTCATCAAAGTAACCAAAAATAATTTTATAGAAAGAAAATATCATTGTGTCTATAGCATCTGATGATCCATTAGAAAATGACAAAATTTGTAGCCAGTTTGTGTTACAAAATAAGGAATTCAAATCGTTGTAGTTCGCCTTTTTAAAACAGTAATACTTAACATTATTCAAATGCCTTTTTGACTTAGTAACGAATGGCAAGTTGCAAATTAATTCAATAGCAGGGTGATGATGGTCTTCAGGTCTGGTAATAGGATTAGAGCGAGTCAAGGTACAATCAGCCGGTTCATTTACAAATACCAAATCTAGTAACTTTTTATTTTTATTATAAATACCATTTATCTGGAGAAGCCCTAAATCCGACATGTTGTTTAAAAATTCTTCATAAGTATCCTTAATATAAATGGGAGCATACATAAAAACGTCCGGTAAAAATTTCCAAGTTAAATATGGCATATTAAAGTCGCCAAAGACAAACATAGAGTCCTCAGAATTTGTTGTTTGAGCAACAGATTTAATGGCTTCAGAGTGCTGAGAAAAAATCAATTTATCAGTCAATTTATCAGTACTCGGAGGAATATATGAACAGGTTATAAAGACTTGTTTACGATTTAACTTTATTCTTACTCCAATAAATTCGATATTGCAAATAGGGTCGGTAGCAATTTCAACCGAAGGTAACTGGTTAGACACAGCAATTAAAACACCTCCACCAGTAGTATTAGTAATTCTATCCCGTCTATAAATCTGATAATTATTACACAGTATTTCAGTATTTAAAGTTTTGCAACTAAGCCAGGTTTCTGTGAATACGATGACGTGGTAATTGAGCGCGAAACTTTCAATATATAAAGAGGATAGTTTTGAATTAATTCCATTAACATTTTGGTATACGATACTTAAATTTTCAAGGTTTTTAGTTAGTTTTTTGGAGAATTTAGCATACGTGGAATACGAGCAGTATTATTTGAATTTTGGTTATTACGTGGAATATATTCTCGGACGAGAGCGTTTTCCGGCCAGAATCCAGGACTAACAACACGATCAAAAAATTCAAATGGTACCATAATTCTGAAGGAGGCAATACTTCTTTGCTCGAAATTTCTAAATTTATATGTCGAGATAACGGCATCGCATTTCAAATTTGATTTTATATAATGATTAATGTCAATAATTGTAGTTTCAGAAGCAAAGCGTGAAACAAATATCGATTTTTCTGGGGGTATTACTCTTAACGGATTTGAAGGAGTTTCATTATTATTTGTATTTGAATTTAAATAATTTCGATTTACATTTAACGAGATAGGGCAAAACGGACAAAAATCCACAGAAGTATTAATATACACTACTAATACAAATAGGTTAGGTCCGGAAAAGATCCTGACGATTCCATTTTTTTTACAAAGCAGCAACAAGGGATTTATTTTTTTTTTTTATTTTTTTTAATATACATTTAGATACTCCGATAAAACAAAGTAATTAATATTCCAATTCCACTCGTTCCACATTCCATACCGTTCTTCATGTATAGTTTTAAAATTCCACTTATTCTCCGTTCCATTAAATTTCGTTGCCAATATGAAATATAGCAATTCCACTCAATGCTTGTTTTATTCCATTCGCTTCGAATTAAAAAAATTATTTCAAAAAAATATGTGTTTTTACTTTCGAACCCAGAATTTTATGCAAACAAATGTTTTTTTTTAACAATTGTAATTAGTTTTTTTATTAATAATGATTTTTCTAAAGGAAAATATTTTAATATCATTAAATGGTAATCAAATTTTTTTTTATATTCATTAGTATCAACTAATGGTAAAGAAATTTCAATGGTAATGGAAACTTTCCATGTACCGAAGGAGTCATTTGCCCTTTTTATATATATTAATTTTTTTTATCACGAGCTTTCAACCTCTGTATATTTGCAAAAAATAAAGCGAATAAATTATTTAAGCTGCGTTGGTGCATGTATTTAGATTTGGCAAAAGCTCGTATTTAGATTAGATTATATGGCACTATGTACCGCGACCAACTTAGGTCTTTTGTGCTGCCTAAAGTTACCCTAAAGATTCAAGCTACCTATAAAGCCAATAATCCTATTAGGCAAAACCTTCATAATGTCCGAAGGGGAGACAAAGCGATCGCCAAGAAACTTGGCACGTCTTTCACAAAGCCTTGGACATTCGCAAAGAACATGCTCCGATGTCTCAGCTACCAGTTCGCAAAACCTACACTCATCTGTGTCCGAAAGACCCCTTTTGCGCAGGTGGTATCTGAGATTGCAGTGTCCAGTCAGGTAAGACACCAGGGTACTCAAGTTACCCCTCCCGAGGGTCAAGAGTCTCCTCGATCCTGCACTGGAAAAATAGATTAATCTCTTAGCCTGTCGTTGGCCAAGAGAGTTTTCCCAATAGAGAGAGAATTCTGATTCCCTCCACGACCCGAGCTTCTCCCTAACATACCCCAAAGGTATACCACAGAATGGTTCAGTGCCAATAAAGGGCCTTCGGGCCCCGCAATTAGCAAGACAATCTGCCCTTTCGTTGCCCTCATGCTCCTCGTGACCAGGAACCCACCCTAAGGTAAGCGAGTTGCTCCCGCCAAGTCGGTTAAGAGCCAGAATGCATTCCATTACCAGACCAGATGACACCTCATAGGACATTAAAGCCCTTAATGCCGCCTGACTGTCAGAAAGATTGTAGATGCGAGATCTAATAGTGCCCCTTCGTAGACACTCCTCCGCGCAGACACAGATAGCAAAAATCTCTGCCTGAAAAATGGAGGGGTATCTACCCATGGGTAAGGCCCGTTGGAAACCTGGTCCACAGACACCCGCACCAGTGTCACCATTCGCATGCTTTGAGCCAATATCCTAATAAAGAAATATAGAGTATGGCTTCGAACTTGAATAATTTTCATTTTCATTGCAAAAGCTCGTATTAGAACTCGATGTTTGAGAGAAGCGTTAGCCTCCCGAATAGGCAGAACTTTCACAAAAAACCTATTAAAATATTTGTACACTTTGACTTTTTTATGAAAATACGATACTATTTTGTTCCAAGTTTTTTTAATCGGAATAGTATTTGGTAAAACCCGATTTTGGTTTACTCTCTACAAACATGAATTTGCACCTGGCCATTAAGTTATTAAACGAAAATCCTATTTTTTATTATATTTTATCTCTGAATTTAATTTATTAAATCTAAGAGAGCTAACAAATCTCTGCCATCATTTTCTTTAATTTAAACACCTGCTTTATTATCAGAGCAAAAAATAAATATCCTTTCACCTTTCAAATGTATTCTTAACCTGCTAATGAGGCAAAAAGTACAGGTAAAAAACATAATAGTAAAAGGCTCAAGCATGAGAAAAAAGTGGGCATTAAGTCTAAATGTTATTTTTTCGATAAATAAAAGACAAGTATAAATAAAAAGACAAAGCATATTTAAAAAGAACAACAACATTTACTAAACCAGGACTTTAAGACCAGTGGTTTCATTATACCAGAAAAAAAACAAGAACAATAATTGTCTTTTTGTACAAAAAAAAAAAAAAAAAAAAAAAACAACTAAAATACTTTTTTTCCTGTTTGTTTATACATTGAGGTTCATTATGGTAAAGTTTTTCTAACGGATGTAGTAGTAATTGTAAGAGTGTGTGTTAAATAATGCGGGTGTGCAAATTTGTGTTTGTGTATGTACAAAAAAAAAAAACATTGTGCTTAGGCCTTTATCTTTATTATCCTTATACCAATTATCCTAAATTATAATATGCCTCAAAGTTTTTGAAGAGTTTTGTATAACGTTCTCTAACCCTCAGTCGCTTTTTGTCTCTGTGGGTGTTCATTTGGATGTGTGGGTGTGTGTGTGTAGAAATATTGTGCAAAAAGAAAAACATAGACAAATTTATGAAAATGTTGTCGGTGTGTTGGTGTATTTGTATTAAGTTTGTTTGTATTTAGTCACGGATAATGTTTAGCTTTATTTTTTTTTTATAGGTAAACATTTAGCTTGTGTATGAAGATAGACATACCTATTCAATGTCTGATTGTTTGACAATGTGGCCAGGATTAACCTAAAACACTAAAAGGTACACATGAGGTCGTTTATTCCCTTAATGTTCTTGTTGTTCACATTGTTGTTTTGTTTATTTGTTTTTGTGTAAATTTCACTACGATATTGGTAAACACAGTTAAAAATTATTTTTGTAATAAAACTAATTAAAAGTGAAGATTACACAAAGCTGTACTTAACTCTACTTATGCACACGGCCTCTAATCAAAAGGCCTTAAAAAGTGTTAGAAAGAGATAAAATAAACTCCACGTCAATTTTTGACTTCACTTTCTAAGTAAACTTTCATACATTATTATTTTTAGGAGCCAGTTGGACCGAAGTTTGAATTTTTTTGTGTTAACCTTTTGCAACTGTAATTCAGAATATATCAATTGAAATTTAGAAAACATCAATTGAAATTTAGAAATTCCCTTTGAAATTCAGAAAACCTCAATATAATTTCAGAGTTTCTATTAGAAATTCAGAAAACATCAATTGAAATTCAGATATTTCTTTTGAAATTCAGAAAATATCAGTTTAAAGTTGGAAAATATTATTTGAAATTTGGGTAATATAAATTGAAATTCAGTATTTCTTGTATTATTTCAGAAAACATCAATTGATATTCAGAAAATATCATTTGAAATTCTGAAAATAGCATTCGAAATTCAGAAAAAAATAATTTAAATTGATATGAAATGTTTTCTTAATTTCAGTTGATATATTCTGAATTACAATTGATATTTTCTGAATATCAATTGTTAATTACTGAATTAAAATTGATGATTTTCTAAATTTCAATTAATATATTCTAAATTTCAATTGATATTTTCTGAATTTTAAATGACATTTTCTGAACTTCAAATGTATATTCTGAATTTCATATGGAAATATTTAATTGATTTTTGCTAGAGATGTCACGAATATCCTGCTAGTATTCGGTATTCGGCATATTCGGCGTGTTTTGACTATTCGGCCGAATACCGAATATCAGCACTATTCGTCAAAATTGTTCGGTGAAAATAAAATAGCTTTAAAAATTGTTATTGTTCATCAAAAAAAATTCAGAAAAATCAAGTTTCTCAAAAATAGTTTTCTTTAAAATGTCAAACACGGCTGTTTATATCGATTTAAAATAATTTTTCAACCTAAACCAGTATTATAGTTCAATTTAATTTCGCCAATATTTATAATACAGTGTATTATTATATAAAAATTAATGAAAGAAATACTCGGAAAATATTCGGTATTCGGCAAAGTGGCGAATATACTATTCGTGACATCTCTAATATGTTCTGAATGTCAAATGGAAATAGGAATTCTGAATTTTTATTGATATTTCCTGAATTTCAATTACAAAAGGTGCAGTTACGATGTCTGCGATATTACAACGAATTGTGATTGCGGGCTGTATACCAGCCGTTAGATCAGATATTTTTGTTTCCGGACTGTAAATATCGGCCCGACGGTTTTCCTAATAAAGTCAAAGTTGCGATAGTGCATTTTTGACTTCATTTTGGCGGTCTTGTCATTTTGCAAAAAATCACATAAAATGGCTTTGATTTGGTAATATCATTAGGTCAAAACATAGACTAATTTAAACGATTTTCAGTAGGGTTCATCGTATATAATGAGTTCATTGATACATCACATTGGGATTGACCGAGAGTGTTCAAATTTCATTAATTTTTGGTGCACTCAGAGAGCCCATAGAGCTCACTATTAACTTCATTTTAAAAAACTCGTGATTTTTTAACGGTTTTAATTTTCAAACAAATTCAAAAATTTCCAAAAGTATATATTCGAAAGTTGTTATCGGACTTCCTGTTTCAAAGAGCATTAGATTCGTATGATGAAATTTCGATGCAAATGACATTTTTAGATGTGTTTATGAAATTGTTCTCTCCACCAGACAACCGATTTTAAACTTTGTTGTATTAGAAAGTTATTTATATTTTAGAAAAGTTGAAAAAAAAATTAATAACAACATTGAAAATAAAAAGTTGAAAAAAGCTGGAAAAAAGTACAATATAAAGTTATCTTTTTTCATTTTGTATTAAGCTCCAAGAATTTATAACTGATTGCAGTTTATTTAAAATGGGCCACTCCGGGGATTGTGGAGGCCATTCGAGAAGATTTATTTTAGAAGCTTAAAAAATTCATGGTTTTACTGCTTAGGATCGTTGTCTTGTTGGAAAAAATGTTTATTTTCCAAGCCACATTTCAAAATTTTCGGAAATGATATCGATATATCGTCACCTAAAATCCAAAAGGCCGTGAGTAACAAAAAATTCAAAATTGATTTTTTCATTGATTACGTTGTAGTTAATCAAAATACACCTTCACATAAAATTTTGCACGTTTACGTCGAAAGCACCAATTTTATTAACGAAAATGTAAAGACCGTAACTGTAATTTCAAAATATTTCTTAACAAAAAAAACGTGTAGTATTTTGTCTTTTATGTAATGATTAACACTATTTTTTTGTGTAACCAATTATATTTGATTTCATTTTCCCGTAATGAATTAACAACTTTAAAAATTTTCTCGAAATTTTTTTTTTTCGTGGAAGTTGTGGTGTAATGGTTTGCGCGTTGTACTGTTACACAGATGGTCCCGGGTTCGATTCCCGGTGATGACAATAACAATCTAGAAAAATAATATATATGAGTTTTGTATCCCTCATATGTATCGCAGCGCCCGCCTTTGGTGTTCCCATAGCACTTAACCACACCGAAGTAAAATAATGAATCAGGGTTATGAATAGCGAGCAACAACTGTTCTAAGACTTATCATCTCGCTCAATTACAGTGTTGCCATGTTTGAAGCCATTCATCTGTTCCCCGTCTTTCACTTCTCTACTATCCCCTTTCTAAAGAAAGCAACACATTAATTAATAGGAAGAATTTCCTGAGTGTTGTTCTCTTGAAAAAAAAAAAAAAATTAAATAAAAAATGTTAAAATGTGTTTTGTTTTCAATATACTCATAACAAATATATACAAATACAGAAGTTGAAGTTGCAGTTTTTTAATTACTGTCGAAAAGGAGTATTTTTTTAGTTTAAACGTTTGATTTATTTTTTGCATACATTTTTGTATTGGTTTCAGAAAAATCGATTACCAAAGGCCGTAACCACATTACTTAAAACCTAATATCTTTGCATGCATTTTTTTCTCAGAAACAAATCCGTCTTAATTTCTTAAGCATAATTCTAAAATTCGAATACTAAACTTCAAGTAATTTTTCGTTTATAATGTTTTTCGTCACTCCTGTAAAAAAATAAAAAATGTAGTTACGGCCTTTTGGATTTCAGGTGACGATATGCATAATTTTCCATCGATTGTTACCAAATTTCCAACTCCAGACCACGCAAAACATCCAAAACCATAATATTCCCACCGCGCTTCACTGTTTTTTTTTTTAATATTTTTGTCAAGAAGTTTTTCTCCGAGTCTGGTCCATACTCTGGACATACGTTTGTTGCCAAATAGCTCAAATTTACGCTCGCAGCTCTATACAACCATTTTGCCAGAAACTGATTGGTTTATCTACGTGTTCTCTGGCGAAAGCTAGTCAGTGCACTAAGTTTAGTTCAATTCATAAAATTATGTGAAACTCCAGTTTATGATCTTAATGAAATTGATATATGTGATAAATTTGAAAAGAGACACGTATTTTTTTTAGCTGCCCACTATCGTATTCAGTGGTTAAAAAGTGGCCTCAAAAATTAACCCATTTTTCACTTTATTTCGTGTTTTATTATTTTTATAAAAGTAATGCAAAGACTAAGCTAATGCCATATCCCTTATTTTTTCTCCTCTATCACATATCCAAGTTGCAATACGATCGTAGAGAATCCATCGGGAGACTCTCCTTGTTGGGGAATCCTCCTTGTTAGATATTAAATATAAACAAAATCAACTGAAAAATACAGTTTAAAATTTGTACACAATTGCATTTAAATGCATGGATATTTGCAGTTATTTTTATCCAATAAAATATTAATTTTATATTGGTTCGCACTGTTCCGCAATCTTTAGTGTTCCAGCTGGTTGCCCACAGGGCTCATGCCTCTCACCAATACTCTACAATTTATATACATACGATCTTCCCCAACTCGAGTACTGCACAGTGTCTGTTTTTGCTGACGATACGGCCATTCTTAGCTCGGGAATGTTTGCCAATGATGTTATAACTGAATTACAGAGGGCTTTAATTGAATTATCGACGTATTTCAATAAATGGAAAATTATGCTGAACTTTGAATAAACACAACCAATATATTTTACTAGGAAACGGAAACCTTGTTATATCCCACAAATAGGTATTAGCATGAATAATCATTTGCTTCAATTCGAACAAACAGTTAAATATCTAAGTGTAATACTAGCCCCAAAAATTAAATTTAAGGACCACATTCCATATGTTTTGAATAAAATTAATATTTAAATCCATATGCTGTATCCCTTTATAAATCGAAATTGAATATTAAATATAAAAAACAAACAAATCATACTCAATATTTCATGCAGTCATGTTTTATGCAGCCCCTGTGTGGGGACTTAGTGCAAAATTCCATATTAAAAAATTACAAATTTCCCAAAACAAATTACTTAAGATGATTTATAATCTTCCTTGGTATTTTTCTACCCAAAGAATACATGCACTTGCAAATAGAGAACTAGTGGAGAATAAATTAAACAGACTCTCGGAGAGCTTTCATATCCGTTGTATTAACTCTGAACACTTACTCTACGGTTTGAAGAGTAAGTTTTACCTAAAATCTAAAATTTTGAAATAGGGTTTTGAAAATGTTTTACTCCGAACTCTTTATATATGTATGTATATAAACATTATTAATTAAGATAAATTATTAAGAAGAATGAGATAAAATCTTCAACTCTTTGTACAATTATTATATAAGGAAATAATGTAAATGATATATTACACAAATCAAATAAATAGCACACTGCTACAAAAAAAAATTTTTTGTCTGAACTTGAAAACCGACCTAGTAGGGGTTGTAGGCCTAGGTGAGGACATACAAAAACCGTTTTCAAAAATTTTGAAACGCCCTCAAAATGTTGAGTTATTTTCAAAAAAACAGTTTTAGGGTAGGTCGTAGCACTTTAGTACAGGGGTGCCCAAGGCCTATGCGCTTGGTGCTCATTTGTTTTTGTAAAAACACTTAGCTATAGGCTGTGTGTTTTAATACACATATAGAGCGCTCAGCACTAGCAATACGAAATACACAAACAACTTTATCTTATTAGTTTTTTTTGTCGTTCTTCACTGTATACACGCAAGCGCAAAGCAACAACACTTTCGTATGCTTTGCTGGTAAACATTGAAATATTTTTTTCTTTTTTCTTTGTATGTATTGGTTTTTACAACAAAAAATATTGAATAAAAATTAGTTTTTCTTTAAATGTATTGGTGTTTGCTCTTCCATAAGGAACTTTTGGGCACTCCTGCTTTAGTACCTCTAACTCACACATTTTTTGACTGGTTTGAAAATGTTAAACAGTTTTGGAAAGGCAAAGAATTAAGCTTTCATGAAATGTATTCATAAAATATATATTCCAAGAAATTAGGCAAATGTTTATCAAAAGTTTCTCATTTTTTTAATTTTTTTCTAATTTTTTAAATTCAACAAAAGTTATTTTAATTTTTTTCTATGAAACCTATCTTTTTTTGCACTGTATTTTGTAGACAATTTTATATAGAAAAAAAACGAGATATAATTTGTTAAAATCGGTTTATATTTGCAAAAGTTACTATACTTTTTCTAAAGTAAAAAATTTTGGGATTGCAGACTTTTCTTTTGGTAAACCACTTGACTTACAAACGTAAATTAAAAACTGTACAAATAGCTTAACCTAAGTTAACATGTATAGTTAAAAATTATTATATATATATATATATATATATATGTATGCACAGCGCATAGTTTAGGGACACGCCCAAAATTGTCGCCGGAATATGCGGTGTATGGAAAAAATTGTACTCATCTAATACGCTAGATGTATGAAAAGGCGCGAAAACTTTGGGGACAGTCCCCAAAGTAAGCAAATGTCCCTATACTATGCGGGGGAACGAATAAATGTCTCTAAACTATGCGCTGTGCATACATATATATATATATATATATATATGTATGCACAGCGCATAGTCTAGAGACATTTATTCATTCCCCCGCATAGTTTAGGGACATTTGCTTACTTTGGGGACTGTCCCCATACATCTAGCGCATTAGATGAGGACAATTTTTTCCATACACCGCATATTTCGGCGACAATTTTGGGCGTGTCCCTAAAGTATGCGCTGTACATACATATACATATATATATATATATATATATATATATATATATATATAATGTCCTATGGTTCCTTAAGAGGAACAAATTATTATGAATGGTGTTAATGAAAAGTTAAATAGCTTTTACAATTTTCATCCGATTTGAAAAATGAAAACCATGTTTTGTTAAGAACTAATTTATACGTTGGTATACATTTTTATAAGCTTTCATATTAAAATAAGCAATGAAAAGCTACTAAAATCAAATAGTTTACAATATTCTTAACAAAAACAATACTTATAACTTACAAATGTATCAAAAAAATGCACGTCGTTTTAAAGCGTAATCAATTTTCTTACCAAACCCGTTAACAAACTTTAAATCGGACAAAAACTCACTGAGTTACAGGTCGATAAGTTGACGAACATCACTGAAAACTGGTTTTTTAGAATAACTTCTAAATTTGAGGGTGTTTCTGAAATTTTTTGACACAATTCGTAATGTACTCAACAAGACCTATAACCCACGCTAGGTCGTTTTCCAAGTTTTTTTTTCACTGTAGCACCGTGTAATTAAAATTAAAATATTAATAGATAAATTCGATTAAAAGGACTATAAATGTAGTTATATTTTTAATAAAGAAACTGCTAAGTTCTCATATTCATGTAATTACAGCATTTATGAAAAACTAAATAAAAAAACTCTCTAATGGTACACTATGGATATTATGTAGGTAAAGACAACAGCAATTGTAGTCAAAAACAAATGAAATGAAGAAAGGACGACTAACATTTCATTAAATTCAACTAACATTTGTCATTTGTTTTTACTGTTCAAAAAATTACTAACAATTTTAGTAAAAAATAAACAAACATTTACTTATTTAATTTTTTTTAAATAACAAAAAACTACTGTAAAAAATATATATAAAATCAGAAAACAGTCATTTGATGTGGTTTGTTTTTCTAAATGAACTACAAGGTTAGTAACAAATTTTATTTATTCTACAAATGACTGACATTTACATTAAAAATAAAGAAACTGTATTACAATCCAAACAACTATATATTTTTAAAGCAGAAGTTCCCTGAGTGTATGATTTATCAAAAATTAAATTGCAACCCATTAGTTTTGTTTAGTATTCTACAACAATTTCTTTTTAATTGTTTGTCTTTCACTCTTCTCGTAATAATCAAAATTTCCTTCTGAGTTTCCTTTTCTAAAAAAAAATCTCTTCAAAAAATTTATCATTTATTTAATTAAACCTCAACCAATTTACAGTATCTTCTGTGTTGGTGTTTGCGTAAGTGTGAGTGCTTGGCTGTGCATTTATATGTGTGTGTGTGTCTATGCGGTTTCATTTTCTACTCATACTTTAGCAACGATACTTTAACAGTTTGTTATGTTGCTTAAGGGGTTTTTTTCTGGTTTGTTTGTTTACTTCAGATTTCTTAAGTGTATGTTTACGTTGCGGCAGGCATTTATTGTGTCCTATGTTATGTTTACATTGTTTATCGCATTTGCCTATTACTATCTCAAGTTTTTCTACTATGTAAACGCTTCTACCGTCATACATTTTTTTTCTTCTAAGTAACTTCACTTGTTCTCTCTTCCTCAACTTTGATTATTTAGGAAGAAAATGTCTGGGTTTACTTTGAAAGTCAGTGGGTGCCAAACGTTGTAAAATACGGCAAAGATTTATTAGATTTCAATATAAGGGAAGTCCCTTTAATTAAAGCTTAAATTTGTTTTTTAATCATCTTTATGAAGGAATTATAAACAAAATTTAACAAAGCCTAAAAGTATGAACAAACTTATAAAACTTTTTGGATCTAACAGACTTATAACTTATAAAATTTACAAAAAATAGTTTGGTATTGAAACTGATATACGCCTCTTCGGAAGAAACGCAAACGGGTTTAGTGTTAATCTTAAAAACTACTTATTGGATCCAAATAAAACTGGTATTATATATTCCCCAGTGATGGGAGAAGTTTAAAAAAATATTTTATTACAATACCAGTAAAAATGTATACAACTATATGGTATAACCAGGGACCGGAAGTTCATGCAAATGAAAGTTTTTTTCAAAGAAAACACAAGTATTAAAAGCCATAAAAAGCTTTCACGACTACATAAAGCTCCATATATATTTTTTAATAGGCTAGTTGGACAAACTTAAAACGCTTGTAGTTAAAAATTTAAAAAAACAATAAAAAAATTACATTTTTGTTTAATAGGTAAAAATAATCTGAAAAGTTTAAAAAATTCAATTTTCGGACACATTTTTTAGAGTGTAAGAGGGGGGGGTGGCGTCATATATGTAAACTTTTTTCTTTCTAATTTAAGAACCCCTAAAAATAATCTAAAGTCAAAACAGAAATGTATACACAACCAAAAAGTCTGCAGTGAAAGGGTTAACGTATACTGTACACAGAGAGAATTTCTTGGCCAAATTTTAATATAGTTTTTTTCACTGAACTAATGAAGTTTTCTGCACAATGTGAATGAAAAATTTCTTAAACTTCATGAAAAAGCTTCATAGTTTTAATGAAACTATGTTCAATAAAACTTTTTCATCAGACGTAAAAAAATTTTAGTACATAATATGAAATTTTTCATTTAAATTTATGAAAAACTGCATTAATGCAAAGTTTCAATGGACGAGTTTCAAAATGACAATTCATAGAGCTACTGCAAAAACTCATTGATAACATGCAGATAATTCTCTCAGTGTACTTATAATTCAAATCCATTATTTAGTCTCATAAATTTAATAAAGCCTCTAGTTTTTCAAATAACCAAAACTATGCCATCCGCCCATCCGTTGATAAGATATGTAAAGGGTGATTTTTTAGCAACTTTCTTTTTGGCAACACTGTTTTTGGCAGCTCAGCTATTTTCCTGCAACATGTTACTGTTAAACATGTTCAGTTTGGTCTATAATTAAACCATGAATCGACTTACAAACGTACAGCGCTTGCAGATTATTGAATTTTATTATCAAAATTCATGCTCTGTTAAGAAAGTCCATCGTGTACTTCTTCCAATTTATGGTCTGTTTTGGGCGACCGTCTGAGACGGCTATTCGGAATCTTGTGACTAAATTTCGAACCAAATATATACTATTGGACATTAGAGTGCGGACAGAGGAAAATATCGCAGATGTATTCGCCAGAGTTATTGATGACATTGAATTATCGATTCGAAGCCGTTCGCAGCAATTGGGCCTCTGTTACTGCACCACGTGGCAAATTTTGCGGAAGGATTTGGGTGTAAAAGCTTTTAAAATACAGCTGGCGCAAGAATTGAAGCCACACGAATTGAATGAAGATCCAATTTTTTATCCGAAAATTGTGCTCAGCGACGAAGCTCATTCTGGTTGCAAAAACTGACAATGTATCCCGAAAAATTTTGTTGGTGTGGATTATTGGCCGGTGGCATCATTGGACCGTACTTTTTCAAAGACGACGAGGGCAGGAACGTTACTGTGAATGGCGAGTGATGATTACATTTTTTTCTTTTTTTTTCCAAAATGGAAGAGCTAACTTGGGTGACATGTGGTTTCAACAAGATGGTGCCACATGCCACACAGCGGGCGAAACAATGGGTCGATTCAGAGGCGAGTTCGGTCAACAGTTTATTTCGCGTTTGGGACCGGTCAATTGGCGGCCTATATCGTGCGATATAACGCCTTTAGACTATTTTATGTGGGGCTATGTTAAGGCTCATGTATATAGGAACAAGTACGCAACGGTTGACGCACTGGAAGCCAATATTGAAGAATATATTCGTGAGATACCGGCCGATATGTTGGAGAGAGTATGCCGAAATGGGACCCATTTACATGAAATCATCTTTAAACAATGAATAATACAGATTGTTCTATCGACTCAAATAAACATTTAATACATTTCTATAAATATTTTGTGTTTTTTTTTTTTTAATCAAGTCCGAAAGCTCTTAAAAAATCACCCTTTATGTATGGCCAACTTTCATTCATGCCTTCTACATTTTAATATTTGCTTTTGTATGTAGATACAGCCTTTTGAATTTCAAAATAAATTTGTTTGTAGATATGGAAAACTAAACTGACAAAAAAAAAACATAGAAAAAAATATGCAATTTGCTTCCAAACTGATATCATACATGGGTATAACATCAACGATGACTTTCCCATCAAAAACTGATTTTGCTGAAAATTGCTGATACATCCTATTGAATTTAGGCCATCGATATAAACTTCTTTGTTTTTAAGATATGTCGATATTAAAATTTTATAATCCTTTCTATAATACGCATCTACACTATTTTAATTTTCTGTATCATATTGAGATCTCAAATTAAATATTTCGTAAACAAAGAAAGATTACTTTTGCTTCCCAGAAACTATTTTTATAATTACTTTCAAACTAATTGTAATCCATTTTTTATTTCATTACATTATAATTAACAAGGTATATTCCATACACTTACATGGCAAACCCTAAATAAACCTCAAACAAAAAGAAGAAAAAAAACATATTGAAAGGGTTCTTAATCTATGTTTATCCCTTTTACACTGAAACCATATTTAAATAAAATATTTTAAATACCAAAAAATATCATTATAAATATGTGCATATCATTTACATACACACATAAATACATACATACGAGGGCGGCTCAATAAGTACGTGACTTTTCGATCTTCCCTGGTAGTTATATGAAATGCCACACTGCTCCCATGCGTTTAACAGCTGTTCAAAACATACAACCTCGTGGATTTTTTTAAAAATGGAAAAAAGTGAATTTCGAGTGCTCATTAAACATTATTTTTTGCGAAAATAAACCTGTCAATCAAACCAAGGAAAAGCTTGATAAATACTATGGGTACTCTGTACCATCGATTTCAATGGTAAAAAAAGTGGTTTACTGACTTTCGTTGTGGTCGCACAAGTACAAATGACGCTGAAAGTTCTGGACGGCCAACTGAGGTCAAGTCAGCCGAAAATGTCGAAAAATCCAAGATATGGTGTTGGCCGAGCGAAGAGTAAAAGTGCGTGAGATTTTTGATCATTTTAAGTTGGGTTTAAGACAGCTGTCTGCAAGATGGGTGCCGCGTTTGCTCTCAATTGACCATAAACGTAATCGTGGCCAATAAGTTGATGGCAACAGTTTTTTGGGATGCACTCGGGATAATCCCCATCGAGTACCTTCAAAAGAGAAACACAATGAACGGCGAATATTATGCCAACTTATTGGACCAATTTAACGATGATTTAAAAAAAAAAACTACCCCATATGGCCAAGAAATGCATATTTTATGGACCTCGAAAAATCTTATTTTTTGGAAGGGATGCAAAAATTGGAGAAACGTTGGACTAAGTGCATTGAGCTAACAAGAGATTATGTTGAAAAATAATTTTTTTTTTTTTTATTCAAAAAGTCACGGACTTAATGAGCCGCCCTCGTTAAAGTACTCTATGCTATGATAGCTCCATTTAAAAAGAAAACTTTTTTCATTACCACAAAAAAGGGGAAAATAAAAACAAAAGAGTTTCTGTTTTAACCCTTAGCCAGCATGTAACATTTCGCTTTCAATAAATTTCTCAATTGTAAAAAGGATTTAAATTGTTTTTAAAAAATTATAATTATTTGCATTTTATTACTTAAATGGATCGGATAACTTTATTTTAATATGATATATGATCAAAGTTTTTAAATAACTATAAACTTTTAACTTAATTTTCAGTTGTTTTTTTATAATTAAAAATAAACTGACAAAATTAGTAAAAATTAACGATTTTTCAGAAATATTTGACTTCATACACTCTAAAAAATGCTTGTAAAATTACTGCTATAATGGTAGTAAATTTGTATGTACAATCAAGCACAATGCGCAATTTTAAGCACAAACTGCTTAAAAAATAATTTACTTAACTTGGTTAGCAATAACGCACACAAATTATAATATTAAGTATGTTGATAAACAAGTTTCTGCATTTTTCAGAAATATTTGACTTCATACACTCTAAAAAATGCTTGTAAAATTACTGCTATAATGGTAGTAAATTTGTATGTACAATCAAGCACAATGCGCAATTTTAAGCACAAACTGCTTAAAAAAATAGTTTACTTAACTTGGTTAGCAATAACGCACACAAATTATAGTATTAAGTATGTTGATAAACAAGTTTCTGCATTTTAAACACTTAAATAGCTAAACTTACATTGAATGTGTGTAATTTTTTTTTTACTATTTATTTGCAAAAATTGTCAAACTTTTTCAATCAGAGGAAAAAATATATTTAATTGTATTTGAGTAAAAATAACTGGATTTAAAAATAATTTAAAAATATAATAAAAACCAATTAATGAATGTGTCTGTTTCATAGTTTTAGTGGGTTTGGTCAGAGATAAAATTTTGATAAAATCAAATCATTGTTCTGAACTTCTATCATGTTCAAAAGTAATTCTACTGTCAGTCCTTTCTGAATTGCATCAACAAAATTTGCGACTTTTGGTTATTTTTTTCCAGTACAAATGATTTGTATGGGTCTTGCTTTTTCGATCCAGCAAATCTTGATAATCTCTTTTATAAGGCCATGTTGAGACAATTGACGTTTTATCTTTTTTATATTGTTAGATACAGTTTCAGATTTAGAATAACTGTAATTGGTTGCCGTGCATGAATACCCGGTGTGAATAGTTTATAACGCTGCTGTATTTAGTGGTATTTTCCCTTTTTACTTAGCAATTTTTAATTGTGTCTAAATAACCGTTTTGTGTTGATAAATAAATATAGAAAAATAATTAAATGTTTTACTTTTAAATTTTAAAAAATTAAAACCAAAAGTTTATTTTTCGATCTTTTATCATAAATTATGATGTGATCAAGATTATTCAAGTTCAAGATCATTTGTTTTTTGTTAAATAAAAACACAGTGTATTATGACTAGAGATTCTAGCCTATACACGAACAATGTTTATTAGTTAAAAAAGTTTTATTTTTGATTTGAATTAGTTCAATTCTTCCAATTTTGTTTTTTACTTCTCATCGGGTAAATAAAACAATACGGGTAAAGCGTTGATCTTTTTCCTTCAAAATTTGGGTAAAAATATTCTACCCCTTCTACATTGGTTCTCTGATGACGCGAAATGAAACATGTAAGGACCTGTCAGTAGATAAAGTATGCTATAAGTTAGCGGGCAAAAACTTTTTTGAGTAATAAATAAATATTGCACGGTTTTTTGTTTAACAAAAAACAAATGATCTTGAACTTGAATAATCTTGTTCACATCATAGAAAAATAATATATCATTGCATTGCATTGCTGAAAGCTTTATTAAGCACATTTAAACTTAAATTTACACATATTAGGCGTAATATAGAATGTTGATAATCCTTTTTTAAACGTTTTGTGTGTACGAATTTACACACATACAGTAAATTTACCTAATGTATAGTAGGAGTACAGTTTCCTACTACAAGTTGGGTAAATTTAAACACACATTAATTAGACTGGGCGTATCAGCAATTCCACTTTTTTTTGGATGTTTGCAACTCTTGAAGCGGATTATAAATACAAATGGCCCAAAAGACTTTTGAGAACTTTTTAAGATTTTTTGAAAGGGGGCGCAGGGTCGCTTAAATGGATTATGTGCAAAAAAAAGAGGTAATAAAACAAATTTTTTTTTTTAATATTTTTTATCTTGTGCTTTGTTTTCAGAAAACCATATGAATAACTTAAGAGCTCTAGCCTACTAAAAAGAATTTGTCGGGATAAACATTATTAGTTTAAGGGCCGCTATGATGACCTTAAATGTAAAAAAGTTAAATTTAAGACTGAAACGTAATTGGCTTAAGTGGCTTTAGCAAGCGCGGCTCCAGCAATTAATATAGAGGCAAATTTCATACGTCATGATGTACAATTGCATGTGTGTGTTGTTTTTTGCTCACAGAGGCGCTTGAAAATCTCCCTTATATTAATTGCTGGAGCCGCCCATAGACTTAAGTCAGGTATTGGTGTGAAACGAAAATTAAATTTTTTTTTAATTTAAATAATTGTATTTCAAAATTTTCGTTTCATAAAAACAAATTTTATTTCACGCCAATACGACGCCCATTTCTGAAGTTATTGAGGTTTGTATTTGGAAAATAATGAAAAATTTCATATAATATATTAAAAATGCCATACGACTAATATTAAAGTTTCATTAAAAATATAATGAATTGTGAAGAAAACTTCATTAGTTTTGTAAAAAAATTCCATTAAAACTAAGGAATTTTCTCTGTGTACTAGTTATTATTTTTATTTAAAATTTTCTTTTTACAAAAAATTATTTACTTGAACCAAAAAGTTCACAGGCCTACAATGATTTTGGTGCCGCTAAAAATAAAACAGATTTCAAGTACGTTCGGTACCCTGATAAAAAATTGATACTTACTTTTTTAATGCTACGTGTAGTTTTCGAGATTTCGCAAGGATAAATAAATTCAATAACATTTAATAAATTTATTAAAAAAACAAACTTTTTTACTACATATTCACCACAAATATAACAAAATGTATTTGGATTATTTACACAACACCTTCTCGACGACGGCATATCGATATTATCATTTAATCAAAGAAATTAATTGACTATAATGACATTAAGTATAATAAAATACATTTTTTAGGTTATGACCGATCGATACAAACCTGAACGTAGCTTCGCGATTTTGACAGCTAACCATGACGTCTTGCGGACTTATTAACCAAATTATAACATAGAATTAGCGGCACCAAACAAAAAATTTTTTTTTGTAGGCCTGTGTAGTTTAAAAGTTGATATTCCTTTGATTTTAACGACAAAATATTGTGAGTGTAATAATTTGTACCCCGAGTAATTTTTTTTAGTAAGCTTGAACCCCTGAGTAGTTATTTATATGGAGAAGAATGTTTTCATGGCCTCTTTTGAGTACATAATTCATTTAGGAGACCCATAGCAATTCAAACAATCTGAAATAATTCTCATTCATATTCCGCAAATTCCAAAAAAGTGGAAATGCTGAAACTCCCTAATGGACAGCCATATGTATTAATTATCTTTTAGCATTTCAAGTATTTGTTACAATTCGCCGAACCTTACGGTTAATTTGTTAAAACTTTGTATCTTGAAAATCTATTTAAAAGTTCTCTGAATATTGTTCAAAACGAAATATATTTTTTTTTAATAAAAGCTAAAGATCACATAAGGGTTAAAGCTTAAAAAGAATCAGTAAATGAAAACAAGGGTGGAGTAAAGAAATAAAAGTAAAGTGTTGCTGAATATTAAATAAACCATAAATATTTAAATAAATTTTATAACTAAACGTTTCACCAGACAGAGCACACATGTATGTGAGTTTGAATAATAAATTAGAATCAACCCTTTAAAGAAAAATAGTACTATTCAACCCGCAAATTCACTTTGTAATTTTAAAGATAAAACCATTTGTACGGCTTTATTTTGAGCTTAATTAAAATTAAAACTTCACTAGTGTATTAAGAAAACCCAAGCACTCTTTGATAAAATAATTATTTTAATAAATATTTAGAATTGAAATAAAAAAAAAATAGAATGTGCGAAGTTAATTAAAATCTCAAAAAAAAAATCGATTTTTATGATATCGAAAAAAAGCAAATATAATTTTAGATACAGTTTTATTAATTTTTTTTTTATATACGAGGGCGGATCAATAAGTACGTGACTTTTTGAATGAAAGACAGTTTTTTTGCAAAACAAAATTTAGTTTTCAACATAATCTCCATCTAGCTCAATTTTTGTATCCCTTCCAAAAAGTAGGATTTTTCGAGGCATTTGTTTGATCAATAATTTCATCGTTGGAGCTAAATCTCTTTTCACCGAGCTATTTCTTTAGGTTTGGAAATAGGAAATAGTCACTGGGGGCTAAATCCGGAGAATATGGCGGATGAGGTACCAATTCGTAGCCCAACTCATGGAATTTTGCCATTGAGACCGCACACGCGTGCACCCGTACATTATCTTGATGAAAAAGAACTTTTTTCTTGGCTATATGGGGTCGTTTTTTTTAAATCGTCGTTAATTCGGTCCAATTAGTTGGCATAATATTCGCCGTTTATTGTTTTTCCCTTTTGAAGGTACACAAACTTACCTTGGCCTTCTTCGGAGCCCGTTCACCCGGAGAAACCCATTGTTTATACTGCTGCTTGGTCTCCGAAGTGTTGTAATGGATCCATGTTTCATCCACAGTTCCAAAACGCCGAAAACTCATTCGAATTGCTGTAAAACAACTCCAAACAATCCTTTGAAGTTGTCACGATTACGTTTATGGTCAATTGAGAGCAAACACGGCACCCATCTTGCAGACAGCTTTCGTAAACCCAACTGATCATTTAAAATCGAAACCACACTGTCATATGGCATCAACAATCTCACGCACTTTTACTCTTCTATCGGCCAACACCATATCGTGGATTTTTTCAACATTTTCGGGTGTATTGACCTCAATTGGCCGTTCAGAACGTTTAGCGTCATTTGTAGTTGTGCGACCACAACGAAAGTCAGTAAACCACTTTTTTACAATTGAAATCGATGGTGCAGAGTCCCCATAGTATTTATCAAGCTTTTCCTTGGTTTGATTAACGGTTTTTTTTTTTTTGCAAAAAATAGTGTTTAATGAGCACTCGAAATTCACTTTTTTCCATTTTTAAAAAAAAATCCACGAGGTTGTATGTTTTGAACAGCTGTTAAACGCAAAGTAAATGACGGAACTTTCTCAAAATTTGACAGTAGTCTATTAACAGGTGGTACTTGATGGGAGCAGTGTTCCATTTCATATAACTAAGAGTGAAGTTCGAAAAATTATAACAAGCTTTCAACCTCCGTATATTTTCAAAAATAAAGCAAATCAAAAATATTAGCTAGGTTGATACTAGTATTTCGATCTGGCGAAAAAATCTCATCAGAACCCGAAGTTTTAGAAAAGCTAGAGCCTCCGAAATAGGCAGAGCTTTAACCACAAAAATTAATCATAAATTTTGCTAAATTCTTCTTCTATTCGAGCATGCGACTTTAAACAAGCTTTTATTTGAGGTCAAGTTTGTCCATAGTTACTATTAATAAAACTAAATAATCCGAAAAAAAGAAAAATTAGGTAATTTTTGTGCATTCAATTCTTATTCTCTACAACGTATCCAAAATTCATTAAGATATGCGAGTCCTCATAGGTATACCTCCTTGTTAGAAGGAAACTTTGCATAGTCCTACGGGGAGGAAAACGAAGGGCAACGTAACAATTTTGGCAGCCTGGTAAAAGTTGAAGTTTGGTAAGTGGGTGTCCAATAATGTCATGATTGTTATGCCCATGTTTTGTCAAACCTTACCGACCATCGCAGACGCTTTTCCAGCACTGTGCCGATAACATTTTTCTGCCTGGGTTACTTTTTGATTATGTACTAATTGATTATAGCATTTGTGGTTAATTTTTTAAACCCAGACTGTTTTGAGGGATAGTTATTTCCACTGAAATATTATTTTTGTATTACTACACTCACGGAAATAAACGTGTAAAAATAGCAGAAAAGGCTAGAAAAATTAGTTAAAAATTAGCTTGCAGAAAAAAATGCTGAATTTAGCAGATTTTTTTTTGCTAAATATTAATTAAATAAGAATAGCAACAATATATATACAAAATTTTAGTTATATTTGATGTGAATTTTAATTAATTGAAAATAGCATTTTACTCCGTAAAATTAACAAAAACTTTTACTAAATATTTGTAGTCTCAAAATAGCAAACACAAACTGTAATTTTAACAAAATATTTGCTATATTTACCTCAAATTTAGTAGAATGCAAATAACAGTTTATTTTGCTAAAATCAGCAGAAATTTTTGTTAAAAAATTGTAGATTGTTGATTGCATAAGGGTAGACTTTTATTCTCATTAAAACAAAAAAAAACTAAAAAAAAATTAAAAATTTCACATTTATTAAAAATGTGTATGTCTACTAATATTTAGTAAATGTTTTTGCTGATTTTAGCAGATTATTTTGTTACTTTCAATTTTAGCTCATATATAACTAAATATTGGTAAATTCAACAGATTTATTAGTGATATTTTTAAATTACTAATATTTAGTAAAATAATCCGCAAATTTTTGTAGTTTTTCTGAAAGCTCGTTTTTAACTAATTTTTACTAGCTTTTTTTATTTGCTATTTTTAGAGGTTTATTTCTATGAGTGTATAATATATAACTTAAATATTGTTTTAAAATCTAATTTGCATTCTTGTTATTATTTTCATTTCAGGTTATAAATTGTGGTGATTTGGACAGTTATCCTTTACTACAATATTTAGATTTATCCAACAGTCACATAGAACACATTGAAGATGATGCTATCGGTCGTTTGGAAATTTTAGAAATCCTAATGTTGGATCATAATCAATTACGAAAAATACCCTACAGTTTACCGGTATCACTAGAACATCTATTTTTGCAAAACAATGATATAATGGAAATACCACAACAAGCATTTCAAGGATTAAATAATTTAAAAACCTTAGATTTGTCACATAATAAATTAATGTATTTACCGGATTTAACACTGCCCAAATTAATAACATTAAATTTACAATCATCCGAAATTAAGGGGATAAATCAGGGCATCGTACACACTTTGCCTAAGCTAACCGATTTAATGCTGGAAGATAATCCCATAAAATGTTCAGATCTCTTGGGTATAGCCGAATGGGCAAGTACTTGTCGTTTAAGAGCAGGCAAAGAAGAAGAGGAGCAGGGAGGAGTAGAAGATATTAACGAGGAGGAAGATGTGATTAGCATTATTAATTTAAGAAAACAATTTGAAAAAATGCATGATTTTTATGAAAAATTTGATTTGGATAATAATAACGAAAACTATACGTTAATGTTAGACCTTCAGAAACCCTCCTGTGTCAAGGATAGCTTAAAATCTCTTTTATTAACAACTTTATTACCCAGCGCTAATAAAAATACAAATTTTGATGTACAACTGGAAGGAAAATCATTAAATTTATTAACTTCCTCTTTAATGCTAAAAGAACCCTTAATGCTACAAGAAAATCTAACAGGAGAAACAACTAAAACAAATAAGTTTGAAAACTTTAATCAAAATTCTATGATTTCTATACCGGTTATAGCAGAAACAACAACTACAACTGATGTGAAAACTTTAATGGGATATAATAAGACAGATGCAAATCTAAAAAATGCAGAAGATGCAGAAATAACAACAGCAGTTCAAGAGCCAATACTACCAGAAACAACATCATCAACAATATCATCATCATCATCAGCAGCAGCAGCAAAAATGCAGTCAAGCATTATAAATGAAAAACAAACCTTTAAAACAACCACAAAAACTTTCAACAATGCTACAGCAACAACAACAACACCCTCCACAGTAGAACAAACAACTTTTGTTGAACCACAAAAACAACAAAAACAACAACAACACCAACAAGAAACAACTCGAGAAGATGAAAAAGAATTTGTTGTTAAACCCAGATTTATAAACGAAATGAAAACATTTGATCACTTGACTGCAACTGCTGCTACAACTTTTGATACAACAACAAATACTACTGCTACTACAACCACTTCCATTAGTTCTACCACTACAAGTGCAGCCAAAGATGAAATTGCATCAATAGGAAATACTCAAACTCAAAGTTTTCAAAATATGACAGAAGTAGTTAAAGTGGCAACAAAAAGAGGTGAAGATGTAGTAAAAATAACATCAAAAACTTTACAAAAAACTACTACACTGGCAAAAGTAAGAAATGAGGAGGAAATACAGAAGGAGCATGTAAAACATCTAGAAAACTTATCAAAAGAGTCCAAAGATATGACGACTGCCGCATTACAAGAACAACATGAATTGGCAGCAATAAATTTAAAACAACAAGAGCCAACAATGAAAGTTGTAGCAGTTGCAAAAGAAATAACAACATTAAAACCCCAGATAAATCTTTTAAAAGCAAAACAACAGCAGCATGAAATTAAAACAGAAATTGCCACTACAAAAGAGATTAAATCTTTAACAACAGCAGCAACAACAGAAAGAACTATAACAAACCCCCTAACAACTATTAAAACAACAATAAAAACAACAACCATAAATGAGCCCACAAAACAACCAACATCAGGCATAGCAATAATAAAATTACAACGTCCCACTCAAACAACAGCAGCCAATTTAGACAACAACAAATCCAATAAAGAGTTAAAAGAATTTACTTTAACAAACAACAAAAATTCTAAACGAAACAATAGCATAAACCCCTCCACCAGTATAAATTCAACCCCCAAACTACCAACTACAACAACATCTTTTGCTATTAACAAAGATATAATGCCAACAACATCGAGTACTACTACTGCAGCAGCAATTATATTAAAAACATCTACAATTGAAGTACTACCAGCAGCAGCAACAGCAGTTAAATATAAAGATTTAGCATCAAATTACAATGACAATGAAAACAATAGTTTAACAAACACCACTATCATCTCTAACAACAACAGCAAGAACATGAAAGTTACAAATACAACTACCAACAACATAAACAATAAAATACTTGTCATATTAGATAATATGTCTACCACTACTACTACACCATTAACTACTACAACTGCAAATATTGTACACCAAAATGACAATATCTCTGTTGTCGACCACCAACAGCAGCAACAACATCTACATCAACAACATTTGAAAGATGAGAAAAATGTAATTCTAGATCATCGTCAGTCCTTACAAAAAATGCATGTCAATGTTAAATGTATGCAATCAAATTCCAATGGTAAGTACTACTACCAACAGCAACAACAATTCCTTAAGCGCTATAAAAAAGAAAAATTGTTTTATATTTATTTATGCACTTCAATTTAAAACTAAAATATCAAAAAAAAAAAAAAAATATTATATTGCATATCGTTGACATAGTTTAAAATACAAAGCAAAAAATATCAAGATAAAAAGATTTAAATCAAAGTGACTGATCGATTTTCAAGATTTTTTTTTTTTTTTTTAAGATGCTTAAAGAAATAAATCGAATGCTTTTTTACGATTTTCTTTTAAATGGCAAAAGTTGTTGACACAGTTAACCTTTTACTACATGAGAGGAGGACAAAACTTTGATTTTATCTGATACCTAATGTTAGTTACACCGTACGACAAAATACAGTCAGACAACGGACCACCGTTAGTCTTTAGCCAACACTTTGCCTAAGCTAACCGATTTAATGTTGGAAGATAATCCCATAAAATGTTCAGATCCCTTGGGTGTAGCCGAATAGGCAAGTACTTGTCGTTTAAGAGCAGACAAAGAAGAAGAAGAGCAGGGAGGAGTAGAAGATAATAATGAGGAGGAAGATGTGATTAACATTATTAATTTAAGAGAGAAATTTGAAAAAATGCATAATTTTTATGAAAAATTTGATTTAGGTAATAATAAAGAGAACAATACGTTAATGTTAGATATTCAGAAACAATCCTGTGTTAAGGATAGTTTAAAAACTCTTTTACTAACAACTTTATTGCACAGCACTAATACACTTAGAATACTTCGTAGGCAAATACCACTGCAATTGTAGTTGAAAACAAATGAAATTTCACTTAAAGAAAGGACATTACAGTAAATTCAACTAACATTGTCATTTATTTTTCAATGTTCAAAAAATGACTAACAATTGTAGTAAAAATGAACCACATGGTAGTAAACAATAAACAAACATTTATTTTTTTTTTTATCTATTTAAATAAAAAAAAACACTGTAAAAAATGAATGTAAAACCAAAAAACAGTCATTTGATGTGGGGTTTTTTTTTTTAAATGAACTACAAGGTTAGTAAATATTTTAATTTGTTCTACAAATGACTGACATTTACATTAAAAATAAAGAAACTGTATTACAACCCAAAACAACTACATATTTTTTAAAGCAGAAGTTCTCTGAGTGTAAAAATACAAATTTTGATATACAACTGGGAGGAAAATCAGTAAATTGATAAACTTAATCTTTAATGCTAAAAGAACCCTTAATGCTACAAGAAAATCTAACAGGAGAAACAACTAAAACAAATAAGATTGAAAACTTTAATCAAAATTCTATGATGTCTATACCGGTTATAGCAGATTCCTAACGTTGGCAAATTATTGGTAACACAATAATATAGGTGCACACAGAGAATAAATTGGTTGGAACTCCATGGTAGCCAACAAAATTTAATCATTATTCAATAAATAAAAGTTTGATATAATTTTTATTAAAAATAAAAATTATGTTTTTTCGACCTTTAATTGTGCAATGAAAATGAAAATAATTGAAGTTCGAGGCCATACTCTATATTTCTTTATTAGGATATTGTAATAACAAATAATCTATAGAGTTTTTGTTTTCAAATTTATTAATTGACCACTTTCAGGAATGTGTGGATATATCTATATCGGTAATTTTCTAGGTTCCCATCATCAGAACAGGTTTAGAAAGAAGTGACAGTCGCATGCAAAACATCAAACATTCATATAAACTAGTTTTCCCACTAAGTGAGAACCAATATATGAGCTCGAGGTTAAAGGTTATCTCCATTCATCAAATATAAATTGAAAACTTGCTTGTGTATGTCCAAGCTCTACCTTTGGTAGATATACAATGCGCACTTTTTGTTTTTATTCTCCTTTTTATTTTTACACTTGTTTACTTATTAAATAATTTTCATTGTAAGTACTTAAAATTCATCATCGAAATAATTAAACAATGTTGTAAACAGCAAATATATAAAATTACCCAAAATTCAGTCACATCATTCAAACTATTGGTTTTCTAATCAATACTAAAAAAGTTTTATCTTTAACATTACCTTTAACCACCACATTTCGAAGATTTTATCCCTTCAACAAAATATTTGCAGTTCAAATCAAATATTAGTTCCGCCTGCAAAAAAGCAATCACTCTATCTCAAATATTAGTTTTCGTTACCAATTTTAAAATAAAATAACGTTTTTTAATAGTTTTGGTAACTCTAATAATATATTAAGATTAGCAACCCAATTTCTGTTGTAAGTACAAATCTATTTTTAGACATTCATATTTAAAAGTGAAAGAAAAAAAATATTCAAGGTAGAAATTTGAAAATACAAATTCAAGTTGACAAGCAAAAGCTTACCGGTACGAGTCCAGTTTGCGGCATAAGATTTTTTTTTTTTTAATAAAACAATTTTAAAATAATATACGAATTTTTTATAGTTTTGATAACTCTTATAAAATATTGAGATCAGCTACAGAATTTCTGTTGTACATATAAAACTATTTTTAGACATACATATCTAAATTTGAAACAAAAACACATTCAAGCTTGAAATTGGAATATAAAAATTCAAATTTGGTTTAGGCTAGAGGTAAAGTAATTGCCTGACAAGCAGGTGGTCGACTGTTCGAGCCCAGTTTGCGGCATAGGAATTTGTAATTAATGAAATAATTTTAAAATAATATAAATTTTTATTATAGTTTTGGTAATTCTAATAAAGTATTTAGTTTAGCAACCGAATTTCTGTCAAACATACAAATCTATTTTTAGAAAAATATTTAAATTTTAAACTAGAACATATTCAAGGTTGAAATTTAAAAAAAATATATTTAAATTGGGTTTAGGCTAGAGGTAAAGTACATAAGCCCAGTTCGATCATTAAACCATTTTTATTAATAAAATAAATTTTGTTGATCGCTTGTGAATCTTTTTATAGAATATTATAGTCCATAAACAGAAAATATTTAATTGTTACAATTAAAATTCGAAATTTGTAAATAAATGTCGGTTGTTACAATAGTAATAAAATTTAATAATAGTGATAGTACTTGAAACCACAAAAATTTGGTTGACAAAAAATTCGGTTGCAACTTTAAAACTGTTTTCTGTGCGTGGTCTTAAATATTGATTTTCAAAAACAAAATTTAAAAAAGTTAATTTATAATTTTTTTGGTCCTGTCGGCATTAGGATTTTCAAATTCCCGACTTTTTTCTATTCCCGGGAATCGTGAAATTTTTTTGAACATTCCCGGGATTTGAAAATAAATACTCATTAAGGTTTTGATAGTAAAATCTTCTTCCTCTTAGAAAAAAAAGGGAAATATATATTCATAATTAAGGTGATGAAAGCGATGACTGTCTGCTTAATTTTAAAACAAAATTGTATGAAACGTGGAATTTTCTAAATCACCAGGGCGCTATTTTAATCACTTGAATTGTCAAATCTATCAACTGTTTTTTTAGGTGTTAAATGAATCAAAAAAATTAATTAAAATACAAAATCCTTTAATTAAAACACTACAAATTAAGTAATGAATGAAAATTATAATTAAATAAGCAAAAACATTCCGGCAGAATAAAATCCCCAGGGGTTTTTAACACGGGAGTTCCCGGGAATTTTGCTGATTTTTTTTCCCGACTTTTGTCGAAATTTCCACTAAGGGTGAAATATTTTTTAAATAATATCAAAGATAATAATATTCTTAATAATTTTAAGTGATATTTTTTCGAAAACTATACAAATTTTGATGTTTTAAACAATAATTTTTTTTTTTTCAATTCGTGTATCATATTGGTTGCTTGGCTCAAGCGGATAAATGATATCTGATTAATTTTGAGTAATAAATAGTAAATAAATAAATGAAATAAAAAGTAAATTTTTTCGAAATGTAAAATTTTTGGGAATTTTCAAAAATGTTGTATTTTCGGCCGTTAACCGGGTTAACGTTTTACAAAAAAAAAATCATTTCGTCCATTTGGGACCATTTCTAATCAAACGAGGGGTGTATTGACAAATCTATTTTGAAAATAAAAGCAATTTTATGAAAATAAGAAGTTATTCAAAACATATGGTATTCAATATTTCAATTGCTATTTTCTGAATTTCAAATAGAAACCTCTGAATTTGATTTTCAAATTTGAAATTAAATTTGTAATTTTGTGAAAATCAATATTGAAATTACATTTGTCATTTTCTGAATAACAAGTGGAAGTGGTGAAGTTTTTGGCTGTAGTATAAAAAATGAGGTATTAATTATATTTTTATTAAGTAAACTTGCGCATACTTTACATTAATATGAAGTAAAGATTGCATACGTATGATCAATATTATTTAATATAACACGTATACGCCCAAGATAACATTATGACACACATAAAAGTTTGGACAATATTAAAAATTAAAAAAAAATCCAAAAATTCTCTTACTAAAACTAGTTTCATTAAGTTTAAGTACTTGTTGACAATAATTTCAGAAAATAAATTCTAATTCTAATCAGTTTTATGATTTCAAAATGAAGTCTCTTTTAAGGCAGTTTAAACAAATGTTCCTGATGATAAAATCATCTTTTAATTTTTATAAAAAAAAAAATCTAATACTCATCTAAAATCATGGGCATGTTTATGACTTTGCTGCAAAATCCTTATCATATAATTTTATGGGGGTCATTGTTTATACTCTACTCATTATGGTGAACATGAAAGATAGAATAATGAAATTTAAAAATGCTAAAACACAGCCAACTGTTATAAAATCTATTTTAAACATTTAAATGAGAATTTACAACCAACAAACTGAAGGAAAAGAGTTTAACGACAAGAACCAACAGACAAAACTTAGTCAAGCAACAAAATATTAGCTAACACAAGTGACATTCTCATATGAGTCATTCCATGTCAAACCGAATTAATTTTTAAATTCCAAGTTTTGTTAGTTTTGAAATCTGGCAGACGGATTGTTTTTCTAAAATATTTGACACGTACTTTTTGGAAAAAATTAATATTTTTTTAAAAGAGTTATTTGTGTTTTTAAAAATAAAAAAAATAAAAACATGAACAATTTTCCGACATGTTCATATTTTGAGTTTGGAAACAATAAAAATTTTGTTTGTGCAGTTTTATTAGTTTTTTGTTTTTATATTCATCGAGATTATTTTAACGATATTTTTAATTTATAAGGTCGTTATATTTACAAAAAAAAAAAAGCAAATCAAACATATTAGCTAGGTTGAAACTAGTTTATCGGCCTGGCTAAAGATCTCATCAGAAACCGAAGTTTTATATAGCTAGAGCCTCCATAATAGGCAGAGCTTTAGTAAAAAAAATATTAATTATCAATTTTACTCCATTATTGTCTTCTTAGTAATGGATCACGTGGCTAGGGCATTTTCCTAACAAATATCATGACTTTACTAAACTTTAAAGACCCAAAATATTCTAGTTTTATAAAAAAATTTTAGTGTTTACTCTGGCTCAAGTAATAATTTTTACAGTAGCTTTAATTTTTTGTTTTTATATTCATCGAGATTATTTTAATGTTATTTTTAATTTATAACGAGATTTCAATAGTGGTAAATATCTCATCAGAACCCGAAGTTTTAGAAAAGCTAGAGCGTCCAAAATAGACAAAGCTTTAACAAAAAACATATTAATCATAAATTTTTCGGTACCCATTTTTAAATACAATTTTAATAAAGCTAATTTCTGTCATCTAAATGAGTATTTTGAAACAGTGGATTGGTCTTTGATATCTCTCTTAGACAATCCGGACACTATTTACTCAATTAATTGTACCCATCTTGATGAGGCCATTAGATTAAATGTGCCTCTATTAACGCTAAGGTTAAATCATAAACCTCCTTGGTTCAATTCTAGGCTGTGCCACATGAAGAACATTAAGAACAAAGCATATACAAAGTTTAAAAATTCTGGAAATAATGTAGATCGAGGTAAATTTATTTTGGTACGCAACGAATTTAATTTCTTTAGAAATTTCCTTTTTAAACAATATATTTTTGATATGGAGACCAGAATAAAATCTGATTCTTCAGCTTTCTGGCATTTTATTAATAGCAAAAAGGATAATAATAGCATACCTAAGCGTTTGTTTTATGGTAACTCAGTGTCTGATGGAAATGCTGAATCATGCAATCTTTTTGCAGACTATTTTCAAAGCACTTTTGTAAAGCCTAATTCTATTAGTGATAACTTTCAGTCCGGTCAGGATTCTGGCTTATTATTAGATTTCAATATTAGTGTTGAGGATGTAATGGATGCAATAAGTGCTTTAAACAATGAAACTAAGTGCTCCGTTGGTTCATATCCTTCTTTATTCTTTAAGAATTGTTCACAACATATTGTTACAGCAATTTCTATTCTTTTTAATACATGTATCAAGCATGGTAAGTTTTTGGATAGTGGGAAATTCTGCTCCATCGTCCCCATTTTTAAATTGGGTGATCGTAGCCAAGTCACTAACTTTAGACCGATAGTTAAACAATGCGTTTTCGCGAAAATATATGATAGGATTATAAAGCACAAACTTTTTGATCATGTCAAAAGTTCGATTTCCGCTTGTCAGCATGGTTTTATGTCTAGCAGATCCACTATTACGAATTTAATGTTAATATCACGCGATATTATTAACTCAATGGATGTAAGATCACAGTGCGATGTTATTTATACAGACTTTGTTAAGGCCTTTGATACCGTAAGTCATAATCTTCTATTGCGGAAACTTAGCAGGTTTGGATTATCACACAATCTTTTAACATTTTTTAAAAATTTTTTATTAAACAGATATCTTAATGTTTCAATTGGCAATTCTTTTTCTTCGCGTTTAATTGACGCATATTCTGGTATTCCCCAGGGAACCCACATTGCCCTTTACTTTTTATTATATTCATTAACGATTTACCGTTAATTTTAAAATATTCAAAGTGTCTTTTGTTTGCTGATGACTTGAAAATATATTCAAGAATATCTAATATCGATGATTGCAGTAAACTGCAATCTGATATAACAAGTTTATCCGTTTGGTGCATCGAAAATGAGACAGGGATAAATGTATCTAAATGTTGTACAGTGTCCTACACTCGTTGTTTTAATCCTATAGTTTTCGATTATGATATAGGTGGTTCTTCACTTACACGTTCAATTGAGGTGAAGGACTTAGGAGTTATTTTCGACAGCAAAATGTCTTTTTTTAGCCACATAGACTGTATAACTTCTAATTCTTATAGTATGCTTGGCTTTGTAAGGAGAAATTCCAAGGATTTTAAAGATCCTTATACACTCAAAAAAAAAAGTTTGTAAAGTTAGCTAATGTCAGCAAAATCTTTTGCTGAAAATCAGCGAGCAGATTTTTAGCAACAAAATTTGTAGATTCAGCAAAAGTTTTGTTAACACTTAGTAGATTAGAAATACAAAAGCCTTGCTAAAAATTAATAAATTTTTTGCTGAATTTTAGTAGACTGAAAAAAACGCAAAAAATTTGTAGAAAAATTATAATTTAGTTAATTTATTTGCTGAAAATCATAAAACATAATTTAGTGATTCTTTTAAAAATAATTAACTATAATAACGAAATATAAAAATTTTCATTTTCCACATTGACGACATGAATTTATTTAATATCTGAAAATATATATAGCATAACAAAAATTGTCTTTCAATTACTTACATCAATGGTTGTCTAAATGATGCTATCGTTTAAATGATGCTATCGCAACTGCCGAAGATAATTATAGAAACGAAATGAAAAAATAAACAAAAACAAACGAAACGAAAAAAAACAACCCTTTTTGCAATAAGAAAAAGGAACCATAAAAAAATCTACCTAAGATGTGTGTCTTTGTCTTTCAATTTACTCTGTCTGTGTGTCTTTGTCTTTCAATTTACTCTGTCTACATTTCATTTTCCTCTTCTCTACTACATCTTGACATGCCGCGACATCTACTTCATTCTGCGTATATCTTTCAATCTGGTTGTCGTCCACACTATTAATGTGCTTATCAGCACAATTTTTTTTTAGCAAAATTAATTAGTAAAACATTAGTATATTAGTAAAGCATTACTATAAAACAGTTAAGCGCTGAATAAGTATAACAAAAATTTTAGCTGAAAACACGATTTTAGCAAAAAATTTTGCTAAAAAATAGTATACCTGATTTACAAGACGTTTTACTAACTTATTTTTTTGAGTGTACGGTTAAAACGTTGATTATTTCGTTGGTCCGTAGTAAATTGGAATATTGCTGTATTATTTGGTGTCCGAATCAAATAGGTACATCAAATCGAATTGAATGTGTTCAAAAGATTTTTGTTAAGTCGGTCTTGAAATTAATTTGGCCTTATGATTTACCATCCTATGATGTTGGAGGAAAATGCTAGGCTTACAATCTTTGGAAGATCGTAGGTTATATTTCGCAATAATGTTTGTTTATAATGTTATAACTGGTGAAATAAATTGTTCCGCAATTAGTGATCATTTTATATTATATCGCCATCCAAGAGATTTAAGGGTAAACCGGATTTTCGAAGAATCTGTTCATAGAACAAACTACGCCGAAAATGAGCCGATTGCAAGATGTTTACACTTATGTAATAGTTTTGCTCCAATTTTAAACTTTAATGTAAATAAAGATAAGTTTAAGTTGTTTTTATTTAAACATTATAATTAGTTTTTAAGTTTTCTTCTAATTTAGTAATCTGTAAGAATTAAATTCTGTAGATGAAATGAAATAAATAAATAAAATAAATAAATAAAAAATACATAAGTTTTGAAGATGTCGGCGAATTTCAATTTTATGGTGGTAAGCCTAAGCCTTTAATTTAAGATATCGATCGTTAAAATCGAGTGGTAATGAAATTTGATATTAAGGATAAAACTTATATAACACCAGCTTTTGCTAAATTTTAGTTCAATACACAAATTTTGTAACAACTTTGGGCTGGGAACTTATCTTAAAAGTAAACAAAGTAAGACCCTGTCGTTTTTCTAAATTTTTCCACTCATACACTCAAAAAAATAAGTTAGAAAAAAATATAGTAATATTAAATTTTTTTTCTTTTGCTAAAATTCCGTTTTTAAATAATAAACCAATAAAAATATTTCATTATTTTTCAAAAAAATATATATATCAGACTTTTTGTTAATTTTTTTTTTTTGGTTGTTTTTATAAAGGGTGTCCCAAGAAGAACGCAATTTTTAAATCTGGCAACATTCGAAGTGTCATTGTTTGACATTTGAACAATTGTTATTGTTTGCTAGTAGAAGGTACGAGGTTAGTAAAAATGGAGCGCTATACGAATGAACAACGCATTCTCATTGTGAAATTGTTTTACCAAAATGGTGAAAGTTTTGCGGCTACAGTTCGCAAATTGCGATCAATTTGGGGTCACAATAATGCTCCAAAAGAGTCAACTGTAAAGAGATTAATGGATAAATTTGCCGAAACTGGGTCTGTTAGTGATGTAAAGACAACAACGCGCCATCGACCAGGTCGATCGACCGAAAATGTCGCAGCTGTACGTGATGATGTCGCTCAAAATCCATCCACCTCAATTCGACACCGGTGTTCGGTATCGTGAAATGATAACCAGTTTTTTCATGCCTAGAATTGAAGAAATGAATGTGGAGGGCATGTGGTTCCAACAAGACGGCGCCACATGTCATACAGCCAGAGAAACAATTCAATTGCTGCATCAGTCATTTCCCGGTCGTGTTATTTCGCGTTTTTGAGATCAGAATTGGCCGCCTAGATCGTGCGATTTAACAGCATTAGATTTTTTTTTTTGGGGTTTTTTGAAGTCGATGGTTTACGCGAATAAGCCGACGACGACTCAAGCCTTAAAAGAGGAAATTGGACGCTGCATTAATGAAATACCGCAGCATTCATGCAAAACGGTAATTGAAAATTTCATTAAAAGATCGCGTGCATGCCAGCAAAGCCGCGGCGGCTATCTGCACGATATATTGTTCCATACATAACCTCATTCTGTCTACTTTACGATATAATAAAGTTTCACGATTTTTTTTTAAATATCTGTGTTTTATTTAAAATTTAAAAATTGCGCTCTTCTTGGGACACCCTTTATAACTAACTAAGATACAACAAAAAGATTAGTTGATTTCAGTTAGTTAACTAGTTATCAACGAAGTGTTAGCAATCTTTGATACAATAAATTTAACCATTTTTTGTAACAATCAGATCATTGATGTTTCGCACATCAATGATCTAAGAATTTTCTGACACTGCAAGTATTTTGGCTGACTTTACTGATTTTTTTAGTTTACACTCTAGTCTCACTATAAATTTCAAACAATCGAGTTAATTTCTTTGTTTCATATCGTTTAAAAAAAAAAAAAAAACAGTAGTTTAAATTTTTTAAAAGTAAAATTCAAAATTAGTTTTTGTTTAATAATTGGAGCTAGGCGTAGGAGTGTGATAGTGTTGTATAGAGATTCTCAGTTTCAAGATTTGGATGCGCTAGAACCCCATGAAACTAAAATGGGGGCGGTGGGGTGGTTGCAAAGGGATCCGCAAAGGTGTGACAAAGGGCTAAAAATCCACAAAACGCCCCACAAATGCGCCCCTGGTAAGACCGACCCCCATTATTTTATCTGAACATACCTACCTCCTATCTAAACTCCCTAAAAAATGTTCTCTAGCAGCTCAAAATGTCCCAAGGATGCCCCTAGTCAATTGTATAACCGACCCCTAAAATATTTTTTCAACCCCAACATTTTCTTAGAATATACCTCCCTCCTACCAACACTCCATAAGGTAGCTCCAATACAAAAATTACATTTTTATAAAATTTGCGCCCACCGATCTAACCGTCCAAAGAGTGCGGCTAGAGGAGTCAAATGTATAACCGACCCCCAATATTTTTTAAAAAACAATATTTTCGTAAAACGTATCTACAACCTAGTTCCACTCTTAAGAAGGCTCCCATACAAAAATAAAAGTTTTAAAAAATTTCCTACAGCCGGTCTAACTCTCCCTAGAGGAGAGAGGTCTAACTCTCCGTATGTATGACCGACCTCCATATTTTTCCAACCTCAACATTTTCTGTGAATTTTTTCATTACATTTTTTTTTCAATGTTGTATCTTTAAAGGTGCAGTGAGCGTTTAAGTGATAATCTAAATGTCAAACCGCAACGAAAATGTATAACCTACTGAAGGTGGAAAATAAACATCAAGTAGAACTTTTTTTTAAATCATTGAATATGGCATTATATATAATTTTATTGATAATATAGTAAGTTTCTATAAAATTGGAAAATAAAAGAAATTTGGAACTTTTATCGAAAAAATGGCTCTAGATGTTCCGCTAGCAAACTTGCGAAAAAGTATTTGGTATACACTTGTAGAGGATAATATGGTCTTTCTATATGAAATCTTTGAAGACTTCTGAAGCAAATTACACACAGAAAAAAATGTTACTATTCGACAACTGAATTTCGGTTATTACGACTCAAATTCGGTTATTATGAATTCCTGTACGTTGGTACAACTGCACATTAGTTTTCACAACAAAGTTCGGTTCATTCAACTGAATATTAGTTGATACACACAAAATATACAGAAATCTAATGTAAATATCGTTGTACTACCTGAATATTTAAGTTGTTACTATAAAAATACACTTTTCAATGCGGTTGGCACTTTATTTCTCTGTGTGTAGTTATACTCCAACAAAGCCGACAAATTTCAGTTAATTTAACGGAAAATTCAAAAAATTTACCCGTAGTTAATATCTCAGAAAACAAAAAAGTATAACACTTTAAACTGAGATAACATTAACAAAAGTTATAACTTTACTAAAACACAGAAAAAGGGTTTTAGATTACCCTGTTCACAGTGAAATAGTAACAATTTGCCTTGGATTTTTGGATCCTTAGGTTCTAAGATGTTTTCTTTCAAATGAGCTAATTTGTTTGAAAATCGGTTCAAAAAAAAAAAAATATTTTTGGTCGCCTTCTCTGAAAATGACCAGTGTGCGCCGTCCTACTCTGAAAATTTCAGCGTTTATTTAATAATAAGACGCTAATACATTATTATTATTTTCAAGCGGGGTCAAGTAGTAAAAAAATAAAAGTTAAAAACTAAAAAAAAAATCTTCAAAAGGTGGAAACATTGGCATTTAAATACTTTTGGAAAAAGTAGAGTACAAGACCAATAAAATAAAATATCAACAAATAGTAGTTTTTAAAATACCTCAATTTAAATATCGACATGTCGGAACATTTTTCATATATTTTTTTTGAATTTTTAAACACAAAAACATCGTTTGAACAAATTTTTTTAATTTTTTTTTCCAAAACACGTGTCAAATATTTTTGAAATCAGAATGCGTCTGCCAATTTTAAATGAAATTCAAATCGTGATGTAAAAAATCGTTCGGTTTTACATGGAATGACTCAGATGGGCATTTCCATAGAAAGGTCAACCGTGACAGAAAAATTAAAACTAGACAAATAATTTCTTCTGACTGGTATTATTAAAGAAAAATTCTTAAATTTTATTAAATTAAAAAGTCCAAAGTATGAAAATTAGAGTATATGTTTATAATCAACTTTTTATTTTTAATCTTCAGTAACATCTTATCTTATTATCTTACATATTTAATTCTTTAAGAGCGACTATACAAGTGTACTCCAATCTCAAAATGTTTTTTCCAACAACAATAAACTTCAAAAAATGCAAACGGAGTAAATATTGAACAATTAATGATCTTTAAATGATAAATTTTGGATATGCTTTCATTGACATTCTAATATCACGTTTGTCACCACAAAACAACATTTATTCTCATTACTTTTATATTGCTGGTCGCAAGTGTTTAAAACTTTCGATTTAAATCACGTTTGTTGTGAAACATTTAATATAAAAAAAAATAAATCTGGCACACTTTAATCAGAGTTAATTTTTTATAAAATTTCAAACTTTGTCACGTCACGTGGCAAATATATTACACAAGGCAACAATTTTGAAGAAATTTTAGGGGCTTTGAAAACCACTATACAATTTTGATGTATTGTGGTCCCAGTAGTACAAATATGGTTCAATTTTGAAATTCTATGGAGAGGTTTTTTTTTTAAAAATTTTTAAGTAAAATTATAAATTTTTTTAGACGTTTCTCCACATAATTAATGATAACTAAAAAAAATTAGTCCGATATTATTCAAATAAATTTAGAAAAACTGAAATTTACATAGCCTTTAATCCGTTAATATATTGCGTTTCAATCGGCTCAGTAGTTTCGGAGTTATAATAAAAAATTGAGGGAAAAAATATTTTTTTTACGTGAAAATAGCAAATTTTTTTGTTTTAAAAAAATCATAAAAAATCGAAAACGGCAAAAATCGTTCAGATTTATTGCTTTATCGCAAAGCCACATGTAATAGGAACAAAATGAGATATCGATCATAAAAATCGATTGATTTTTTTCGAATTTATTCACAATTAAGTGAATTCGCTCATTATCACCAAATTTTAGTTTTTTGTCTGATATACATAAAATTGAGTAGTTAATGTTCTTCTTTCGATTGATTGAATTTTGAAAACATTTTCCCTATGCTATGTACAAATTTTCACATCAAAAATGCATTACATAGTAACATTCGTGTATTTTTTGGCAAAACCCTACCTAGAATATACTGATTCTATTCTTCGGAAAGACATTTGTGTTGGATGAGCTTAAATGTAAATAAATAAATAAATTAAATAGTAGAAAATTTATATTTTATTATTCACATTTATTATAATAAATAAAACAAGAAAATAAATAAATAAATATGTATTATAAACTACAAACTCTGAAATTTTCTTTTAGTCGATTTTCTACTATTGTTGAATAACGAAGTGTTACTCTGAATACTCCAGCAAAAATCAGCCATCATGTGTGCATCCCAGCGACCCTGGTATCGTTCCTCCATTGTCCGGATATCTTGGTGGAATCGTTCGGCCTGTTCTTCACTCAAGTCTCCTAGATTTTCAGGAAAACGATTTAAGTGACTGTGCAGGTAGTGTACTTTGATGCTCATGTTGCATCCAAGATTCTGGAAGTGAGTTAACATCTCTTCAACGTGCGCAACGTAATCATCACCCTTGTTATTTCCTAAGAAATTTTGAATAACCCATACAAACGAATCCCATGCATTCTTCTCAATTTCTGACATTGAACTGCCAAATTCAGTATCGTTCACCAATTTGCGAATTTGTGGGCCATCAAATATGCCTGCTTTCAGGCTTTTCCATACTTAGATTGGGAAACTTCCTTGAAATATACTGGAAACATTCACTATCTTTGTTAAGTGCTTTAACATATTGTTTCATCAGACCAAGTTTAATGTGAAGAGGGGGTAATATGATGCGATCTCGGGGCACTAGAGCCACATTTATAACATTTGGCGTACCTGGAACTAGTGTTTCCCTAGAAGGCCATTGTTTTCTCTTCCAATGTTCTGTTTTAGCTCTGCTGTCCCATAAACATATAAAACAAGGATATTTTGTAAAGCCGCTTTGTTGGCCTAAGAGGAAATTGACCATCTTAAGATCAACACAAATTACCCACTTATGTTCATCATACTTTATCTTCTTCATGACCAATGCAATTACAGAGTATTCTTCTTTTACTTTGGTTGAATGTGCGATCGGCAAGGAGTGAAATTTATTTCCATTATGCAAAAGGACACACTTCAAGCTGCGTTTTGATGAGTCGATAAATAAACGCCATTCGTTTGAATCATATCTCTGTAAGCCCATGGCAGTCATCAAACCAGAAATATCTGTGCAGTACACAAAGTCATCCTCTTCAGCAAAATAATGAAGTAAGTCTTTTTCTCGAGTACGGTAATACGAAACTTTAGTTTCTTTAGTTATGAGACCTGTTTCTTTCATCCGGGACGCAAGTAATTCAGAAGATCTTTTCGACAATCCAAGGTCTCTAATTACATCATTAAGCTGATCTTGATTCCATGGTCTCGGCGAGAAATGTTTGTGTGGATGAACTCGTCATTTTCAGCTGTAGATGGTAGTGATGGATCTGACATATCTGATTGGTAAGACATACTTGAGGTTGAGTGTCCTGGTGAAGATGAAAGCACATGACTACAGCTTGCACCCCGATCTTGAGCATATTCTATTTCTTGTGAATGTAGAACTGCAAGTGTAAACCCATCAGCAGACGTCGTGGGGTAAGACCATCGCATATGTTTTCCAAAACCGCTTTTTGTACTTAAACAAAAATAACACTCGGATGCGTGGTTCGCTGTTTCTCTCCATAGCATAGGCTTCAAAATTTCCAAGTGTCGTCTGTAAAATGAAAAAAAAAGTTGAAATCAGGAATATGAAGAATTCAAATTTTAATTAAGAAATATTGTAATTATAAAATATTCCAAATCTATTAATTTATACTTACTTTACGTTAGAAGACTTCATAGATAAATTCAATCGACATGGAATGCATATAGTACTCGGTGTCCAATGCTGGTTCAAATTGTGCGGATAGATATTATAGCAATCTTGATATGACTTTTGCAATGAAGTTAAGAAGCACTTCCGTTTTTCCCGGTGATATATTGGCCGCACACATAACAAAATAAATCTGGATCGTTTTTACATAAAAATGTTCTGGCTTTCTGGCTCATTTTTATTAATATTTGAAAATTGTTTTTAACTTCTAAGCTGTATGACTCTAATTTTTGTGTAGGTATTAAATGATGTTTGCGTTATCGCAAACACTTCTTGAATGAAATAAAAAGGATCAAGGAGATCTTATAAATACTGATACTATAATTTGGGATAACCCTTTGTGTGTGCTGCAAATTTTTTATTATTCCCAAGAATCCTAAAAAACATTAAGGACTTTTATGAAAAAAAAAATCATCCGTTACAGGTAGCTAACGGAAAATAAGAGCACTTCAGCGTACACGCACATTTATGAGCGTTTTATTACTATCCTACCGCAATCGTAAAAATTAAACAATCTTTTGTTTATTACTTATTTTTTTTTTTAATTATTAGAATCATAAAAATGTCATAGAGGTTTTTCCCAAAGGGGTTTTGCCAAAATGCGTGTCGTAAAATGCACCTGAGTTTTTATGTTCTGCATTTTCATTATATAGTAGGTACAATTTTCTACAGTGCTTGTAAATATGCGATACCTTCAATTAATTGTAAATAAAAATGTAAAGCATGCATCGATTTTTATGATCCATATCTAGTTTAATTCGCATGATATGTAGCTTTACTACAAAAAACTAAAAAGTAATATTTTTTGCAGTTTTCGATTTTTTCCAGATTTTTGTTTTTCAAATTTTTTTTTTTTTTAGCATTTTTTTTTTTTGCTAACAATTTGTTTCATAACTTTGAAACTATTGATCGCATTAAAAAAAATTGTACACGTTCTTTAAAGATATTGTAAACCTTAATTTTTGTAAATTTAATTTGACAAAATCGGACTAGTTGTTTTTGAGTTATGACAACATAAGTGGAGAAATGTCTCAAAATATTGTCAATTTTACTTAAAAAATTTTTAAAAAAAAAATTATCCATAGAATTGAAACATTTTACCATTTTTGTACTTAGGCAGCCATGATGCATCAAATCTATATAGTGGTTAGTCAAGCCTTTTTTTGCTGTTGACCTGTGTTATTTGAGTAGTAAAATGTTGATATTTAAAAGTACATATGAGATTGGAAAATAGCTAATATGAGATTGGAAAACGCACAACGGTAAAGAAAAAAATTAAAAACAGACCAGATCCACTTAATTCACAAACAAAATATCATATTTTAAACAATATGACATAAAAATCTGAAAGCGTCAACGGACTGGAATATACTTTTAGAAAGGTTTGATATGTACTGATTCCTAATTTAATTTCAGAAATTCTCCATCGTATCAGATTTTTGAGATATTTTAACCCAATATTTTTAAATATATGGGTTTTCACTTTCTTCGGGACGTGATAACATTGCGATTTGAGCCTTATTCACAAAACTTGTTGTGTCATCTGGAAATCTTATCTGTTCGGATTCAGCACACATCAAACCTTTTGAAAAGTATACTCTAGTATCAGTGTTGGAAAACTTGTTGGCTTGTGTAGTTGAATGTATTTAATTTGCATGCTATCCATTATAATTTTCAAAAATAAATTTACCAAAAAAAAAAGTTTATATTTTTAATTTTATAAATAAAATTTTTATTTTTTGTTTTGAATAATTGCTAACATTTAATTAATAAGCTATTTATGTCACATCACACTACGCAACGTCATGTTTCCCATTATATGTTGTATAACAAAAATCAAAAAAAAAGTTTTATTAATTCGAAACTTAAAATATTTCAAATCATATTAAAAAAATTTTAGCTAAAAAGTTCGGCGCAATTCGCCGAGTTTTGTGCTTTTGCAACAGAAAAAAAAAAATATATATTTTTTTGTCACATCACGTTACTCTTATACTGCTTATATTTTAGAACCATGCAATTCGATTGTTTTCATATTTTTACTAAATATAGAACTTCTTATGTTCTACACAAAAATTTAAAGAAGTAAAACCAAAATCATATTTTTTCTTATTTTACACCTTATTGAATTGTATGGAAATGCCCATATACATAAATATCAGTTAAATTTAGCAAATAAATGTAAATTTCAATTTTTATGATTTTAGAAAATAGCAGCCATTTTCAATGTAATATTTTTTTATTTTTATAGAATGCAATGCAACGATACCACAAAGACAACAAGATGAAGAAGAGATTGGTAACAAGCCAACTAACAAGACAACACCATCTACTACAATTACAGCAGCAGTAGCAACTACTACAGCAACAGTATTACCAGTGATACATAAACATGAACCATTACAATTACTGGTTAAGGATAGACATTTAATAGGCACACCACTACTAATGCATAAAGGAGAAAATCTTATGGTTACAGCCGATGAACTCATTTTGCCAACAACTGGAAAGGATGTCGAGAAGGAGAACAAGGGGCAAGAGGAGAAGGAGAAGGAGAAAAAACAAAACAACATAGGACAACATGTTACAGAGGCAACAGCAATAGATAACACTAAAAATAGCAAACATATTTTGGATTCAAGCCAACAACAACAACAACAACAACAATACCCAACAACAGATGAACCCAAAAATATAAAAATTTTAAATGACAAAAAAGGCCAAAAAGACAATATGAACAATATAAAACAACACCAACATGGACAACATTTTGAAGAATTTAACAAATTGAAAAAATCTTCAATTGATTTGAAAACCAAGAAACCCTCATTGATAATGAAAAAAATGACCATCATTACCAAACAACATCATGGAAATGAAAATCATCTACCGACTTTATTAGAACCTAAAGAAAATGAAGTTCATCAAAGAAATTTTGATGAAACACATTATCAGGAATTAAAACCAATTATCCAAAAAGAACCACAGAATACACAATTGCATTCACTGAAGCATACAACAGTCAATACACCCATCAATAAAGAGCCTAATTTATTAAAAGAACCCCATACATTTCAACATGAACATGAAATGTTAATGCAACAAATCTTACAGGATCAACAGGCAGCCGAAACACATGAAAAATTTTCCAAAACCGAACAATGGTCCGAACTGCGTAAAGCGGAAAGTAAAGAAAATCATCCGGGTTTAATATTACTCGTATCATCAGGTTTATTTCTGGTCTTACTCTTAGGTCTAATGCACGTCTATCGTTGTGATATGCCCTGGAAACGTAATTCTCCGGTTCACCACATAAGACCTCATCACCGTCAAAATGGTTCATTAGAAGATGATTCTCATAGTTTTTTAAGCTATAATGACGGCATGCATAAATGGCATCATAGTACACGTTTAGAAGCGGCCTACAATTCTCCGCTGCACCATCTACATGTAAGAGAATTACAAAAAACTTCGGCTACAGAAAAACCCACAACTGTAAAATCTATGGCCACCGCTATTAAACAACCTATAACCCGTTCTTCAATATTAACAAATACAAGATCCATGTCGCAATCTTCCGCTACCACTACATCAACAGCTTCGCCCTCCTCTTCGGCTATACTTGATGATGAAACATTTTATATTGAAATGACACCCGATTCTGGACAAATGGCACATGCATTACAATCTGAATTATTACCCATGGAATTACTGAATATGGCTCAATCTTCAGCAGACTACAATAGAGAGACAATAGTTGATATACAAACTTCACTGGAAGATAATTATGATGATGTTGAAGTTCAACAACATCATTATCATCATCAGCAACATTTAACCCCTTTCAAGTCAACACCATCTTCACTGGTATTACGATCATCTTCGACAACATCTTCATCTTTTAATGTCAAATCTCAAGCGAATTCCCGCAAGTTTGGTTTATGGTGACAAACATTGCTTCAAAGACAACAACAATATTCACCATTTCAATAAAAAAAAAAAAATATTTCAATAAAATTATATTAACATTAATAAGAAAAATTTTAAGTATGTTTTTTGCAACAATAAGTGGTAAGATAAATAAATAAAATAAAAAAAAAAAAAAACAAATATATAATTAATAGTAATTTTAAAATAAATAGTTTTTTTCTTTTTTTTTAATATTAAGATTTAGTGTAGTGTGTAAGAGGGGAAATAAAAAAAAATACAAATGGAAAATATGCTAGTGAATGTGTTATTGTAAAAATAGAAATTGAAGAAAAATTAAATAAAATTAAAACTATGAAAAACATACCAAATGATGAATTGTTATTATTATGGCGGCCCCTATTGTCAAATACAAGGATTTGAGGAAAATATATTGCCAACAAAATTTTAGTTGAACTTTTGTTTGATTTTAAACTCATTTCCAATTAAAAAATTAAAAACCAAAAATGCTAATTTTTATCAAAAATTGCTATCAAAAAATCGCCAAAATTAAAAAACAAAATCGTCCAAGCTGAAAAAATCGTTGGAAAAAAATAAAATTCTTTTCGTGTAAAGGACACTTTTAATTTTACTTAGGCGACTTTTAAATGTTGGCGATTTTTTACAGTTTATTTAATTTTGACAAAATTTTTAATTTTTTGGCGAGTTTGATTTTTTTTTTTACTTTTTTAGCCATTTCAAATTTTCATTAAAATTTTACTTGTGGTTTTACAAATATAAGTGATTTTTAAATTTGGCGGTTTTTTAACTAATTCATCGGTTTTTTTTGATTATTTGGGCGAGTTTTTCAATTTACATTGATTTTTTTTTTTTAATTTTACGATTGTTTTTGCTTTCCAATATTAATTTAATTTTTAATTTTCTTCGACCTTTCAAATTATCAACAAATAAATAAATGAATTTTCGAGCTCGGGGTCATTTATTTTATATTATTCCTTTTTTTCAATTTAGCAATACGAGGGCGGATCAATAAGTCCGCGACTTTTTGATTGAAACACAGTTCTTTTTTTCCAAAAAAAAAATTATTTTTCAACATAATCTCCTGTTAGCTCAATACACTTAGTCTAACGTTTCTCCAATTTTTGTATCCCTTCCAAAAAATAGGATTTTTCCAGGTCCATAAAATATGCATTTCTTGGCCATATGGGGTCGTTTTCTTTCTAAATCCTCGTTAAATCGGTCCAATAAGTTGTCATAATATTCGCCGGTTTTTGTTTTTCCCTTTTGAAGGTAATCGATGTGGTTTATCCCGAGGGCATCCCAAAAGAACTGTTGCAATCACTTTATTGGCCACGATTACGTCTACTGTCAATTGAGAGCAAGCGCGGCACCCATCTTGCAGACAGCTTTCTTAAACCCAACTGACCATTTAAAATCGAAACCACACTGACATATGAAATGCCTATGGCATCAACAATCTCGCGCACTTTTACTGTTCGATCGGCCAACACCATATCGTGGATTTTTTCGACGTTTTCGAGTGTATTGGCCTCTATTGGCAGGCCAGATCGTTCAGCGTCATTTGTAAAGGGTGGTTAAATTTCAAGGGCCGATGTTGATTTTGAATAAAACACAAACTATTTAGGAAATTATTGTAATTTTATTTTATTATGATATATTGGTATTACTCAATTATGTATGGAACAAAATATCGGCCAAATGGGCGCCGCGACCACGGCGGCACACCTCCATCCGATGGTCCAAATTTTCGATGACGCTGAGGCATAATGGAGGTTCTATGCCGTTAATGTGCCGAATTATCTCATCCTTTAGCTCTTGAATTGTTGCTGGCTTATTGACGTACACCTTTTCTTTCAAATAACCCCAAAGAAAAAAGTCCAACGGTGTCAAATCACATGATCTTGGCGACCAATTGACATCGCCATTACGTGAGATAACACGGCCATTGAATTTGTTGCGCAAAAGACCCATTGTTTCGTTAGCTGTGTGGCAAGTGGCACCGTCCTGCTGAAACCACATATCGTCCACATCCATATCTTCCAATTCGGGCCATAAAAAGTTCGTTATCATCTCACGATAGCGAACACCATTCACAGTAACTGCCTGACCGGCCTCATTTTGGAAAAAATACGGCCCGATGATGCCGCCAGCCCATAAACCGCACCAAACAGTCACTCTTTGTGGGTGCATTGGTTTTTCGACAATCACTCTTGGATTCTCATTCGCCCAAATGCGGCAATTCTGTTTATTGACGAATCCACTGAGGTGAAAATGTGCCTCATCACTGAAGATGATTTTCTTCGAAAATTGATCATCCACTGTTGCCATTTCTTGCCACCATTCTGCCTATTCACGACGTTTGGAATGGTCAAGAGGCTTTAGTTCTTGAGCCAATTGCACCTTGTAAGCGTGTAAATGCAAGTCTTTATGCATAATGTTCATCAACGACGAGCGTGAGAGGTGCAATTGTTGGGCACGACGACGAGTTGAGGTGGACGGCTCTTCAGCCACACTATCGCGAACAGCAGCAATATTTTCTGCAGTACGAGCTGTACGAGCATGCACTGGTGTTCTCACATCTTCTACAGACCCGGTTTGCTCGAATTTTTCCACGATTTTTGCGATTGTACGCACATTTGGACGATCAAATTGACCAAAAAAATCACGAAGTGCACGATATGCATTTTGATTTGAACGCCCATTTTCATAATAAGTCTGGATAACTTTAACACGTTGTTGGATTGTGTATCTCTCCATGGTTCAAATTGAGTAAGTCTGAAATAGAGAAATGTCAAATAAAATTCGGAAAAAAACTTGGCGTTTAGGTGTGGTTCACATTCAACATCGGCCCTTACAATTTAACCACTCTTTATTTGTGCGACCACAACGAAAGTCATTAAAAATTTTTTTTACCATTGAAATCGATGGTGCAGAGTCCCCATAGTATTTATCAAACTTTTCCTTGGTTTGAATGACGGTTTTTTTTTCGCAAAAAATAATGTTTAATGAGCACTCGAAATTCACACTTTTCCATTTTTAAAAAATCCACGAGGTTGTATGTTTTGAACAGCTGTTGAACGCAAAGTAAATGACGGAACTTGCTTAAAATTTGACAGTAGTCTATTAACAGGTGGTACTTTATGGGAGCAGTGTTGAATTTTATATAACTACGAGGGAATTTTGAAAAGTCACGGACTTATTGATCCGCCCTCGTATTTTTAATTTTTTTTTTTTAATTTTAATAAATTTTATTAATTTTATAGTTTTTTTTTTCAAATAATTTAATTTTTATTTTCTTCGACCATAGAAATTATCAATAAATATATGAATTTTCGAGTTCGAGATTATTTGCTTTATATTATTCTTTATTTTTTTTCCATTTAGCAAAATTTTTTATTTTTTAATTTTAATAAAATTTTACTTTTTTTTCAATTTAGCAATATTGTTTTAGATTTGACGATTTTGTTTTTTAATTTGTGGCAGTTTTTTAAACTTTGACGATTTTTTTAACTTTTTTTATATTTATTTTAATTTGGTATTTTTTTTTTTTTTTATTTTGGCGATTTTAATGATTTATTATTTATCGATTTTAAGAGTTTTTCCCAATTATGGCGATTTTTTACAAGATTAATTTAAGTTTTAATAGTATCTATCAAAAAATAGTTTGAAATTGAAATTACAATACTCAATTACATTTTTAATAGATATAACTAAAATCTTAATTGAAATTAAATCCATTAAATAGTTAAAAATTATTTTAATTGATAATACAATTTTTTTAATAGCGCCGAGTTCAATTAAACTTTCAATTGAATTCACAAATATTTTAACTGATTTTTTTTTTTTTTTTCAATATTTTTATTTACAATCTATTTTACAATATTTAGTAAATGTGATAATCTAAAATCAATTAACACACGTTATTAAGCTTCAGCAAGTTTAATTAGCTTATCCTAAAAAGTATATGTTTTCACATATATTTTGTATTTTTTATTATCTATGTATATTTACATGGTTTAATATATTTGTTAAAAAAGAAAATATATAAATGTACAATATTTACATTATTGCAACTTTTGTTGTTATTTTCTATATGGCAAATCTAAAACGTGAAACCGTTTTAGTCTTCTAGTTTCCTCAGTCTCATCCAACAGTGAAATGGCTAACACATTACTGTGGTTACTAAGTCGTTCAATATATCTAGAACTAAACCTGTTTATTTCGTCTTTTATAAAAGGACATTCAAGATCCCTATGAATTTGTCTGTTTGTCATATACCACGAAGCATTAACTAAGAATCTTAAAGTATTAGACTGATATCTCTGTAATATTTCTACGTTTGAGTTACTTGCCGTACCCCATAACTGAAGACCATAGGTCCATACTGGTTTCAATATACACTTGTATAACAAAATTGTATTCTCTAGGCTAAGTTCAGACTTAGGTCCTAATAACCACCACATTTTCTTGGTTTTAATATTTAGATGATCTCTCTTTGCAGTAATATGATTCTTCCACGTTATTCGTTTATCAAGGTACATTCCCAGATATTTCAAAATATTAGCTTTTGGTATTTCTGAGCCGTTAATATACAAGGGTGGAAATTCCTCTTTTCTTAGTGTAAACATAACATAATTAGATTTCTCAGCGTTAATGCAAATTTTCCATTTTGATAACCACTTTTGTAATTGGTTTAGATACCTTTGTAACAAAAATAATGCTTCAACTGGTGAGACATTTGATGCTAATATAACGGTATCATCAGCATATGTAGCTATTGTAACATTATCATATATGGCAGATATGTAGATGGTGTACAACACTGGACCTAATACGCTCCCCAGTGGGACACCTGAGTTAATTTGGCATATGCTAGAAGTATCATCGCTTACCTTTACATAAAATTTACGCTGTGTTAAGTATGATTTGAGAAATAAGTAGTAAGGTGCAGGTAATTGCTTTATGAGCTTGTACAGCAGACCCTCGTGCCATACTCTATCAAAAGCTTGCGTAACGTCTAAAAATACAGCAGAGCAGTACAATTTCTTTTCTAAAGTATCCGTAATCACTTTTACTATTCAATGACATTGTTCTGGGGTTCCGTGCTTATGCCGAAAGACAAATTGGTGATCAGGTATAATATTTTGTTTTTCTAAAATCGGTGGCAATCTACTTGAGAACAATCTTTGAAAAAATTTTGAAAAAGTTGGCAGCAAACTTATTGGTCTATATGATGACATCATATTTTCAGGCTTATTGGGCTTTAGTATCATTATAATCTCGGCACATTTCCAATGAGTAGGAAAGTGCGATAATCTTAATATAGAATTATATATTAGCGTGAGGAATAATACACTCTTTTTTGAAAGAGATTATGCCACTTTTGTATCTATTTTATCATGCGCTGGCGATTTTAAGTTGTTTAGCTTAGATATTTCGTTTTGTACTTCTCTGGGACAAAACGCTTTTATTGGTAAATTCATTTGGTAAGCTGTTTCCAAAAACCGTTCAGTATGATTTTCATCGGTAAAGTTTGTTGATGAAAATGGTTAAAAGATTTGTTCCAAATGCTCACAAAAAGAGTCAGCTTTACTTTTACTACTTAGACACCAGGTTCCATTTGGTCCCTCTATTGGAATATTTCTTTTTGCCGGTTTCTTAAGATATTTTGTGGCTTTCCATAAAATATATTCATTGTTGTTTGTACTACTCAAATTCCTTAAAAATTTTGTCAGATTTTCATTTTTAACCTCAAAAATACGTTTTTAAGATAGTTTGTTGCTTTGTTGTAGTTTGTCTTATCTATTGGACTCCTACTTGATTGCCAAATTCTTCTAAGTCTTCTCTTATTTCTTATTAAACTTGGGGTGTAGACATTAATGCGGCATCATGAATAAGTTTGGTAAATCTTTTAACAGCTAAATCGAGCTCATCACCTGATTGAAGAGATATGTTTAGTTGCAAATTCTGATCAATTACATTTTGAAAAAAAAATAATATCTGTTTTTAAGGGTGATCATTTTAAAGTTTTCAGTTACACTTTGTATATCAGTAGAATTATTTTTGTGTGATCTGAACTAAGATCATCACAATCCATTATATCAAGTAAGTTGTTAGATATCCCTGAACAAACAAAAAAATCCAATAAGTCAGGTATTTTATTTGGAGCACTTGGCCAATATGTGGGGTTTCCCGTAGATATTGTTTTATAATTGTTTTTAATAACGCACTTGTAAAGTTCCTTTCCTTTAGGGTTTCCAACTCTTGATCCCCACCATGAAGCATTAACGTTGTCAATATACAAAAAAAGCGCTTCTTATTGACTAAGACGGCATGAATTTATTACTTCTAAGAGCACATGAAAGAATCGATTTTCACATGCTTAAAGGAGACAAATTGGACATCGCGAACAAAAATCATGCCTTCTCGATTTGTTCTGAAAGCGCTTCGTAATTAAATAATCCCTTCCGGAAGCGTTTCTGGGTATTAAGAAGTATTGGAAAAATAATGTTTGGATTTGGCAAACATTTCACAAAGTACCGAATAGTTGCTAAACCCTATACCTAATTCTGAACGAAACTTTAAAAATTAGTAAAAAAAAACTTCAAACTTCAACAAGATGTATTAAAAAATCTACTATATTATTTATAATTTTTTAATACTTTATAAAAGTTTTGTAGCAAACACTATTTGCTCTACTCATAATAAACTTGTTTCAGAGCATATAAACATAAACCTGCAACATCTTGTTACTGTTGCTTTTGTTTGTTCACCTCCCTTTCAAAGAGTATATACAAATAGAGAGACTACACTTCCCACGCCTCTCAGTAACAAAATACCGAACTCGGGCAAGCAAATGAAAACGATTTTTTTTTCACTGAAAAATTATTGAAACATGTTGATAAAAAATTGGTGTTTAAAACGCTCACTTTTATTTTGCTTATATATTTTTATTTTCTATTTAAGAATAATATATTTTAATTCCATTTTCCTGGGTTTATCATTAATATTTGAAATAATTAAAACTTTTATTAAATAGTCACTTAAAAACATGATAAAAATTAATTTAAACTTTTAAATTTCTGCAACATGTTGCGATTTGTTCGGTGCCAGTTTACGAACAAATAAAAAGTGAGCAGATTGAGTGACACTGAGTATAATGGAAACCCACTGCTCGCTTCCATAAACATAAATATTATCTTTACTATTTCTTTAAAATAAGAAGAAATAAAAACAACATCAGCAAATGACAATATTTCTTGATTTATACTTTGGTCATTAAAAACTTTTAACTTTTTTAGTAGTTTATATATTTTTCTTCTTCAGGTTGTTTGAAAAAAAAGAAAAAATCATTTTCTATAGCCAGAACAAAAATGATAAAATAAAAGAGAAAAAATAAAAATATATCAATATATATATATATATATATTATATATAAATATAATTTCCTAATATTTCTCTGTCTGTTGGTGTGTTATTCTTTCCACAGCATTCTGAAAACCCTTGATGACATCAAAAGCTGAAAGCTAGAATAGTTATTAGAGTTGTCAAAACCGGTTTCCGAATTATTCGATAAACCAAATTCCGTTTATTTAAAACCGGGTTTTCAAAAACGGTCGGTTTTCAAGTTATTCGAGAATTCTCCACTACTTATTGAGATATCTGAAAAAATGTGTCTTATGTCTCTGGAAAGTATTTTTTTTTACTTTTTTTTATAGCAAAATTATTTAAATTTTGGTGGCATACGAGAAATGCATATTTTTTAGATATCTCTAAAAGTAGTTGGGATTTCGCTGTGAAATGTTCATGGTGTTTAGATGCTTGTGTAAAAAATATTAAAAAAAAATGAAAGGGAATATTATTCAAAATTGAATTTCGATTTTTTTTTAGAAACTATTTTTGAAATATTTTTTTAATAAAATTTCTAAACTACACAATTCCGATGCATAATAAAAAATTTCAATATCTTTCACACAACAAAAGTTATGGCATTTTGAATTATGTCGCAACCCCTAATATAGAGATATTTCAAAGCTCACAATAAATCGTTTCGGAAATATGCGCTCATTGCCGCCATCGCACCATCGAAAAATGTACCGTTGAAATATAATGGAAATGCTCTTTAGTAAAGATTTTGTGACTTAAAATGTTTTTTACTCAAAAATTATTAGCTTTTCAAGAGTAAAGTGTTTGTAACCATCACATAATAACAATCGTAATTAATTTTATTACAATTAGTTACTGAAGATTTTCTTAGTTAGATTTTAACAGGAAGATGAATAAGAAGAAAACATTTTTAATGAAACATTTAACGGACACAATGGATATGCCAGACTGCCGTAGTTTCGTCCCCTCCAAGGACTCGTCCGTTTTTAAATTATGAAGCATTTGAATTTAGTATTTTAAATTGATAAATTGCTCCACATGAAAAACTTTTTTCTTTGTGTCGTAGTGAGTTTCAAACCCACAGCCACTCAACACGCCATGACTCTTCTTTTAACTTAAAAAAACGGAGTTTTTCCAAGTTGTTAACTTCTGTTTTTACAATATTTCAATGCAAAAAAGTGCATTGAATTTAGATTTCTTCTTTGCCTTATAATGACTGTTAAGGTTATAAAACTGCATTTACATTTGCCATATAAAGGGTCCGCCATCTAACTCTTTTTTTCAACTAGTGCTTATTTCGTGAATGGTAACACTTAGCTCGTGTCTGATTTGACAGATAATTAGTTTTATCCTTCCGCTGAACAAATATGGTTGTGTATGCGCTTGAACAACACTGGGAAATATTGGAACATTACTTTGAAAATCATGGTAATGTTGCAGAATGTGTGCCGATACACCCAAAACGAGTCACTGTTTGGTGAGGGTTTTTGTCCAGAGGCATAATTGGGCCATTTTTCTTCGAAAATGAGCAAGGAGTGGCGGTTACAGTCAATGGCGATCGTTATCGGGCCATGTTGAACGAATTTTTGTTCACAAAAATTGAAGAGGAGGAAATACAGCTGCACACAATCGATAATGTGCTTAAAAATTGGACCGATCGTGTAGGCTACTGCATGGCCAGCCGAGGCAGCCATTTGAATGAAATTATTTTCCATTATTAACCGGAAGGATTGAACTTTCAAATAAAAAAAGAAATTTGAGAAAATATTCAGTAGTTTTTTTTTATAGCATTTTCAAAATAAAAAAAAAAAAAGTTATTTGGCGGACCCTATAAATCCAGTTTTAACTAGATTTCAATCATTTGGTAGTATATAAAATGATGCACGTAATAAATTTCGAAGTCTAGTTTAAACTGGATTTCAAGCATAATCTAAACGCAACCTAAAAGAATTCGTTTAAAAAGGTTTCCTTCCCACTAATTTCAATCGAAGGTAGTGAGCATTTTTAATATAAGTGATTTAGACAATTTAGATTTTAGTTTCACAATCTATCACTTAATCCAAATCATTGGATGTCCCGGTAGACAATCCTGATATGATATCCAAATATACTTGTACTACTTGAATTTTGTTAAAAATAAGTTTAGGCGAAAAAGTCTAACAGCCATACCTAAACAAGAGCGGCAAGCGGAACGTTTTTTACCGCCTAGCGTTAACGCTGAAATGTCATCCCTAAACAAGAGCGGCAACGCTACGTCAAATCGATAAAAACAGGGTTATCAAAATAATAAATATAACAACCCTGATTATTTTGACAATAAAGTACATTACAATATTGGTGTTTCTGATTTATGTTTTGTGTTTTGTATAATAACAAATATATATAAATAATAATATAAATAATAATATAATATATATACATAAATAACAAATATATTTTTTTCTGCCTTATTTTTTTGTTTATATCAGGGATGAGAAATGAGAATTTCGTTTCGGTACCAATAAAATTTTCAAATAGTACTTTTTCGACTCTCAGAGTACTAAAATTATTTTTTATTTTATTTTTCTTAAAATTCATACAAAATGCATTAAAATAACATTAAATGTTATTGAACATAAATTTAAGTTTATATGAATTTATAAACAAATAAAGTTTTACTTTAAAAAAAGTATATTTTTTAAATTAATGTACAGGAACAAAGAACTCCAAATGAGATCCAAATTAAATTAATCAATACAGCTAAAAAAGAATTTTATAAATTGGTTGATAATAACTTGTTAGAGATTTTAAAATTGTAACAACAAGAATTTGTTGCATTTAATAAATCTTTTGTTTGTATTAGATTTGATACTGTTGGAACATGAAGTCTGTTTCTGCCTTTGGTTTTAATCAGATTTTGGTATGGAAAAATTCTCTCAACGTTTGCAGAAGAATGTGGTATGGATAAAATACCTGCAGCAATTCTAAAAATATCGGGAAACAAATATTTGTTTAACTCATTTTTAATTTTAGATACTTTCGACCAGAAACTACATATATTTTCCTTTCTAGAAAGTTTTAGTTCTTGCCAGTCTGCCAACGCTCTGTATTGGATATTAATGGCGTCAAAATTATTTTCTTCGTTTGGAAAATTTTTTATCCAAAATTTCACGATACCGATTTCTTCCGCAAACAACGTTTTCAGGTAAAAGCTTACTGAACCAAATTAAAATTTCATTATCAAAATTTACTCTGGTCTTCAAATCCTCACAAAATTTAATATAACATTTTTTGGAATTTTCTTTTATATGATTTACAGTGACGGATTCAATCTGATTTGTATTTATATACAAATCCACTTCCGTACCACAAAAAGCGTCGTTTAGCGGAATATGGTTATCGTGGATATTTAATTGTAACGGTGTGCAATTATCTAACACATCTTTATTTATGAAGTTGCGAGCAATATATTAACAAAATTTATATATTAATAAAATTTAAAAAAATAAAATGAATTAAAAACTTTAAATCGTCCAATAGTGTCAAATGAGTCGCGGGAGTACTTTGGAACATCGAATAGTATCAAAAAAGTACTATAGTATCAACTTTGCCATCCCTGGTTTACATTTGTTGTCTTTTGCAACTAACTTCACTATGAAACGCTCTGTCAAAATCGGATTTTCCAATTGCAAAGAGTTGCCGCCGCGTTATTTCGGGATGCTACATACAAATTGTATGGGCATGAAAATTTTTGACAGCTAGAAAACGCTTGCCGCTCTTGTTTAGGTATGGCTGTAATACTATCGCTATATTGTAGATTAAAGAAATTTAGATTTGATGCCCTAAATTGCAAGGCGTTATGCTTTTTCATGCCCTGTTATTTTACAATCTTAATACTGTACGACTAATTTTATTTAAAAACGAAAAGGCTTTTTAAAGAGACTTCTTCGCAATGTAGTTAAAATTTCAGTATTTTTTTTAAAATTAGCCAAATATAATTTAAGTGGACGAAAAATAATGAAAAATTCTAACTAAACTAATGAAACTTTTCTTCACATAGTGAACGAAATTTCTTAAAATTAATGAAAAGCTTCATACTTCTTATGAAACTAATTTTTTTAATGAAACTTCTTCGCAAAGTGAATAAAACTGTTAATAAATTAAAGGACATTTTTCATAATTTTTTATGAAAACTACAAAAACTTAATTAAATAGTTTTAATTTAAGAGTTCCAGAGCAACTTCATTGCGTTAATGCAAAAATGCATTAACTCTTCGAAAAATGAACTTTTCAATTACACAAAGTCTAAAATATTCCATAATTTATCGCGTTTTCTCTCAAAACATAAATAATGGATGGTTTTTATTAAAATACAACTAAAATTATAAAAATTATATCGTCAGGGTTGACATATGGAATTTTTTAAAAATGGCAACAATCATTTTCCAACAAATTTTAAAAATTGGTTAATTAAAAAAAAATATTTATTATTTTTTTGAATACAGATTTGTTAACAAAATTTTCCGAAATTTAAATTTTTTAAATATCTTTAGGATTTATATTCTGCCAAAGTTTCAACTTTTGTTGCCAATATTTCCACTAGAAGGCGCTTAAAGGCAAAACAAATTAAATAAAATTAATAAAGCATGGAAAATTTGGTTGAAAAATATCCAGCGGATTTATAACGTGCCATTAATGTGTTAATTTCATGGAGATATTTCTCTCTGTGCACAAACAAACAGACATAAGCCATACAAAGTCAATTATAAAAACCGAAAAAACCGGTTATTCAAACCGATTTTAATTAAAAAACCGAAAACCGGTTTTTAAGAAACACGGTTTTTTAAGAACTCGAAAACCGGTTTTTTAAATTGGTGGAATATTTGAAAACAATAATAGTTATAGTATATTGCACGAAAAAGATCATAACGAAGCCAAATTTTTTATTTTCGGGCTGTAGGAGTAGGGGCGTGGTAGTTTCTGCTTTTTAGGTTTTTGTCATTTGTCCTCAAAATTTTTTGGGGGGTTCTTTTCCGTCGAGAGCTTTCTAAAGCTCCCTGATTACCTAGAACGTTAAATATTGCAATACAAATAAGTCCAATTGATTTTTGGCGGAGAGGGGTAGAAAAAGAGTTTTTAAAAACTATTATATACAGTTGTAATTTGATGAGCTAGAAACTTGAGAGCCGGCGTACATATTATATTAACCACGGTCAAAATTTATTTGAAAACAGATCTCTTAATTTCGTTCTGTGGGCTGAATAAAATGAACAAAATAACAATTTTTTTCACTATTAAGAAATGGGTAACATTTGCTATTATTTGCATGCGTGTTTTTAAAATTTCTAATGACCTAGAAAGTTCAAATTTTGCTTACATATATCAGTAACAACTAGATTGAGCATGCATACCGAAGCCTAATTCTCGATTTTCGGTTTGTGGGCGAATAGGTGTGGCAAGCATTTTTTTTTTTTTCAAGATTTTAACGATTATGATGAGCAGAGAAGACAAGTTTGTGTTTTTGTTTTTTTTTTTGTAATTTTCACTCAAATTTGTTTACTTCATCATTTTTTTATTTTTTATTTTTATGTTTAAAACCAGCTTTTTCTTTAATGTTTTGAACTTTAAAATGGTTTTCTCTTGAAATGCTTTTTTCTCAAAATGTTTAACTTTTTCAAAAAGTCAAATATTTTACATGTTTTGTAGTTTTTCTTTTTTTTGCCTTTTTAAAATATTTTTTTTGCCATAAACATCTCGGATTTAGGTATTTTTTTGTATTCTTTAATGATGAGATCAAATTATATATAAAAGTGAAATCTCAAATCCGGTTTGTGAGCTAAATGGTGTAGAAAACCTTATTCACATTTTTACAATTATTGGTCCACAAATGAAAAATTGTATTAGGCACGATGAAAAAAAAAATAACTGTTGTGGACATTTCGACCTCTGCTGATGTTGGTTATCCATACGTTTTGGAGCTTAAAAATATTTCAGAATACTAAGATTTGACAAAAGCGTGGATTAAATATTACAAACTCAAGATTGTTGGTCTGCTAGCAAAAGAAGGTGTCAAATCTATTTTTTTTTTAACACACTTTAAGATCTGATTCTTATTCGGTGAGTAAAGGTTGTGACACAGACGGTTTTAAAAATTTATAAGATTATTTTTCTAATGTTGTGTGTTTATTTTCGCTCTGTGGCATTATCGGACTATATGAGATGAAAATACGGTCACAAGATTTATGAGACTCATTCATTCTTACTGCTGAAGACTTTTCTACAACTTTTTGAAATTCTCTGATCACCAATAAAGATTATATTTTGAATTCGTGAAGTACTACTCAAATCATAAAGGACACAATTTGTTAGTCGGTCTTGGTCGGAGAAACACAGCAATGCCGATTTAGAGCACTCCAAATGTGTTTTTTTTTTCAAAATAAGTTGTAGGATATCAATTTAATAATTTTGAAAGGAAAGCTTCATTTTAACCATGACCTCCCTTGCCAGTTTAAAATGAAGCTTTCCACTTCAAAATTATTAAAAGATAATTAAAAAAAAAAAAAAAAAAACATTTGTAATGCTCTAAATCGGACCCGCGGATTTTAATGAACTTTTTGTTAAAGTGTTAAAAAGGCGGTTGGTTTAAGGGTTAAAAGGTGGCATGAAAAAAGAAAACATGTCAGAAATTACCGATTGTGAAGCTCTTCGGGAAAACCCGCATAAGAGTCAACGGATTACGAATATGGGAAAAAGCTCAGACACCCTCTCAGTTGTCCCAAAAAAATTCAGTTCACACCACCGAATTTGGTTGCCACAACCCCCAACTCGGTTACAACAACTGAATTCAGTTGTGACAACCGAATTTACGAGGTTGCAGCAACAGAATCAGTTCGGTTGGATGAAATAATGTTGAGACAACCGAAATTGTTATGTGAGTGCATGCACTTAAAAAACGAAAATAAACGCTAAAAGCACTAAAAACATAAAAAAACATGCTTGAGTTTTTGATTTTTTAAACAAGTACAGTTAATACTCTTATTAACATGGAACTGATTTCATGCATTTAATTTTTTTTTTTTTTGTAAAAATCATGCTGCTGATAGCACAGAAAACCAACAACAACAAAAATTTGATACTTTTTCCAATATAAACAAAATCTACAGCTTTTCTTTGAGTCAGTGAAATTTTGATATATAAAATACTTTAGTAAAATTTTGGATTTTATTCGACCTTTTTCTTAAAATGTTGGATTTGCAAATAATCAAACTCGAGGTCTGAATTGTGCTTTTAATACAGACGACGAGTAACAAGCATATCTTAAGATTATTTTAGTGTTTTGTATGTAAACATTCAATATCCGCCCGGAAGATGAATAGCAACGCTTTTCGAAATATTGGCTTGATTAATGCATTTTTATATAAATAAAATACTTTAAAAGCAACTCAGACCTCCGGCTAGATTATTTAAAAAACCAACATTATGTAAAATATTTCATAAAATCAATACAAAAATGTCCATATTTTTTTATATAAACACAAAAAAAAATATTGAAAACAACGAAAAAATGCATTAAAAAAGAAAAAACATTAATTTAAAGTCAAATAAGACCAAAACATAAATTTTTTGCCAAAACCACTAATGTGAAGCAATGAAGTATGGCGTGTTTTGGTGGAAAATGCATGTGTTTAAGTTGTTCAGTTTATATTGTTTATTAGGGTAGCCAATCGGTTAACAGTAACTCGATTAATCGCTAAATTTCGATCAAACAATTGATCGAGTAAATTAAAATCGCCAATTTCGTGCAACAAATAACTCCAAAAATTTTGGTGGATTAATCGAGTACATCAAAAAAGTTCTATTTCCGGTTAGCTTTCAGATAAAATTAAATTGTTTCATATTTTTTTTAAAACATATTTTTTTTTTTATAATATGTAAAGCCAAGTGTCTGTTAGCGTTTTAATTTAAATGTTGTACTTTTTAGTTAGGGATATAACTTTTTTAAGTGGCACCACGACGACAAACTTTTTTCAAGTTCCAAATCATTTTTTTTTAAATAAAAATTATCTTTTTTCGACCTTTAATTTAGATTTTTTTTATATTTTTGTTTTTAATCAAATTAAAAAACATATTCAAATGCATATTTACATAAAAATAGCATATTTTTTTAATTTTAAGCACATATTTTAAGATTTTTCATGTATATTATAGGCGCCTAAAACACACGTTTTCAGGCCATGAAATTCGTGTCCCTGGTTATTATGTATTTTTAAGGAAAAACAGTAGCGAAATAAAATGATTGAAATTATTCGAGTTACTCGAGTAATTATAAAATCTTACTCGATTAGTCGAGTAAGCTAAAATCCACAAATTCGAGTTACTTGTTTACTCGAGAAAAAAACCAAACCTGAGTAATTTGAATAACCTACTGTTTATATAGAATAAACGATTAAAAAACTAAAATGAGGTTTTTATAACAAAAGCGTAAAAAAATCGACAACAAAGTTCTGCCAGAATACATTTCAGAGATAGATTCGTAATATCAAAACATGCTGGATGATTTTTGAAATTTGTTTAAAGAAGAAACTACTTATATCGTCAAAATGTATTGAAGTTTAGTGTAAATTTTGCTGAATTTAACAACTTTCAAAAAGCAAATTAGCGGCCGAAATATACTTTTAATTTTAGACCCTGAACTTCTGCCTGGCATGGACAGGCTTTTCAGCTAGTTGCTGAAATAAAGACATTATATTAAAAAATGGTTGCTTTTTTTAGTACAAAAATCATAAAAAATGAATTCTAGGTATAGAAAATGCTGATGCGTTTCTGTTGCTGGTTAAACTCAAAACTAGAGCAAGCGGTCAATGTTTACGATAAATGGAGACAAGTTTTTGTTTGTTGGCTCACGATTGTGTTGAGGAAAACAAAATTTTTATTTAATTTAGTTTGATCTTACCAGTACTTTTCACAAAAATAGAAAAAGAAATGGCAAACAAATAAATATATACATCAAGTAAGATTTAACAAAAAAAAAAAAAAAACACAAAACAAATTTTTACTTTATAACTAGCAAATCAAACATATTAGCTAGGTTGATACTAGTACTTAGATCTGGCTAAAGATTTCCTCAGAATCCAAAGTTTAAGAAAAGGTGGAGTTTCCAGAGTAGGCAGAGCGTTAACAAAAACCTATTAATTGTCAATTTTGATCCATTCCTGTCTTCTTAGTAATTAAAGTTCACAAGAATTATAATTTTTTTTTTTTTTTTTTTTTAAAAAAGAGAAGCAACACTCAGGAAATTCTTCCTATTAATTAATGTGTTGATTTCTTTTTAAAGGGGATAGTGGAGAGATGAAAGGTGGTGAAAGATGAAGGGCTTCAACATGGCAACACTGTAATTGCGCGAGTAGATAAGTCTTAGAACAGTTGTTGCTTGCCACCTGATGTAGAGTTGGCGAATTTATTGAAGCTTTTTGTTCCATAGCCCTGATTCATTATTTTACTTCGGTGGGGTTAAGTGCTATGGGAACACCGAAGGTGGGCGCAGCGATACATATAAGTGATAGAAAACTCATACATATTATTTTTCTAAATTGATGTTGTCGTCACCAGGAATCGAACCCGGGACCATCTGCGTAAAAATTTAACCATTACACCACAGCGCCCACAGAAAATATTTTTATTAAAAAATGTAACGGACACAAGGGATATACCAGACTGCCGCAGTTTCGTCCCATCCACGAAATTTTTAGTATGGAGCAATTTGCAAAAAAGTTTTTGCAATAACTTACAGGGAGAGGCTCCTGATGGATTTTCTTCGAACTTAGTGAAATTCTGATATGTGGTAGAGGAGAAAAAAATTAGTCACACGTAGTGTTTTTGCAGCCCAGTCTCACAGACTCTAAACTCAGACAACCCCTCGGTTCAATTAAATAAGCATTAATACATATATATAATTTTTAGCTTAAACAACTTTAATTATTTAACAAAACACCATTTTCAGGTTGCGTTTTTTGACTAATAAAAACACTTGAAAGTTATCGTAATTTTTCATATACCAGTTAATTTTATTCAAAACATCTTTCTTTTTTTATACCCCATTTGTCAAAACTTTATTCTAATTAACCCTTGCGCTACCGACTTTTTATTTGTGGATATATGTTTTTTATGTTTACTACAGATTTATTGTTAAGGGTCGAAAACAGAAAAAAACATCCAAACAAACAAAAAGTATTTGTTTTACTTTGTTCTAGTCATTAGATGAAGCTGCGAACAAATTTTTTAGATTGTAGCTTTGATAGTTTAGGAGATACACTGAAATTCCCCATTTTTCGGAGCTAAAGGCTAATTAAAAAAATGGGAGTTTGTTAACAAATATCGCGAATAAATTGCCCTGATGAACAGTTTATGCATATAATACCTGTCCCGTTTTTTTTTTCACCGCTGTCATATATTACAATTTCATTTAGATCGGAGAGAATCCGTCAGAAGATTTCCCTTGTTAGTCATTTAGGTTACAATGTAATGGAAGTTCATGACCAGAGCGAAGAGAAAGATGTTCGAAAAACCGATTTTATGATCATAAAGAATGTCCTAAACATGGTAAATATGCTCTAAAAAGAAAACAAAAATATGCTCTTAAAACCTCAATTTTCATTGAAATCCGTATTTTGAAGTTTTTTTTTTTCAGTACAGTTTTATAAATTTATTTCAATTTCTAACAAAAAAGCTTAATTATGCCGAAAATTGAAAATTCAAATTTGCAACAGTGGTTTGAATTTGGCATTAGCATTAGTGAACTAATGCTAATGAAATTTTAATGCTATTGAAAAAATCTCAAGTGTGCAAGCTAGTTTAATTTGGGTAATTTTATTTATTTTGTCTTGAAACATGTTGAAAAATTTTGCGATATTGACAAGAATAGTTAAAGTAATGCGATAACTATTTAATAAATACTAAAACTTAAAAAAATAAGAAAATACACGGAACGTTCTATAATTAAACGTGCTTTAAATGTCAATATGCTTAAATTGTCACAACCTTTTTAAAGGTCCGAACAAATCGATTCATGTAGGACTTCAATTGTCACCTTGTCTCAAATTTAAAAAAAAAAATAATTTAAAAACTCTATAAGTGTCTTTAAAAAAAGTAAAATAAAAAATTTTGTGATAAAAATTGATTGCTAGCATGTTTTAATTGTCTGAAAATTCTATGAGGCTTGTTTTTTAACCCTTTCACTACCGACTTTTTGTGTGTGGCAAAATAATTTTTTTGACTTATGATTTATTTTTGGGACCCTAAAAATATCCTAAAAAAGTTAAAGAAAAAATTTTACCCCTTCCCCTTTATACCGAAATAACTTGTACACTACAGTGTACATTGGTAGTCAACGGTTGCAGAGCCCTATTACTCTATAGTACTTGATACTTACTGTTCAATATGCAATTTGAAAATAAAAAAACGCAAATTATTATTTTTTTACAAATATTTATTAAAAAAAAGAATATTTTAATTCACGAAAAGTTAAAAAAAATATAAATACAAAATTTATGGTGAGTGATAAATGAGGAAATAGTTGTTGTTACGTTGTATACATAAGTGTGCTTTACATTTTACGCATTGAATGTACGTTCTTTTTGTGCAACTTGGAAGTTTGCAACGTCCTGGTGCTGTATAATCATGAAACATGGGAAAATGACCAACTCCATCCAAGCGAATGTCTCTTACAGGAGCCGTAAAACGTCTCTTGTCATCCTGATTGACTTCGGAAAACGGATTATTTGATGGACGACCAACTCTTCTGACAGATGGTTTTTCTGGTAAAACCAATGTATTGCACACCTGCATTCTAAAGTTCATGCTTATAATAATCAATACTTGTAACGGTTTTAATTTTATCAAGCGGAGTTGTATTTTGGTGGTAAAATAATGACACAGAATAAACAGACCCGATACTTGTTTCAAATGTCAAACAAATAATCGTTTGCAAAAACTTTAATTTTTTCATTTTGTTCTACTTTTTGTGCTAGAAATAATAAACTAATATAACGCGCCTAAAGAAAAAAAGTGTTTGCTATATTAAGTTAAAATTAGCTGAAAATCGCTCTGTCTTTCACTAAAATTGTTGTTCCCCATTATGTGTTATAAAACCCTACTGTCGCATCTGTTTTAGTCTGTAATAATGCCTTTTTACTAAAAAATACAACCGCGGAATTCTCAAAAAAATAACACAAGTACCAGGTACTTTAAAACAAACGACCTTTTAAACTCAATGCAAAAAATTAAGCCATGCTTAACATATTGAGTAACAACCGTTGACTACCAATGTACACTACAGTGTACACAACTTTTAACTATTGCCGAGACCCAACCGATCGCTCAATTTTTTTTCAAATAAAAACTTAAATGATCGTTGAAGTATCTGCTTTAATAAAAAAATTATTTGAAGTACCTAAAAATTATTCTAGCGAAGTTATTAAAGCTCCAAAATGATAAAACTCTCAAAATCCGAAAATATCAAATATGGGCATGAAATATCGCGAATAGAAAAAACCCATATGTATTTTTCCTCCCCAAAAAAAATTTATAGCTTAGATAACATCCCAATAAACATATTTGTACACAAAAATTAGTATATATTTTATTCGGGTATATTTTAATTATTTGTCAAAGATGTGTACACTGTAGTGTACAAGGGTAGTGAAAGGGTTAAAAAACTTAATCAGGTCTTAATAAACTTTTAGTGTATATCAAGGATCCACTTTAGCGAACAATATCAAAATTTAATTTTTCATATTTTTGTATTTACTGTGTTTTTGTAATGGAGCCAATTAGTTACATTAAACATGTGAATAAAATTCTTCCCATTTGCAAAAAAATCGGCTTGGAAATTTTTTCAAAACTTGTATGTTAACGAAAAATTACGCTATGTTGCGTTTTTTTTTTCTGCAAGGACAGAATTAAACCAAGAAAAACATGTGCTTTCATTACGAAACCTTTTTAAAATAGAGATAGCGGAAATTAAACTTGATGACAGTTGACAGTTTTGACATAGTCATGCAACAGTATGAAAAAAACGAAAGGTACACTTTAGCGAACATACCATACTACGAACATTCAGCTACTACACAAATACTACAAAAAACAATAACAGTGCAGTACAGTAAAAAACAACTGAAATTTCACTTGAAGAAAGGGCGACTTACATATCAGTAAATTAAACTAACAGTGTTATTTGTTTTTTACTGTTCAAGAAATTAACCACAATTGTAGTAAAAATTAATCACATATGAAGTAAAAAATAAACAAACATTTAGATGTTTTATTTTTTTTTTATAAAAAAAAACCACTGTATAAAATGACTGTAAAATGATAAAACAGTAATTTGATGTGGTTTGTTTTTTTTTCAAATAAACCACAATTGTAGTCAAAACTTAAGTTTCTTCTATAAATGACTATTTGCTCACTTAAAAATTAGTATACTGTATTACAACTCAAACAACTACAAATATTTACAGCAGAAGTTTCCTGAGTGTAGGCAGAGCTTATTTTTTTTTTGTTGTAAAATGCTTTTCAGCTATAGTATTAATAAAATGTCAAGCAAGTTGCAATTTTGAGCAATTATTTAATTGATTAAATTAATTTTTTTTAATTGCCAGCTTTTAAAAATGTTCAACAAATTGAAAGAAGTTACCAAATATTTTTTGCTGTGTAAATTAATAGACTGAAATTTTTAATGTTCAGCCACAAATTGTTTTTGAAAAAATCTCATCTTAATATAAACTTAAAACTTTTTCTTTACTGTATCTATTTTATTTTTTAACAATAAACTCTTATAATAAAGGGACACATAAATACAATTCTAGGAATTAAGTTCTTACCACTATTGCAGGATCATTGAAAGACCAACAATAAGCAGAAACCTCTCATACAACAATTAACAAGTAATTTCAAGTATTAATAAGAAAAAAAACAAAAGAAACGAAATGAACTAAAATATCTAGGATAAAAAGCTAAAAACGAATGGGTATTTAAAAAGGAGAGTAAAGTAAGTAAGAAAAAAAAAAGAATTCTTACCATGGCAAATTCATGACCTTAATAATCCCATCTGTGTGTGTGTGAGTGTATTTGTATTTCTCAAGTATTATTTTACATTAAGAAAACCACACTTAACAATTCTTCAAACAACAAAGTTGAGAGAAGATGCTAAAAAAAAAATAACATGGAAATAACAAGGAAAATAATCAAGATGAGACACAATAATTTCAATTGGATTTTTTTTTAACACTTTTTTTTGTTGTGTCCTACTTCACTACTTAGAAGTAGCATATTCATATAAGTTACAATTAATTTCAGTTCACTTTTTTTTTTGTCTATACTCGAAAGTCTATACTTGACCAAAAGACCTACTCAGGATATAAGGAGTTGTTGTTATTGTTGTTGTTTTCTGATGGTTGTAATTTAAGTGTTTTTGTAATAAAACGTATAAACCCCTCAACCCACAGCACGGATGAACAACTCGATAATGAAGAAAAAAAAAACAATCAGAAGATATTTAGTATAAGGCTGGCACTTAATTTTTTACTGTGGATTCGTAGTTTAGTTTCTAAATATTCTAAAAAGTTTTAGGACTTATCCTCTATGTGGAACTACTTTTCGCTAATGTTTTTTTTTTTATCTTAAGAGATTATAAAATCAGAAGATTATCTATAATAACACATTACAACATTTTTCAACGCATGATTTTGGGACCCCAAAACTAAGAACTTCTGCTTTATTCTTTTTGTCAAGTTGGCAATGTCCATGATAATTTAATAGTCATACGAATTTTTTGGTTCAAGGCCGATTTTTAGTATTTTTTCTATATTTTAACACGGTTATATCTCGGTATACCCTACGCAATATCTCTTTTGCGTCTGAAGGAAAGTTGTAGATATTGAATAGGAGAAAAAAAATGCGGAACAATCCTACCCGAAAAAAGTGCATCCGGTGCCTTAAACTTAAGACAAAAACAGCATATTTGTGGATTTGTAATTAAGTTATTGAGCAAAAAAGATATAACCGTCTTAAAATATAGAAAAACTGCTAAAAATCCGCCTTGAGCCAAAAAATTCGTATGGCCATTAAATTACAAATGTAGCCACCAACTTCACAAAACGAATAATGCAGAAGTTCTTATTTTTGGGGCTACTTTCGCGCGCAATTTTCAGAATTGAGTCCCAAAATCATGTGTTGTACTGCGCAATGAAATAACAAAATATTGTGTTATTTCGCATTACGAAAATCTATTCAAAAAATATACGAAATCGATGAAATTTTTGAGTGCATTTTGTGTCGCAACACTAAAATCTCAAGTAAATTAAGTAAAATTAGGAAATTTTTGTATGCATTTTATCAAGTATTTATTTATATTTTATGTTTCGCACCATACAAATCTTTCATAAATTCCACAAAATTATGAAATTTGGTTATGCATTTGAATTTTTTTTTTAATATTTATTATTTTTATAATATATCGTTTGCTTAATTATGAAACAATTTAGTAAAATAAACCCGAGTAAAAAAGTTTATATAAAATAGTGTATAATGTATAGTGGATTGGCATCACTGATCGTAAGCTGTCAACAAGTGCAAAGTTTAAGCTGCATAAAAATTTTAATTATTTTCTTGATAAAACTCATTAAATTCTAAATATCTCATTAGAATACCAATATTAATAGTGTTTATTGTATTAAACTATTAAAGTCCAACAAAATTATAAGAGTTAATCTACTGTTTTACACAACAAACACTTGCATCTGTTTGTGGGAATATTTGATGTAATAAGCGCCTTTTTATCAACCCAGCTGTTTATCAGTAAATATCTTTGTCATCTATATGAGTAATAAGCGCTCAAGTAATTCATTATCACCAGATCCACAGCTAAACAATAACAATAAGAAACAACTAACCAACCAAACAATGTTACAACAATCTTCCTCTGATGTATTTTCATGGCAGAAGTTTTCTGAAATTTTGGATAATAAACTTAAAGACGTCTCTAAAAAGGACGATCTTGTACCCATCAGAACTGAAATTGAAGAGCTTAGGGAGGAAAATATTAAATTAAGAACGGACATCAACAAACTCACGTCCCGGCTAGAACAAATTGACAGAAAAACTCGCTCTACAAATTTGGTTGTAAGTGGTCTTGTATGCTCAAATGTAACTGATGCAAAAACTAAGTTTGATGAAATGTGCACCAAAATACTAAAAGTTACTGTCAATATTGTAACCGTTCGTAAACTGCCAGCCGATAAAACATTTCTATTTACATTTGAAACTAATATGCAAGCTATGAATGTCTTATCTGCCAAAGGTGTTTTGAAAGAATATTCTGTCTATGTACAGAAAGACTACACCCGTGATGAACAACATATTCGATATAATCTGAGACATTTAAACAAAAATTTATCTAAGCTGAATAAAAATCTGAAAGTAAGGCTTGGTGAGTTTTGTGTATTTATAAATAATAAAAAATATACCTGGTCATCGGGCAAAGTAGTTGCCTATTCCATTGCGGATGCTGAATTTTTACGTAGTTTGCTAACTGATACCAATTGCACTACTGAAGTCATAGTCAGAGATGGAAGTGTTGTAATCACTAACCCCATAAACAATCTCAGTATGCAATAGCAGCACAACACATGCCATTTAGTATCGTATAACGTTTCAAACCTCGCTAACTCACTCAACTTTAGTAATTTCTTAAAATACATAAATAAATTCGACATTTTCTTCCTATTTGAAACCCACGTTGTGAAAGACAATCAAAATATTTTCTCTTCATATTTTCAAAACTATTCTTTACACTGGATTGATGCAAAGAAAAATCACAAAGCTGGTCGGGCAAGTGGTGGTTGCTTGTATGGGTTTAGAAAGGAATTAAAAAGAACACATAATTTTGAATTTTTGAGTATTTGTAACAGTAATAATAATAATGTAGTATTGTCAGCAAAACTTCAAGGAAATTTGTTTTATTTTATTCCACGCTATTTAAATTGTTCTAATTGGAAGAATGAAATTAATGATTTTGAGAAGTTTCTTGTTGATCTTAGTCCCACTAACTTTTGCATAGTTGGAGATCTTAATGCTCGTATTGGAGCTTGTCAAGTTCTGGATTCTAATATAATTGAAAATATACCAAATATTGATGAATTTCGCTGCTAAAAGACCAAAACATTAACTCTCAATTTAATAGGCTTATGGAAGTTGTTGAAAACTTCGGGGGCATAATTCTTAATGGTAGAGCAAGTGGGGATCAAGACGGTGACTTTACTTTTTATGGTGGCAGAGGAAATACTGTTATTGATTATTGTATTTGTTCGCAAAGTTTTTTAAAATATGTTTTTAACTTCAAAGTTGGCTGCAAACCCTTTTCTGATCATATGCCACTAAACCTTGACATAATTTTTCCATTTTCTAATAATAGAGTATGGTCAGAATTGGGTCCTCAAAAATTACAATGGAACAATAAACATGCTGTTAAATACAATGAATCCTTAGTAAACCTTTCTAATAACTACAATTTCTCCCACAATACTCCAGTCGATGATTTGGTGGAATCTATAAAAAACAAGATAAAGGAAGCAAATAACACTGATAAAAATAAATATTATTTTAAACCTAAACAAAAGTGGTTCAATTGGAAATGTGCTCGGTATCGTACAAACATGTTAAACGCTCTTAAAAAATACAGAAAAAATCACTCTACTACAAATAAATCAAAATACTTCACGGCTAAATGGAAATATTTAAATACTATACGAAGTAGAAAGTTAGAATTTTATAACGAAAATTTGGCTAAATTAAACTCAGTTAACTGCAGCAAAGAGTGGTGGAAACTGGCAAATGGCATGAAAACACGTACTCAAATAATTAGAGGAAACCTTGATGCTGACGATTTTCGTAACCATTTTATATCTGTCTTACAGAACACCGATAACTCTAATATTTTACACTGGTGTATACCATATTATACTGACGCTTTCCTCGATTCCCCAATTGAGTTTTGCGAACTATTTTCTGTCCTAAGGTCACTAAAACTTAATAAGGCGCCCGGTCAGGATGGTATCTCTTATGAATTTTACAAATATGCTCCGAATTGCTTTATACATGAGATATTATCTGTCCTTAACATCATATTTTTACAAGAAAAGATCCCAAGCAGTTTTAAAACATCTATTATGACTCCGCTTCTAAAAAAAGGTGATCCTAACTGCCCTATGAATTACCGTGGATTATCATTGATCGATACGTTTTGCAAAATATTTAATAATGTTCTTCTAAACCGGTTAACAGACTGGATCAGTAGAAATAATATATTAAACGAATATCAAGCGGGGTTTAGGAAACATTATTCAACCGTTGACAACGTTTTCAATCTTGTGAATCTTATTCATTTAAATAAACTAAATGGAAAAAACACATACGCATTTTTTGTAGATTTTTCAAGTGCATTTGATATGATTCCTCGCAATTCACTTTTCTACAAATTGTCTGCTATGCAGTTATCTTCAAAAATAATACGTATCCTCCAACTTGCTTATAGCAACACAAAAAGTAAAATAATACACGGAAACAGTATATCTGAAGAATTTTGTGTACAACTTGGTGTTAAACAAGGTTGTATATTAAGTCCAATTTTGTTCGCGTTATATCTAAATGACTTGCATGATGCTCTTCCTGGTGGAGTGAAAATTGATAATATCCACGTTAAAGTTTTGATGTATGCTGACGACATCGTGATTTTGTCTGACTCTCCTGTTGAACTTCAAACTATGATTAATGCACTTTATGAATACTGTTTAATGTGGAGCCTAAAAGTAAATCTTACTAAATCAAAAATTTTAGTCTTTCGTAATTGTACAAGAATTTCAAGCAGCTTAAAATGGATGTTTGGTGATGACAACATCGAAATTGTTAATAGCTACAGGTATCTGGGTATGGACCTTAACTATAATTTATCATTTAAAAAACATCTCGCTAACAAATTATCGTCATCAAAAATGGCAATCGCTTCTACATGGTCAAGCTATATAAACAACTCTAAAATCTCTAATAACAATAAAATAAAAATTTTTAACGCTGCTTCAAGGTCAATTATGCTTTACGGTGCGCAAATATGGGGTTTTTTAAAGTATGATGAAGTAGAAAAGCTGTATAGATACTTTATAAAAAAGATGCTACTTTTGCCAAGTAATACCCCGAACTACATGCTTTATCTAGAAACAGGCCAACATTCGTTATACCTTGAAACTTTAAAGTTACACTTCAGTTATATCAACAAAATACACACTCTTCCTAGCAACAGATTACCACGTATTGTTGCTGAAAAGATAATATCTAAAAAAACATACTGGGCTGACGAATGGCTTAATTTATGTAACAAAATCCAATTTGTTCCAGCAAACTCTAATATTCCTATTAGTGAATATTGGAAACCTATACTGCAAGCTCTAGATAAAAAAGAAAGAGAGATGTTAATATCTGACGCTAGGGCATCCCAATTTCATGATCTTTACCCACAACTAAACTATTGCATGGTTTCAATAACTACTTCACAATTTTCATTACGTACTACTAGCTTATTGATACGAGTAAGAGGGGGACTACTTGATTTAAATGCCCGCGCCTTTAAAAACTCGACGACTGGTATATGTACACTATGTAACCTAGACGAATCTGAAAACACACTACACTTTATCGGCAATTGTCCAATATATAACGAATTCCGGCTAAAATACTTTAAAAAACGTAGTCTAAACACAAATGAAGTTATAAACATACTAAATGGCTGTGATTATGATTACATTACGTTATGTAAATATATTGAAACCTGCCGTAAATACAGAAAACTTATTATAAATGAATTTTACTAGAAAAAAAAAAAAAAAAAATTTTATAATATGAAATTGAATTTTTGTAAATATAATCAGCTTTAATTTGCCAATCTGGCTCACAACTGTAATGTTAAGCCAAATATAGATATGTAAACATTTTTGTAAATATATTTTATGTTATGCATTCATTATAATAAATATCTATTAAATAAATAAAAAATAAAATAAAATAATAGTGTATAATGAAATATTTTCCGCACACATAACAGGCTATTATTTGATCCGAAAAATGGTTATATTAAATTGTATCACTTTGGATGTAATTAGATTTAAAAAGATACAATTAAATAAAAAATGTATCTGTGTTTTTGCCGATCTGATTGGAAATAATTATATTCTTTTACTGCAATTAGATATAATTATATACAATTAGATACATAATAATCCAAATATTAAAAAAATATTAAAAACCATTTAGTTACACACATTTGATCTCCATGAATTGGGTTTCAAACACGAAATTTATGCTTTAAATTTGTAAATAATTTAAATTTTATTTAACCGATTAATAAAAATTGATATTATGCTATAAATAATCATAAGTAATTTATAATGTGTCTTTCAGTTTGGGCCCGTATAATTATATATGTTTGCGTTACTTTAGTTATACTGATACAAACATATCCGGTGTTTGCAGTAAAAATTCAATTGAAATCCGAAATATTTGCCAAAATAATTAATTACACATACGGGTTTAGCTTCAAAGTTATGAACCCATTCAGACCTTAGCCATTTGCAAAAAGTTTACGACTTTAAAATTTGTAGAAAATTCCTTTGCGTTTGGAAATTTTATTTTATTCATAAAGTTGTCTTAAAATGACTTAAAAGAAATAAGTTGTCGGAGAAAAAAAACTTTGAAAAACCTAACAAAGATTTTATGCGATTTTGTGACTTACTAAACAACATTGAATAACCTCGCTACTGCGTAAGACGTACGTTTCATCAAAACTCTATGATGTTGTGTATATGCGCGACTTCCTCCCTCCGCGGAACATATCAATATCGAAAAAAAGGGAAAAAAAGAAAAGAAAGGAAAAAAGGGTGGGAAAGGAAACAAGAGTTAAAAAAGGAGAAGAAAGGAGAGAAAAAGAATGAAGTAAGAACTAATAAAAAATTGTTTATGTATAATTAGATGAAATTTGATGAGTTATCAATTTGCAAACACGTGAATTTCGCTTCTAACTGGATGCCTTGTTAAAAATGAGCCCTTTTTTATATTTTATGTTCGCGGCCTTTTGATCGAATTTTCATTACCAGGGAAACAGGAGTATGCTCTAAAAAAGCAATTTCATGCAAATTAAAGATGCCATAAAAACGAAAAATATGCTCTTAAAACACATTTTTCTTTGAAAATCCGTATTTCAATGTTTATTTTATAGTACAATTGGACCAATTTTTGTGAAATTTATTTCAATTGCTAACAAAAGAGTATATAAATGATTAATGATACCAAAATCTGTAGTCTTAAAACTGAATATTAAAATTTACAAAAAAGGGCTTGAATTTTAAAAATTAATGTTACAACCTCCAGAATATTTAGAAAAAAAAACTTTCGATTTTCAAAAAACAGAAAAAGATAGTCTTTTCTCCAAAAAGTACAAAATTATGCAAAAAATTTGAGTTTTTCCTAAAAATATGTTCTTATGGTCAAACCCAGCAAAACCACACATTACCAAATCATGGGTAAAGTAATGTATCGCCATAGAGCTTTATGCATTACTTTACACGTTACTTCACTGATGAATTATACAGGCGATGTGCCTCAAAGTAACTCATTACCTTGTAGGGAGTAAAGAACTGGTTACTTATATGGGTACATGGTGGGAAAAAGTAATGTGTCTATAAATAGATTTTCATAAAAAAATATGCATAAAAATTTTTTTTACAGATATTTTTTTTTAATTAAATAAATAACTTTTTTTTTATTAAATAAATACATGGTCATGCTGGGATTCGAACCTGCGGTCTCAGGTATTTAACAATTAGTTAGGAGAGAACTCTACCAACTGAGCTATCGATACATATAATATTTTATTGCTTAAAACGTAAATGAGTTGTTGTGCTTCGTGTTTTCGTTCGTGATATCAAAAATATACACTTTACCCTCAAGCTTACAAAAAATCACAAAGTAATGTGTCTATAAATAGATTTTCAAAAATATATATTAATAATTACTTTACGTTTATAATTCATGCATTATGTAATTGCTGATCGGTAAGTCATTATTTTATGTTATGAAGTAATGTAAAATGTAATGAGGTCTCATTACAAGGTAGTCCATGAGTGTTCAATTATCGGTAACTCATTACTTCTTGTTGCAAAATAATGATACATTACAAGGTAATGCATTACTTTATCGCACCCATTACCAAAGTTTTGCTGGAAAATATGCAAAAATACGCAGTTAAGAGCAAAATAAGTTTAGTTTTTTCTATTTTTTTAAAAATCGTTATAGTTCGCACTTTATCGCACCTTTAAAAAAAAAAAATTACAAAAATACATAATGTTCAAATTGTCTTAATTATTGAACTCGTAGTCCGATTTTAAAAATTAATAAAATCATAAGCTTTGATATATACTCTTTAAACTGTTAAAAATGTCCTTGATTTTCGAATATCTCTAAAAAAAAGCTCTCTTTTTAAATTTTTGTTTGTCCTTTACAACATATCCTTAATTCATTTAAATCTTAAGATTCACCACTGTGTAGTTTTCTTGTTAGTTTTTTTATATATCCCAAATACCAGGTGTAGTGCCCTTAAATATTGGAATTAATGTTTCTGACCTTTGATCTTTACTTTTTTTATATTTTTAAACAAAATTGTGCAATTTTCTTAATTTCAATGATTTTACTACCAAACACTTTTAGTTATCCTTCAAACTTAAAATTGAACAAAAATTTGCAAAGTTTTAATCTAATTTTGTATTTTGATTATTACCCTTTAAAATAAGTATTAACCCTATTGGTCATCATCATAGTTAAAGGGCGTTCAAGCATTTGCTGTTGTCTTAATTTCATTGACATTTATCCTGTTTAATTTATATGAAACTCTTCTTTTCTTCGTACGTTTCCGGTTTCACTACATACATTCTTCAAACCATACCACACACACTGTACACCCCTCGCCCAATCCAGGACTTCTATTGTATTTATTCTTAATTGTTTTAGTGTGGGTGTTAAGTTGGTTTTAAGTCTTAAGACAAATGGTTGTTATTTTTAAACACTTTTTTCTGGAAAAAATATAATATATAAAAATAAAATTTTGTTAATTTTTTTCTTCGTTTTTGCTGTTGGATACCAGCCAGAGATTATTAAAGTAAGTTTCTTATGTTATGGGTCCTTTTTGTTTTGCCCGACTTAGTTATTGTGTTTATTGTTGTTGTTACTGAGATATTTTAGGAATCTTTTAACAAAAAAAAAAAAAAAATTGTGTCAAATTCAAAACCTTAATTAAGCAATATCATGTTAGAATTGTAAAATAAGAAAAACAAAGGGACGTGTTATTGGGCGACACTTAAAGAAAATTTTAATATATTTTAGAAATAGTGTTATTGACAGGTTTGTAAAAAAATGTTAATAGAAATAAATTTTGAACACGAAAAAAAATTTGTTATATATAAATGTAATTTTTATTAATCGGCTTTTTAATTGTGGAATTTAAACTTTAAAAACCCATCAAATAATTAAAAAATGAGTAAATATAATAAATGTCCACTTTTACCAGACGTTATGAAAATTTCTTTGGTAAATTTTTTATCTTTTTATTATCTTTATTATGGAATCAATTTTACTGTGATTTTTTTTTGCAATGACACAATAAAACCATAAAAACCGTGTGCATTTGAGCGGAAACTTCTTTAAAATAGTGATAGCGGTAATTTAACTTGATGATAGTTGACAGTTTTGACATTTAAAATATTTTGACATTCAAAAGAAAACGAAAAAAAATATAATATGTCCACTTAAGCGAACAGGACATACGGTTCGAGCTACATTAAAAAAACAAATTATTTCAAATCCAAATACAACAGCTTATATGCTAAAGACAATTGCAGATTTCAGACTGTTCAGCATAGATCCTCAAAGTTCACTAAATTTGTTTTCCTTCATTTTCACAAAATATAAAACAAATTATATTTTACAATTAAAAAAAAAAAGGATGATCAAATTTTCAATGACCCGTTTGAAAATTGGCGCAAAATTTATGGCGGTTTTAAGTTTACATCAAATTAAAAATACTTTGTTAAAATCGACATTTATGGATCCATACAAGAACACACATGCTTCCTACATGTCCACATGCATCCATGCATGATTCATATGTTTTCATAAACCATTCTTATATGTTCATATGAGGAATCATATATTTTCATATGTATGAGTCCTTAAATGTCAAACCGGGCGCTACGAAATAACCCCCAATGAAATAACCCCCAACGGCCAAAAATGAAATAACCCCCAAAAAAATTGTGTAAAATTGTTTGGGGGTTTTTTCATTTTTTTTGGGGATTATTTCATCTTACGGTTTGGAGATTATTTCATTATGAAGCAACCCCCAATGAAATAAAGCCCAAAATTTAAATTCTTTGGAGATTATTTCATATGCAATTATTTTGGGGGTTATTTCATATTTTTTGGGGGATATTTCATTTTGCTAAAAGTGAAATTTTTTTAATATTTGTTAGTTTTTCTGCGTGGCGGCCTGCGGCCGCTCTTAAGGGGTTTCTGCTCCATGGGACGCGGCAGGTGGCTTCGCTGAATAAAGTTTCCCTGCGCGCGTCACACTAGGGAAGATAATGAGACGCGCGCAGGAAAACTGTATTCAGCGAAGCCACCTGCCGCGTCCTATGGAGGAGAAAACCCCTAAGATCGGCCGCAGGCCGCCACGCAGAAAAACTGAACAGTGTAACAAAATAATCAAAAATATGAAAACAAAAAATAAAAAAAATTTGGGACATATTTCATTTCTTTGGAGCTTATTTCATTGGGGGTTATTCATTTCTTCCTTTGGGAGTTATTTCATTACGAAACAACCCCCAAATTTTGGGTGTTATTTCATTTTCACCTTTGGGGAATATTTCATTTCTTTTGGGTATTATTTCATTTTTTTTTTTGTTGGGACTTATTTAATTTTTTTTGGGATTTATTTCATTGAGGGTTATTTCATTTTGTCGTTTGGGTGTTAATTTATTGGGGGTTATTTCGTAGCGCCGTCAAACCATACGATTTTTGCTAAAAATTGACTTTGATGTCTCCGATGTCTTTCAAAATTTTAGTACGTTTTCTTCATTAAAAAATATTTTACACGTGTTTCCAGAAAAAAAATTAAACATTTTTTTTCAAAAAGTTATGTGCAATTGAAAATCGTCAAAAATCTTCCGACATGAGAACTTTTCAACTAATGTTTTTCTAAAGCTAGTGAATGGATTTTAAAGTTTAATATCTTATTTTAAAGGTATTCAAATTAAAATTTTGTTTTTTTTTTACTTAATTTCTGTTTACCACCATCTTCGAACAAGTCGAAAAATCTGAAAAAAATATTTTCTTAAAGCTCAATATAACGTTAATATTCCCTGTAAATTTCGGAACGGAAGTCGAATGAATTCTATTTTTTTTCATTGTAGTGCCACGAAAAATTACATTTTGTATGTGAACATTATATTTTCAAGCGTGTTAACGAAAAAATATAAATAAAAAAAAATAAAAAATAATAATTTTTAAAAAGAAAGTTTAAGGTATTAACTTCATTCATCCATTCACTAGTTTTAGAAAAAACATCAGTTTAAATGTTGTCATGTCGGATGACTTTTCACGATTTTGACGATTTTTAAATGCCCATTAATTTGTCAAAAAAAAGTTTTTAATTTGTTTGTGAAAACCGGGTAAAATATTTTTTAATGTTTAATACGTCTGGCAAATTTAAAGTAACACGGAATGACTTGTATGCATGACATGGAATGACTTGTATGCATATTTATATATATATATATTTATTTGCAATTTAAAATTGCCAATTCTACCAAACTACATTAATTATAATTTTAAACATTTGGTTTACAAATACACATTTAAGCTTTATTAAATTAAAATACTTTAATTAAATTAATAGACAATTATTTTCACCAGCCGGTGACAAAACCAAATTGATGCTGTTTTACTCCACAATTTTGTTTTATGTATGAAAAACAGATACAAAAATCTTCCATGGTTGATTTTTTACATGTCTTATTAGTATTTTTTACATGTTTTAGTATTATTTTCCGCTTCTCTACTACATCTTGACTTTCCGCGACACTTCGTTATGAGTAGATTTCTGAATTTGGTTGTCGTCCACACTATTAATGTGCATATCAGAAAATTTTTTTTTTTTTAGCAAAATAAATTAGTAAACCATAAGTAAACTATTAGTTAAGCATTAGTTCAAAACAGTTAAGTGCTGAATAAGTATAACTAAAATTTTAGCTGAAAACATAATTATAGCAAAAAATTTGCTGAATAATAGTGTAATTACAATAAGTTTTACTAACTTTTCTACTAGATTATTTTGTTTTTTTTTTTTTTTTTAAAAGAGAAGCAACACTCAGGAAATTCTTCCTATTATTTAATGTGTTGCTTTCTTTGGAAAGGGGATAGTGGAGAGATGAAAGGTGGTGAAAGATGAAGGGCTTCAAACATGGCAACACTGTAATTGCGCGAGATGATAAGTCTTAGAACAGCTGTTGGTCGCCACCTTATGTAGAGTTGGCTGAATTTATTGAAGCTTTTTGTTTCATAGCCCTGATTCATTATTTTACTTCGGTACATATAAGTGATGGAAAATTCATACATATTATTTTTCTAAATTGATGTTGACGTCACCGGGAATCGAACCCGGGACCATATGTGTAACAGTCCAACGCGCTAACCATTACAACACAACGCCCTCATTAATCTGTTGAATTTACAAATACTTAGTAGTCCAAGAGACAAAAAATATTATCCGATCGACTTATTATTTACATTTTATTAAAGTTATGCTTATGTATATCATTAAAATAAGATTTGACCCGTAATTCTTTAAACCGCGCATGTGCGAATAAATTTTAAGTTGAATTTTCATTAACTTTGACCTCAATTTCGGCAAAAATCAGATGTGTTAGACAAATTTGGAAACCAAATTCGGACTTAGCACGGAAATGTTACTTTCGCATCCCCGTAAAATCGAAAAGTTATAACAATTTCATAAGCAAAAATGTTTGAAAAAAAAAATTGATACACGAAATTTTTCATTTTTAAAACCTCAAATCGTACGGTTTCGTAGATATTTCCATATATTAGAAAATCTCCACAATTATTATTTCTAATACTGTCCAAAAGATAAAGATCGATTGAATAAATAACTATGATGAAATTTTTTTAGTCTGCGGAGTGTTAAAAAATTATTTTTTTAACAATAATTTTGAGGGTGTATTAAAATTTCTAAATATCGAAATGCTATCAAATTTTCAACTATACTAGAATTGCTCAATTTTGTAGCGCCATGTTAAAATATATCAATATATCTATTTTTACTAAGCATCTTTATTTTGTGTTATAACATAATACTAATAGAGTACACAAACAAAATCCATAAAACAATAAAAAAATGATGTCAAATTTAATAAGGTTTATTACAATACTTCTCTTACATTTTGAAAGCCAGACAAAACATTGACTATTTTCACAATCCCCTAAATAGGGGGCGTACAAAAGAGTACAAAAAACAGTATGGCAAATTTATGTTCACACAAATATTGACAGAGTTTAAGGGGGACGGATTTTTATGAAATTTGCCAGTAAGATTATATTTAGTAGTATTATACGCAGAGAAAAAATATGATTGAACGTGATTATGGACACAAAATTATCATATTATGATCCTAATTATCATATACATGATTCTGTTTGGTCAGATTATGATTACCAAGGACGATTTTATCGTCATTTAAAATTATAATACGCTTGTTACGATTATATTATGATTGTTACGCATTATAATCATAGCATGATGCTCTTTAATAATCATAATATGCGTATAGCAAAAGCGTTAGGTTTAATCATTATATGTTGAAGTTTAGGAGCGTTTTCGATCAACTTCGCATTTTTTGAAAAATGAAAATCGCAATAAATTCTTAAGTAAAACCACATAAACTTGACTGTACAAAGAGAGAATTCCTTGGACGAGTTTTAAATAAATTTTTCACGAACAAAAGTTTTCTTCACAATGTGAATGAAAAACTTCTTAAACTTCATGAAAAAGCTTCATAGTTTTAATGAAACTATTTTTATTGAAACCTTTTTTATGAAAAATTCAATTAATTGAATGAAAAGTTTCAATGGACGAGTTTTTTTTTTTTTTTTAAAGAGAAGCAACACGCTGGAAATTCTTCCTATTAAGTAATGTGTTGCTTTCTTTGGAAAGGGAATAGTGGAGAAATGAAAGATGGTGAAAGATAAAGGGCTTCAAACATGGCAACACTGTAATTGCGCGAGTAGATAAGTCTTAAAACAATTGTTGCTCGCCACCTGATGTAGAGTTGGCGAATTTATTGAAGCTTTTTTTTTGTTCCATAGCCCTGATTCATTATTTTACTTCGGTGGGGTTAAGTGCTATGGGAACACCGAAGGTGGGCGCAGCGATACATATAAGTGATAGAAAACTCATACATATTATTTTTCTAAATTGATGTTGTCGTCACCGGGAATCGAACCCTGGACCATATGTGTAACAGTCCAACGTGCTAACGCCCACGACAATTCATAGATCCAATGCAAAAATTTATTGATATCATGCAGATAATTCTCTCAGTGTAGTTATATATTGGTAAGATGAATAATTTATGCCTTAAATTATTAATTTGTATGCAATAGTTTTTGAGATTCGCTCTAAATATATTTTGGCTTCTTTCGCCTAAAATAGTCAACGAATTTTGGTAGACGAACACATTGTTTATTTTTCGTGCCAAACAAGTGGTATTTCATTGCACAAGAGCTGAGGCCGGTTTGAGGGTTAAAAATCGATAGTTTTTTAAAGAAATGGGTATTAAAATTTACCAATACATTCCACATTTCCCACCTTAACTTAATTTTTAAAACCTTAATATCGACTATTTGGAAACTATTTAACCAATGTTAAATATATGGACATTTTTCAAAAATGTTTGATATCGATGAAACTCACTCAATTTTGCAATAATTTGCTCAATTTTAAACTGTAAAGAATAAGCTGCAAAATGTCAGTTTAATTAAAGCCTCGTACTTATTAACGCTCAAAGTTAAAAATTCTCAAAAGGTCGTCTGAGATCAACTCAAAATGGAAAAAATTCAAAAATTACCGTTATTTTTATTTTGGTAAAGCACATTTTCGAATGGCGCAGCCAGAATTTTATTGCCAGATAGTCCGAATATGGCATGATTTTAATATTTTATCGTTTTAATGGTTTTTTGTTTTTACATACATCGAGATTATTTTTAATTTATAACGAGCTTTCAACCTCCGTATATTTACAAAAATAAAGCAAAATCAAACATTTTAGCTAGGTTGATACTAGTATTTCAATCTGGCTAAAGATCTCATCAGAACCCGAAGTTTTAGAAAGGCTAGATCCTCCAGAATAGGAAGAGCTTTGACAAAAAAAAACATTTTACACATTTTTGCATAAATCTTAATTTTTTGTTTTAACGTGTTTTTTTTTATAAATTTTGCAAAAATAATTTTTTTAATTTTGCATTTTTTTTTTTTTTTTAGCAGAACAGAGTATTTTTGTTAATGTTTCTGTGTCTGTATACATTTTCACACTTCATCGTGGAGACATTTTGATCATAAGTCAGCGTGAGTGAATTGCGTTACTTTTAGTTTATGGGATTTTGCCATGGCACACTCAAATCGCTGATGGCAATACTGCAGTAAATATTAAAAAAGTAAAAAAAAAAAAAAAGTTTTACCACAAGCTAATAGGCCGCAAAAAAATTGTAAGGCATTTCTTTAATTTTTAGAGCTTTCAATATTTTGGTGATCTAATTTAGCATCACTTATCGATTCCACAATTTGTGAAGAATATTAGTGTTTCATATATGGTTTTTCATCAAAATTGTCCATCAGCTATAAATTTCGCGAAAATCGCGATTTTCTTAAAGAAATGTGGATTTTTCAAAAGGACATACAATACGAAGTTGACCTGTATAAGAATTCGCTAAAAGCTTAAATTAAAGATTTTTTTTTGTACGAATTAACCACTTTTACAGAAACGATTAAAATTCTCGTTTGAAACCTACTCCTAAAAAATTAAAAAACCGCCATAACTTTTGCGTGACCGGAGTTAAGCTAAAAATATCTACACACACAGAAATAAAGTGCCAACCGAATTAAAAAGTGTATTTTAAAAGTATTAATTATACAAGTTTGTTATAATTTTTATTAAAAATAAAAATTATGTTTTTTCGACCTTTAATTGTGCAATGAAAATGAAAATTATTCAAGTTCGAGGCCATATACTCTATATTTCTTCATTAGGATATTGTCCTAACAAATAATCTATAGAGTTTTTGTTTTCAAATTTATTATTTGACCCTTTCAGGAATGTGTTGATAGATCTATTTCGGGAAAACGGAGTCGCTTTTTGACTCTACTTGATGCTCACGAGTAGCGTGAGCTGCCACTTAAACCAATTTCGGGAATTTTCTAGGTTCCCATCATCAGAACACGTTTTGAAAGCGGTAACAATCCCATGTCAAACATCAAGCATTCATATGAACTAGTTTACTCACCACATGAGAACTAATATACATATGATTTTGAAGTTAAAGATTATAACCATTGATCAAAAAATAAATTGAAAACTTGTTTGTGTGTATGTCTACCTTTGGTAAATATTCAATACACGTTTTTGTTTTTTTCCTCCTTTTTATGTTTTGTTAAGTTTGTAAACAAAACAGGGGAAGTAAACTAGGCGGTACTCTGCCTTTTTTCACAAGTTTGTTATAATTTTTATTAAAAATAAAAATTATGTTTTTTCGACCTTTAATTGTGCAATGAAAATGAAAATTATTCAAGTTCGAGGCCATATACTCTATATTTCTTCATTAGGATATTGTCCTAACAAATAATCTATAGAGTTTTTGTTTTCAAATTTATTATTTGACCCTTTCAGGAATGTGTTGATAGATCTATTTCGGGAATTTTCTAGGTTCCCATCATCAGAACACGTTTTGAAAGCGGTAACAATCCCATGTCAAACATCAAGCATTCATATGAACTAGTTTACTCACCACATGAGAACTAATATACATATGATTTTGAAGTTAAAGATTATAACCATTGATCAAAAAATAAATTGAAAACTTGTTTGTGTGTATGTCTACCTTTGGTAAATATTCAATACACGTTTTTGTTTTTTTCCTCCTTTTTATGTTTTGTTAAGTTTGTAAACAAAACAGGGGAAGTAAACTAGGCGGTACTCTGCCTTTTTTCACAAGTTTGTTATAATTTTTATTAAAAATAAAAATTATGTTTTTTCGACCTTTAATTGTGCAATGAAAATGAAAATTATTCAAGTTCGAGGCCATATACTCTATATTTCTTCATTAGGATATTGTCCTAACAAATAATCTATAGAGTTTTTGTTTTCAAATTTATTATTTGACCCTTTCAGGAATGTGTTGATAGATCTATTTCGGGAATTTTCTAGGTTCCCATCATCAGAACACGTTTTGAAAGCGGTAACAATCCCATGTCAAACATCAAGCATTCATATGAACTAGTTTACTCACCACATGAGAACTAATATACATATGATTTTGAAGTTAAAGATTATAACCATTGATCAAAAATAAATTGAAAACTTGTTTGTGTGTATGTCTACCTTTGGTAAATATTCAATACACGTTTTTGTTTTTTTCCTCCTTTTTATGTTTTGTTAAGTTTGTAAACAAAACAGGGGAAGTAAACTAGGCGGTACTCTGCCTTTTTTCACAAGTTTGTTATAATTTTTATTAAAAATAAAAATTATGTTTTTTCGACCTTTAATTGTGCAATGAAAATGAAAATTATTCAAGTTCGAGGCCATATACTCTATATTTCTTCATTAGGATATTGTCCTAACAAATAATCTATAGAGTTTTTGTTTTCAAATTTATTATTTGACCCTTTCAGGAATGTGTTGATAGATCTATTTCGGGAATTTTCTAGGTTCCCATCATCAGAACACGTTTTGAAAGCGGTAACAATCCCATGTCAAACATCAAGCATTCATATGAACTAGTTTACTCACCACATGAGAACTAATATACATATGATTTTGAAGTTAAAGATTATAACCATTGATCAAAAAATAAATTGAAAACTTGTTTGTGTGTATGTCTACCTTTGGTAAATATTCAATACACGTATTAATTATAAATTCAGTTAAAACAACGATAATTACATTCTATGACTGAATACTTAAGGTGCTGCAGCTAAAAATCAATTGAGTTAACCGAGCATTGCTGTGAAAACTAATGATGAGTTGTACAAACCGACTGAAATTCGTAATAACAGAATTTGTGTCGTAGTAACCAAATTTTAGTTGGCAAATAGCTAAATTTTGCTCTGTGTGTAGGATTACATTCCTGCAAAGCAACATTAATGTGCCGTAAAAAAACTTATTTTTCTTAAGACACTCACAAGAACTTTTCCATAAAAGTTCAGCAGTTATTTAATAAGTTAAAACGTAAAGTCTTTTCAATTGAATATTTAGTTAAATTACCAAAGAAATATATTTTTTAACTTTTCTGTTTGCTATTCAATAAACAAACAAAAAACGGACTTTCGGTATTTGTTAAAATATTTAGTTAAAATTTTCTATTTAAAACAAAAAGTTGTTGTATTATATTGAGTATTGAAATAAAATATAAAAAAACTATTGTTTATACCGATTTTGTCAATTAAATTTTAACAGTTGAAAATAAACTACACTGATAGAATTTTCCTTCATAGTATTAATGAAACGATTTCATAAAAATCGATTCATTGGTTTAATGAAAAATTTCATTAACTCAATGAAAATTCATTAATATTGGTATTTTTTTCGTTAACATTTTTTATGATTTTTTCATAACTTCATAAAAAAAGTTCATTAAACCAATGAAAAATTTTCAAATTTTTTTCAATAAAAATTTTGACTTGTAATAAGAAAAAAAAATTTTTTTTTACTATCATTTTGAAAAAAAAAAATTGAAAAATTTCTTCTTAACAGAATTAACCAAAACTTTGATATAAATAAATTGTTTTTATTAAATTTGCCTAGAGCTAACAGTTTTTGACGAAATTCCAGGGAACAGATTCTGTAAGAAAAACCACATAGTTTTGTTGAAAACGAGACCTAAATTTTTATCGTTTTGACGATGTTACACAAAAACGTTATGCTAAACGATAATAAATTTTTGTTTTTAACTGCATTGTTAACAATATTTAACATTTTTATCTAATATGGTCGTAATTCAACTACAAAAAGTGGACTATAATAGTCGATCGTTCTACACAATTCCAAGCCAGATCGATAAAAAATTACATATTTTGTACCGACATATAAGAAAATATGTCATCTTTTAACACAAATTATAAAAAATGTAAGGAAAGATTTGAACAATTTTGTAAAAATAAAATAATAAAAGCAGAAATAAATTAAAATTGGACCAGACCAGACCTTATAAATAATATCAACGAATGATAGTTTCTCAATAACCACCAAATTAATGCTATGCTAAAATAATCATAAAAAGTGCAATTTATTAAATATCAACGAAAATATTTCATACAACTTATGAATTTTATTCATTAAACACATGAAACTTTCATAACGATTAGGCTAGTATTTATGAAAAAAATTTCATATACTTTATGAAATTTTCATTGGGTCAATGAAACCATTCATTAAAATTGATTTAATGAAACACCTTTCATTGACTCAATGAAACGTTTCTTTGGGGACTTTTTTATGAAAAAATTCATTGGATTAATGAAGGAATTCATTAATATTACGCACAAATTTCTATCAGTGTATAAAATACAATACGAAAAGTAACCCAGCAAAAAAAAATGGAAGTGATTCTTAAGGAATCAATTCTTCATTGATTCTTTGGTATAATATAGTTCTGTTTTTTCACTTCAAAATAAGTTCTTTTTCACTACTTCCAAAAATGTGATTTAGTAGTAGTGAAAATTTATTAATTTGTGTAAAATTGCTCATACATGCACACACTTCTGGTTTCAACGTTTTTAATAGACCTATGTTCTAACTGACAAGATTCTTAATACAATACTATTTTTACTACAACTGAAAATTTTCAATAAAAACAAAAATACAAATTCAACTAAGTTTTAATCTGTTTTTATAAAACACCTAATTTTAGTTGCCAATTTAAATAATTTAAGTAATAATACATCAAAATATTAGAAGTTCTTCAAAACAATTGGTATTTACTTGTCAAATTCAATACAAATTGTAATCATTTTCAAAAACTAAAAGTTTTTGGTTGTAGTCCAAACAAAAATAATGAGATTATACGATAAATGTTAAGTTATTATATAACCTCTTATCTGTTAATGAAAGTTTTGGAACAAGTCTAGTTTAGCAGCATACCTCCGATTTTTTTTTTTTTACCCCAAATAGAGTTTTTAAAGCTGATTCCTGTCTAGGCCCCTTGCGGCTAGACAGGGCATTAAAGTTGAAATAGTTTTTTATCGATTATCTCGAAAACTGCAAGTCCTATCACAACAATATGCATATCATAGGAAAGCTCTTTAAAATACCTTTCGAATGATGTGCAATATGTCTTTACAAATTAACCCATTACAGCCCAAATATTGATTTTATAATTTTTTATTCTGGTTATTTTGACAAAAAGCTATCTTATTGAAAAAAACGTGTATATAAGTACATAAAAAGTTTACATAACTTGATAGCCAATTTCACAAGCTTTCATTTAAGGTATAATATGCTACGATATCTCTTAAAACAAAAAAGTTATTAAATATATACTTATATATATGTACTTATATACACGTTTTTTCCAATAAGATAGCTTTTTGTCAAAAAAACCAGAATAAAAAATTATGAAATCAAGATTTGGGCTGTAATGGGTTAATTTGTAAAGACATATTGCACATCATTCGAAAGGTATTTTAAAGAGCTTTCCTATGATATGCATATTGTTGTGATAGGACTTGTAGTTTTTAAGATAATAGAAAAAAACTATTCCAACTTTAATGCCCTGCCTAGCCGCAAGGGGGCGCCGCCGACAAAAAATTTTTGGTTTCTCGGAATCAGCTCTAAAAACTCTATTTGGGGTAAAAATTTTTAAGTGATCTGAGAAATGCTGCTAAACTAGACTTAAGCCAAAGTTTTTTATGGGATTGATATTTAATCAGTTCATGCTCACTTTTATTAAAATATTTTTTTTTTATTTGTAGACATTTTAGTTGCATTATAATAAACCAATAACAAAATATAATAAAGTTGTTCAATTTGTAAACTTTTAAATTATATATTCGTTGAATAAAGCCGAAAATTGTTATTTTTTCTACATTTTAAGGGTAATTAATTCCATATTTGAAAATTTACTAGGCCTTTACATTGTCCTGTAGGTTTTTATTTTCGGATAACTATGTGGATACAGTTGCAACAGTGTTAATAGCGGGAACCATTGTTGCAGAAAATGTTCTAATGTGAGTAACCTCGTTCTTAGTTGTTTACCATGCTACATGATGTTAGAATGTTGGTTTTACATATTTTCGTAAAATTTTTGTGCGATCGTTTGAAGTACCCCAGACCACCAACCATGTGTTAATGTCCATGTCGAACAACTCACTTGTATTATTCCTTTTTGTTACAATTATCTTGATGCGCAGATTAACACTTATTGCGTTTAAAGTCTGTTCGGCTTTTTTTATCCACTTTTTTGATGTACATGTTGTAAAAATTTTTTCATTTTGTAACGCAACCTAAAGTTTGCAACAAAAAGTTGGAATTAATTAAAATAAATTTTGAGGAAACGTATGTTGCACTTACCTGTGTTGTTTAATATAAAACACAGCAATTCATAGACTAACTATGATAAATTAAACAATTATTTTTATTAGCATTTAACATCTATTTTTTCTCACAACAAAATAAAAAGTGGTGTGTATATAACAGCTGATTGATAATGTATTATTAGTGTTGTAGGTATTGCAAGTCAAATTATTCGGGTACTTGATAATAAAACTGAATAGTAAATTGTTATTTTACAGTGACAAAACTAAATAAAAATTTATTTATGAATATAAATCGGAAGAAACATATTAAATAATTGTATGATATCGCTAAAACTGAAAATTATGCAAAAGAAAATGTTTGACTACTTTTAACTTTAGGTGCCAATACACTAGAAATATTATTGCACAAATTATAGGCCCATAATCATAGTCAAAAGTACATACTAAAGCATACTTTATCCTAAAGTACACTTTATTTTTGACTATGATTATGGGCCATAGTTTTTATTTATTATTATGTTACCATATGTGGTAATAAATTAAATAACAACATAGAAAAATGAACAATAATACATCTAGAGTATGAGTACTTGTAAATCATTTTGTTTAAGTGAAAGTAACTACATTAAAAACTTATAAAAAAAATATCACTAACTACACAAGCGGCAAAAGCAAAAAAAGGACGTGCAAAATTATAATTCGGAAAAAATAAGAAAAGTCGAAAAATTCTTCGTAAACTAAATAAAATAAAACAAATTCATTATCTGTATAAACTACTGGTAAGTATTTCTTAAAAATGAGTAAACGAACATACCAAAGATATGTTAAAACTGAACGAAATAGATTGGAAGCAATTTTAAATCCAATTGAGACGCCAAATTTATTGGTGTCTCATAACCTAGAAATTGTTCAGACAACTGCTGAAGAAAATGCTCAAAATGCATTACCGACTGGAGAGACTCCAATTGAAATACAACTTTCGTTGGAGCCTGAAGTTTTAGAAAATGATGAGGAAATTTTTTTTGATTCTTCTGAGAATCTACCACCAACCTTACGGGAGAAGCTACGTAGGTGGCATATGAAATATGGCCCATCTGTTGAATGCTGCAGAAGTCTTTTAGAAATTCTGAAGTCAGAGAAAATGGATGTCCCTTTAAGTGTCCCAGGACTCATGCAGCGCAAAACAACGGGTGAACTAAGAACTGTGCCACCTGGAGAGTACATTCATTTGGGTATTAAAAATCAGTTGCTAAAAGCGGAAGAAGTCTTGCTGCAGCATTTTAACGATACTATAGAAATAGATATTGGTATTGATGGTCTCCCACTCTATAAGAGTTGAGCCGTAGGGCTGTGGCCGATTTTAGGCAAAGTTGCAAACGAACCTCGTATTGAAGTGTTCATAATAGGAACATATATTGGCAAAAGCAAGCCAAAAAATGTTAATTTATTTCTGCAGGACTTAGTGGAGGAACTTGAACTATTAAAAATGGGATTTCAAATTCAAGAGAAAACATTTTATGTCCAAGCCAGGGCCTTTATTTGTAACGCTCCGGCAAGGGCATTCGTTTGTGGAACTAAGGGCCACATGGCTCTTAATGGCTGCCACATGTGTTGTCAAATAGGGTCCCGGATTGGACATAGAACTGTTTTCTCAACTAAAGTTGGACCGAAAAGAACGGACATTGATTTCCGAAATAGAGTCGACCAAGATTTTCATAAAGAAAATGAATTAGAGTTAGAGTCTTTGGGAATTGGCATGGTAACCCAATTCCCACTAGACGTTATGCATCTTCTTGATCTTGGCATAATGAAAAAGTTGCTTTCTCTACTTTTCGAGAAAAAAACTAATCAATTTATGACACCTGGCATTTATAACGAAATGTCTCTACTTTTGCAATCTTTGGTCCCACAAATTGTAAAGGAATTTGGCAGAAAACCTCGCGAACTTAAAGAAATGCCAAGGTGGAAATCAATAGAGTTCCGTCAAATTGCATTATACTCTGGCATTGTTTGGCTAAAGGATTTTGTAGATGAACAATTTTATGAACATTTTTGTTTATTTTTTGTCGGATATAGATTATTTGTAGGTTCAAAAACGTATAACACAACTGTGTCCGATGAAACCGCCCAACAAATGTTTGAAAAATTTGTAGAAAACTTTGGTTCTTTTTACGGATTTGAAAATATCTCCTACAATGTTCATAATATGCTCCATGTCGGAGATTCCTTCAATAAATATGGAAATCTTATGAACTTATCAGCTTACGATTTTGAAAATTTTTTGAAAACAGTTAAGGAGAGTATAAAAATTATCCGTTTTATAGGTAAACAAGTTTTTAATAAATTTAATGCAAGACCTATTGTTTTGCCACCTAAACTCGAAGGAGTAAATATGAAAGTAAACGGAGAAGTAAAATCATTTTCCGTGAATGGTTTTATTTACAAGTCAATATCTCCAGAGAACATTTGTTGCTTTAATAATAGTATATTTATTACTATTTCAAAAATTTATAAAAATGGATTTGTTAAAGGAAAAAAATTTTTAAATATAAAAAATTTTTTCAATAATCCTATAAACTCTCTTGATATAGGAGTTGCGTACAGCGAAAATTCCGCTACTGTAGATTCTGAAGAACTATTTTGTTTAAAAGACGCAATTAAAGTTCAGTTACTTCCATATCACGAAGGTGTAGTTCTTATACCACTATTACACTAATATGTTTATTTATATTTAGTTTAAGATTAATTTTTTTTTTTTAGTTTACGATATTTTTAAATATGCCTAAAAAATCAAATTTGGTACAACAAACACCGGATTCATATGGTGGAGTAATATATTTTTTAAGAGAACTAGAAAAAAAAATTGATGGTATGCTATTATTTACATTACATTTTTACAAGATTATTTCTATGATAATTAATTAAAAATTTTCAGAACAATTTGAAGCGGTTAAAAAATATATTAAAAAAGACGTTGCGGAAAAAAATTAATTTTTTAAAAGGTAAATATTTTTTGTGTAATTATATATATTTTTTTAATTTGCTATATTTTTTTAGAAACTATAGAATCTCTCCAAAATGACGCCTCAAAACAAAATTCGTTAGTAATTGATTCTTTGGAAGAAAACAATGTTGCAATAAAAAGCTTAGTAAAGCATCACTCTCCAAAGTACACAAAAATGTTTCCCATAAATACATTGGAAGAACTAAAGAGCCTTGACGAATCCATTGATGAAACAAACGAAAAAGAATTTGTAAGTATTTTGCATACTATTTTGGAAGTTATTTAAACAACTATTTTGGAAGTTATTTAAACAGATTCATTATTGCTGTTCTTATTTTGCTATTGCTTTTTGTATAGGTTTATTTCTATGAGTGTAGTAGATTCTACTTTAAAACTTTTTTGAGTGTAGAAAAATTTTATTTTTTTATTCATAGAAATACAAATGCAAAAAAAAATAATAACAGTTTGTTAAAAACTATCTTCCAGAAAGAACTTTTAAATTTAGCAGATTTTTTTATAAATATAAATAAAATAAGAACAATTATTAAAACTCTTTTTTAGATTTCTACTATAAAAGCCATTATAGGCAAAAGAGGACTTAAAAAAGGATTATCGGAAATAATAGCTTTGGATGTGTTGAACAAATTAAACGTCGAAGGAATACACAACAAAGTCAGATTGCTAGATTACAAACAATTTGTACATATTCTTTTTAGTAAGTAATCATAAAAATATTTTTTACATGAAAATATTAACTTTTTCTTTCAACTTTTCGTTTTAGTGGGATCTTATGATGAGAACACTTCTCAAAAATCCTTTAAGGATGATTTAAAACACGCGTTCAAGCTTTCAAAGAACCGTTTTCATAAGGAAAAATTTAAGGCAAAACATGGAAACGCAAAGGATGCAGTCGTGGTTTCTAATCCAACAAATAACTAAAACGCAATACGTCATAAATCAGTTGTTTTATCAAATATGGAAGTGTTTTTAGTTCTCCAGGCAAATTAATGAAATATTATTATTTATTATTTTAATTAAATGAAATGTTTTTTTTTTTAAACTTTAACTCATCTTTTTAATATCCAACTAAAAATATGTTTTAAAAATATATTAAATAAGTTTTGTGATAAAACCATGCCTAAGTCATATGTATAGTTATTATAAAACTAAAATATGTAACCTTATATATATCAGTTGAATTATTTATTGTTTTTATTGAATGTTTGATTTCAAAAATAAAAAATTTCTTTCAATTTCAGTATAACAAAATTTTATTTATTTAATTTTTGCACTAAAGCATTTAAAGGGGTTCTAAATAATAGCATTTAAATCACTTCCTAAAGTGATATTTTCATCACTTCTAGAGAAGAAATTTATCATCATTCCCTAAAATAAATAAAAATTCGATCCTTTTCACTGATTAAAAAGGACTTCAAAAGAATTAAACTTTCACTAAATCATAAGCACTGCTTTAGCTGCAATGAATTGGGAACATAAAAGAACACTTCCACCCTATGACAACCCCATGTAAAAATCATTGCTTTCGATCCAAATTTTCACAACATCGAAATCCAAATCACTTCTTCTTTTTCTCTTCTTTAATGATTTTAACATCGTCGTGTCATTGGGCGGATGGAGTGAATATATAACTTCTTTAATAGCATTTTAAACAGTGCATAGATGCTATTTTTCAATAGTTCATGGAAGGTATTTTTCAAATATATATTAACATTTTTATTTAATAAAAATGTGCAGAATACTTCAGGGATGTTTCTTTAAATATTAAAAAAAAAATCTTTTGGTGCCAGCGAGTATTGAACACACGAATCTGAGTTACGATCTGCTGTATTAAAGTAGACCGCGCTACCATTTGCACCAAAGTTACTTATGCAATACAACAAACTTAAAACGAACTTAAGTTGAAAATATTGATATATTTTTATGAAAACAAGAAAAATATGCTACACAAATATATAATAAAAAAGATAGAATAATGATTTTTAAAACATTTTTATTATGTGATTTCGTATCACTGAGATATAAATTATTTTTAAAATATTTTTAAGTTTTGATGAGGTTAAAAAAAATATTAAGAAATAATAAAAATGCTCATTTAACAATTTTGAATTCATTGCATATATTAAAATATTTTTTTAATAATTACTTTGACGAGAAGTGTCTTTAATAAGATAATGACAATGAGAAATAAATATTTTAGAAGTAGTTTAACTACAGGTAGGGAAAAGTGGCCTGCAATGAAACGAGTGTGCCTTGGAACTTAAGATCTTTTAATGTTCCCGTATTTTTTTCTAAAGATTTGGAGAAAGAGGTCGGTAAAAACTCTATAGGTAAATTAAAGTGATATATTTAAATTAAGTAAAAGTTATTAATTAATTTATTTACTAATTAATTATTATTATTAATAAACTAGCTTTCAAAATTTGGCTTCGATATTTTTTGGTTTTGCTAATTTTTTGCGATCCGAAACAATAGAATTAAAAACTCCACAAGATGTTTGAAGCCAAAATCAAATTTTTTTACCTAATTTTTTTTTGAATATTGCACACGTTTCAAGGCACACCTGAAAAGTATATCTTGAAACAAATATGACAAATTCGATAAACTTATTTTTAGCAGTGAAATACATCTTTGCATTTTCGAATCAACATAACAATAAAAAATATAAAACCTTACGTTTTTTAATATTTTTAAATAACAAGTTTGTTATAATTTTTATTAAAAATAAAAATTATGTTTCTTCGACCTTTAATTGTGCAATGAAAATGAAAATTATTCAAGTTCGAGGCCATATACTCTATATTTCTTCATTAGGATATTGTCCTAACAAATAATCTATAGAGTTTTTGTTTTCAAATTTATTATTTGACCCTTTCAGGAATGTGTTGATAGATCTATTTCGGGAATTTTCTAGGTTCCCATCATCAGAACACGTTTTGAAAGCGGTAACAATCCCATGTCAAACATCAAGCATTCATATGAACTAGTTTACTCACTACATGAGAACTAATATACATATGATTTTGAAGTTAAAGATTATAACCATTGATCAAAAAATAAATTGAAAACTTGTTTGTGTGTATGTCTACCTTTGGTAAATATTCAATACACGTTTTTGTTTTTTTCCTCCTTTTTATGTTTTGTTAAGTTTGTAAACAAAACAGGGGAAGTAAACTAGGCGGTACTTTGCCTTTTTTTCCCCAGTTTGTTATAATTTTTATTAAAAATAAAAATTATGTTTCTTCGACCTTTAATTGTGCAATGAAAATGAAAATTATTCAAGTTCGAGGCCATATACTCTATATTTCTTCATTAGGATATTGTCCTAACAAATAATCTATAGAGTTTTTGTTTTCAAATTTATTATTTGACCCTTTCAGGAATGTGTTGATAGATCTATTTCGGGAATTTTCTAGGTTCCCATCATCAGAACACGTTTTGAAAGCGGTAACAATCCCATGTCAAACATCAAGCATTCATATGAACTAGTTTACTCACTACATGAGAACTAATATACATATGATTTTGAAGTTAAAGATTATAACCATTGATCAAAAAATAAATTGAAAACTTGTTTGTGTGTATGTCTACCTTTGGTAAATATTCAATACACGTTTTTGTTTTTTTCCTCCTTTTTATGTTTTGTTAAGTTTGTAAACAAAACAGGGGAAGTAAACTAGGCGGTACTTTGCCTTTTTTCACAAGTTTGTTATAATTTTTATTAAAAATAAAAATTATGTTTCTTCGACCTTTAATTGTGCAATGAAAATGAAAATTATTCAAGTTCGAGGCCATATACTCTATATTTCTTCATTAGGATATTGTCCTAACAAATAATCTATAGAGTTTTTGTTTTCAAATTTATTATTTGACCCTTTCAGGAATGTGTTGATAGATCTATTTCGGGAATTTTCTAGGTTCCCATCATCAGAACACGTTTTGAAAGCGGTAACAATCCCATGTCAAACATCAAGCATTCATATGAACTAGTTTACTCACTACATGAGAACTAATATACATATGATTTTGAAGTTAAAGATTATAACCATTGATCAAAAAATAAATTGAAAACTTGTTTGTGTGTATGTCTACCTTTGGTAAATATTCAATACACGTTTTTGTTTTTTTCCTCCTTTTTATGTTTTGTTAAGTTTGTAAACAAAACAGGGGAAGTAAACTAGGCGGTACTTTGCCTTTTTTCACAAGTTTGTTATAATTTTTATTAAAAATAAAAATTATGTTTCTTCGACCTTTAATTGTGCAATGAAAATGAAAATTATTCAAGTTCGAGGCCATATACTCTATATTTCTTCATTAGGATATTGTCCTAACAAATAATCTATAGAGTTTTTGTTTTCAAATTTATTATTTGACCCTTTCAGGAATGTGTTGATAGATCTATTTCGGGAATTTTCTAGGTTCCCATCATCAGAACACGTTTTGAAAGCGGTAACAATCCCATGTCAAACATCAAGCATTCATATGAACTAGTTTACTCACTACATGAGAACTAATATACATATGATTTTGAAGTTAAAGATTATAACCATTGATCAAAAAATAAATTGAAAACTTGTTTGTGTGTATGTCTACCTTTGGTAAATATTCAATACACGTTTTTGTTTTTTTCCTCCTTTTTATGTTTTGTTAAGTTTGTAAACAAAACAGGGGAAGTAAACTAGGCGGTACTTTGCCTTTTTTCACAAGTTTGTTATAATTTTTATTAAAAATAAAAATTATGTTTCTTCGACCTTTAATTGTGCAATGAAAATGAAAATTATTCAAGTTCGAGGCCATATACTCTATATTTCTTCATTAGGATATTGTCCTAACAAATAATCTATAGAGTTTTTGTTTTCAACTTTATTATTTGACCCTTTCAGGAATGTGTTGATAGATCTATTTCGGGAATTTTCTAGGTTCCCATCATCAGAACACGTTTTGAAAGCGGTAACAATCCCATGTCAAACATCAATCATTCATATGAACTAGTTTACTCACTACATGAGAACTAATATACATATGATTTTGAAGTTAAAGATTATAACCATTGATCAAAAAATAAATTGAAAACTTGTTTGTGTGTATGTCGAAGAAACATAATTTTTATTTTTAATAAAAATTATAACAAACTTGTGAAAAAAGGCAAAGTACCGCCTAGTTTACTTCCCCTGTTTTGTTTACAAACTTAACAAAACATAAAAAGGAGGAAAAAAACAAAAACGTGTATTGAATATTTACCAAAGGTAGACATACACACAAACAAGTTTTCAATTTATTTTTTGATCAATGGTTATAATCTTTAACTTCAAAATCATATGTATATTAGTTCTCATGTAGTGAGTAAACTAGTTCATATGAATGCTTGATGTTTGACATGGGATTGTTACCGCTTTCAAAACGTGTTCTGATGATGGGAACCTAGAAAATTCCCGAAATAGATCTATCAACACATTCCTGAAAGGGTCAAATAATAAATTTGAAAACAAAAACTCTATAGATTATTTGTTAGGACAATATCCTAATGAAGAAATATAGAGTATATGGCCTCGAACTTGAATAATTTTCATTTTCATTGCATTTTCATTTTTAAATAATTTTACAAAAAGTTCCATCTCAAAGACCAAAAATAGATTTTTATCAAATAATTATTTGTCCACTCTGGATAACAATTTTCTAATTTAATTTAATTTAATTTAATTTAATTCTTTATGATTAAAGTCAAGATTATTCAAGATTTATTTGGTCGTTTTTAAATTACTTAATTCTCTTAAAATACGCAGAAAAAACTAAATTAAATAAAAAATACTAAAAAAAATAATTTGAATTAAAAAAAAAATTATCTCCCCGGCCCGGAATTGAACTCGCAACCTTCTGATTGCAAATCCAACCACTTACCACCTCAACCTCCATATAAAAAACAGAATATGTGAACTTACGAAAAACTACTTCTTAGCATGTTATTAATTTAGATTTTTGGCTGTTGTTAAGTATAACTTCTATTAAAGTGAAAAATGTGCGTATGCTAATGCTTTGGAAGTCAAGTTAAAGAGGTTCTTAAAGCACTACTTCCAGTTTATTTTGCTGGGCCTCTATAACTTTCGCTGCCCTCGTTAAAATTGATGCACGCGAAGGGATTTAAGTTTATTATATCTAGCATTTAAAGTCTACAAAACGTCATTGATGTGCCATTAAAAAATTTGTAATTCTTTTTAACCAAAAAATTTAAAAAATTTGAAAAATGTCCATATTTCTTGTTTTTGTATGAACATAAATCTAACACCCTGTATACATTAAATTCTTTGGGGAAAAACAAAAAGCGAAAAATGCCAAGAAGAAAAAGTTTATTAAACTGTAAATTCTCTTAAGATTTGTTACAATGATTGTGGGTTGTATTAGTTAGTATAAGTATGAGTATGAGTTTTAGTATAAGTAGAGGTCTAGTTACAAAATACTGGGTTAATGTGTTTATAAAGTCATTACAGATTTGTTGTACACTTATAACCATCCTTTTATTTTTATTTTTTTTTTTTTTGCATTTGTTGAAAACCTTAAGAAGAAAATATAAAAAGATGGTGATTTCCAGATAAGTTCGATGAACAAAAAACCCTAAAGTACATGAAAATGTTCTACAGATAAGTGCTTTCACAAAAGGAGACAAACCGTTCAGAGTTTTAAAAGTTTTAATTATATAAAGAATGAATTCATTTAAAGTTTTTTTTAAGACTATAAAAGTTTTAATACATTTTAGCAATTCCAGCTTGACTTACTTCGAATATAATAAGGTAAGTCTTCCGATGGGTTCTCTCCGATTTGTATATGTGATAAAGAAGACAAAAATAAGGGACACCTTGCTTTTTTTTTAGCGGCCCCTTCTTATGTTTAGGGGTTAAAAAGTGGGGCCTAAATTGAAGGCATTTTTCGAATTCATTTAGAGAAAATTTAGACAAATGGAGTACCAAAGGAAAGAGCATTTGGAGATGAATTAACTGCCCGATAACTTTCAAATATTTTAGTTATTCAAAAAAATGTGTTTTAAGTGATATTAAAACTGCACTTAGAATACTATGTAGGTGAGACCACTGCAAATGTAGTTAAAAACAAATGAAATATCACTTAAAGAAAGGACGACTTACATTTCAGTAAATTCAACTAACATTGTCATTTGTTTTTTAATGTTCAAAAAATTACTAACAATTGTAGTAAAAATGAGCCACATGTTAGTAAAATAAACAAAAATTAATTGTTTTTTGTTTTTTTAAATAACACACTGCAAAAAATTAATGTAAAATCATAAAACAGTCATTTGATGTGGTTTGTTTTTTAAAATGAACTACTGGGTTAGTAAAAAATTTTATTTGTTCTACAAATGACTGACATTTACATTAAAAATAAAGAAACTCTACCAAACAACTACATATTTTTAAAGCAGAATTTTCCTGAGTGTGTCATTTTGCTCAAGAGTTATAGTTGAGTTAAGCTTAAAATGTGTATTTTAATGCCTATTAAATTTAATCAAGCGGGTATCTGAACTTTTTCCGATATTCGTAACTGTTCGTCTTTTATGAGGTTTTTTTCGAAGAGCTTTTAAGTCCATATGTTTTAAGTGTAAATGTTTTTCCAACATTTGTGGCCGAATGTCGTCCTCCAAGTGGTCAATCGTTTCGGGCTTATCGGTGTAGACTAGCAACTTCACATATCCCCACAGAAAATAGTCCAGCGGTGTTAAATCGCACGATTTTGGTGGTCAATTCAAGTGTCCGAATCGTGAAACTATGCGGTTACCAAACGTTTCCTTCAACAAATCAATTGCGGCACGAGCTGTGTTGCGCCGTTTTGTTGCAACCGCACTTCACGGTTGTTCAATTTATGACCGAAAAAGTCAGTAATCATGGCACTATAGCGGTTACCATTGACTGTAACGTTCTGACCAGCATCGTTTTTAAAGAAGTACTGACCAATGATTCCACCAGCCCATAAAGCACACCAAACAGTCAGTTTTTCTGGATGTAAAGGTGTCTCAACATACACTTGAGGATTATCATCACTCCAAATACGACAGTTTTGTTTATGACGTAGCCATTTAACCAAACGTGAGCTTCACCGCTAAACAAAATTCGTGCGCTATACGTATTTCGAACAGAACCACGATTTTCAAAATAAATTTGCACATTTTGGAAGCGCTGTTCACGCGGCAGTCTATTAATGTTGAAATGCTAAACCAAACTAAACATAAATCACTTGATAGCTGACAAAATGGCAGCCAGTTATAAAAGTGTTGCCAACTTAAAGTTTTATGGCTGTATAAAAACCACCTTTTATTTAAAACAAATGGCAAGCCTAACACACTACATATGCAACATTGGTATCAAAATTTTTGTTTTCTCGAGTAAATCCACACTGTGTTTAAAAAATTCTGAATTTCATTGGTTTCAGACATGTTTCCATATAAAAATGTATTAACTTTGGCCCCACCTTTTAATCCTTAACCGTGAGATTGAGTCGCTAAAAAAATACGTGTCCCTTATTTATTTTTTTGTAGCACATATCCAAATTTCATTAAGATCGGAGAGGACTCATCGGGAGACTGCCCTTGCAAGTGAACGACATTCTATAAAGCTTAAGGAATTAAGTTTTGACATGCTTTTATTAAGTCGTAATTTCTTTCATTATTGTTTATATTGTAGTTTTAAATTCAAGAACTATCTCCTTTTAAGCTCTGCAACAATTTCATAAGTACGCATAAAAAAGGGTCAGTTTACTGCAAGTTTTTGCTTAATTATATTTTGTGGTTTTGTTTAAAATGTTTGTTTTAATTTTAAAGTTCAGGCTTCACAAAATGAAATTTACTGATGATATTCATTCACGAAGTATATCAATAAACTTTAAAAAAAAAAAAATGTAATAAAGAGTTTTAAAATTAAATTTTGTGGCTGTAAGTAAACAAATTGTTATTAAAGTTGCAACAAATAAAAAATTCTTCTCATAACAAGAAATGATAACATCTATGCAAACAAAATTAGGAACATGAAAAATTTATTAAAAAAATTAAAAATTAAAAAAATATATTAAAGAAATTTTATAAAAAGTGTAAACGAAATATGAAGAGTGGAGGCTAATAAGGGTGTGCAGACCATGTTTTGGGAATCGCGTTTTTTAACATAATATAATAGAACTTTATAATAGAATTAGAATACGTAGGTATAAGGCTTTCTATTTTTTAAAGTTTTTATGAAAAAATATAAAAAAATACTTTAAAAGTTAAATTTTCGATAGTTTTTTTATTTGTTTCAATAATTTTTTTTAAATTGATTGCAAAGAACTTTTTTTCTTAGCACAATTTGGAAAATACAATAGTAAACCAACGATTTTATTAACAAAGTTCAAAGATAGCATCCTAAAGTTGCATGTTTACTTTTCAAATTAGAAAAAATTCCTTTATTATAAGTGCTATTGGTATTTGATCCTTTGACGACCGAACTTCAAGCGCTTAAGATTATTAGACCAAGCTTCGTTGAGGACTAAAAATAAATTTTGTGATGCTTTTGCCGCTTTGCTGCTCTGCTCCTCCCCTCCCCCCCCCCCCCCCCCCCCCCCCAACACACCCATCCACACGTACAAATTATATACTAACACTTAATCATAAATGGGATTGCGCTCCTTCATGGGCTAAGATTATGCCTAAGTTTTAATTTTGTATTTTGCTTTAAGTTATGCCTAATCCAAAAATAATAACAATTTTTGGATAAACTTAAAATTGATTTTTTACATTTTAAAAACTTAAAACATAAACGTAAAAAAAAATCTTAAACAACAAAGAACTAATTTTTTGACTATGAATTGACCTTGTAAGGTTTTGAGACTATTTATTAGGCTACAATATATAGGTAACGCTAAAAATCCACATCTGTATATTGTCGATCACAGCAAGTTTTGTTAAAATCGTTCCGCAGGTTTTTCTAAAATAGAAAAAAGCAAAAATGGGATGTATATGAACCATTCGTCGTCAAAGTGTTAAAGTTGGAACATCAAAAAG